>BSBM01000456.1:18897500-19497500 GCA_027924585.1 Larix kaempferi
TGCCCTTCCCATACCATGCATGAAATGTGATTCTTCTTGATTCATGGTGCTAAGGTATTACTAAAATTTCGAGGGTACCCCCATTTTTTACCAAAACTCCTTTGTCTAAGTATGTTTCTTGATAAGCCATATGATTGGTGTGAGAATTATTGGCCCTTCATATATGAAATAGGTCTACTGTGTCAAAGAAGATGAGAAGGGCATACATTCTTTATATCATTATGGATAGTGATGTTCCATTGGTGACCTTGGCCTTTCTAGTTTGTCCAATGATTAGAGAAGAGTCCCGAAAAACCATTAGTGTCCTGGCTCTAAGTTATTTGTAGTTTTTATTTTCACTATAAGAGGCAAAAGATATGTTAGTAACCATGCTCAAAACCCTCAAATGTCTATATAGAATCCATTGAATGAAGGCTTAAGGCTTGAGAATATTTTGGAAAATATTTGAAAATTTGTGTAAGGATAGAAAGGAGAAGTAGTGGAAGCAAGTAGTGTAGCCAAGAAAAGTGCAAATTGAATGTAGAGTTATATGAATGCAAATATTTGGAAACAGAGTAGAGATTGGTTGAAGAGCATGAAATGTGGAGCAAATAACAAAGGAAAAGTATGTAATGTAGAGTGAGAGATGTCGAAGAATGAAAGGTTAGATCTCCTCATTTTGTATTCTACACATAGAGTTTATATAAGGCCTTAAAAGGGATGTAAAGGAAAACAGGAGGTATGTACCATGCATTAGATCTTGGCTAAAACAATATGGAACATATGATCCACATAGGTGTGATGTGGAGGAAAGCAATTTAAGGAAGGTTTCACACCCTTGATACCTAGACCTATGAGATGAGATGCAAAGGATGTCAAGGAGCATGATGTAGAGGGAAGGGGGGAAGATATGAAATCCCCAACTTTGGATTACCTTGGCGGTACTCAAACCTAAAGGCTGGGGATGGAGTTAGATAAAAGGGCTTGTGTCATTTTCTAGTGCATATAAGAACATAATTTGAAGAAAATATCATCTTGCGTATTTCAATACATAAAGTGAGATGGAAGGAAGGACACCTTTGAGCCATAAAATTTGGGAAGGCCATCAATTCATCAGGAAACCCTCAGGTACTTCCCCTCATTTCGAGGATGGTACCCAAGGTAAACCACCGGCCCTAATTACAGGTCCTAACCCGATGGGTACATTAATTGAGGCCCTCATATATCAATGCATAACCACTTGGGGATTTGACCCTGACTCTTCTGCTTACAACTCACAGCTCTCAACCACTTGAGCTAACCCACTGGGATTAATGGGATTCCATTGTGTTAATGACCACACATCCTTTTTTTGTTTTCTTTACATGTAATATCCTTAACTAAGTTTTTGGCATAAGTTAAAAAAAAATAGTCTTCATTTTGTGATGTTTAAATCCAAAAATGAGATTTTTTATAGAATGTATTTCAATTGTTTGAAATAATTTATAAATGAGATTGGAATTTAAAATATGAAAACTCAAAGTAGAATTTTGACTAAGTGTTTGAAAGAATGTAATGCTTGCTGTAACACTCCTATTTAGTCTCATGTACTTATTAATATTTTTTTTTATTTTTTTTTTTGTCGCTCATCCATCATAATCTAGTATCACAGGAAAATCAAAGACCAGTTAACCAGAAAGTGAGGAAACATGAACAAGGTTTTGATAACCAAGTGATCACTAGTTCATCTTCAAAAGAGAACTCCAATTTAACATAATCATGGGTATGCATCTACAAGAATTATAAGAATATGAGCAAAATACCTTAAGTAGTAAACCTAGGAAAAGAATAAAAAGGCAACTTAATTAAATGAAGACCAAGTAACTCATTGAATATCAAAAGATTTGCTTCTATAAAAGAATTCTTACAATAACTCAACCTTACGTGGGCCCAAGTGCTTACCAAGAACACAATACGACCCAGGTTTAGGACACACTTTGTTTCTTCAAGCAACTAAAGATCCGAAGCATAAAATTAAGCTATTAATATGGAGAAAGTGTATTACAAACCTGATTCAAAATTGAAGCCTTCAATGCCCTTCAAAGGCCATTTTACCTGTCATAGAAGGTCAATATGTAAACAAAGGGTTAAATATCTCATAACCCTTTAAAGTGAAATGGGACCCGCCCTTCAAATTTGATCCCTAGTAGTGCTATAATACTATGCTGAAAACCATTTGATAGACTAAGCATAACGCGACATTTAACATGCTCTTGGTTCTATTTGGATACAACAATACGTGAGTTAAGAACTGACTAATCTAAAGATACCACCCTCAAGAGATGAGACCCGCGATCTGCGGTGGGTAACTAGTACTTGGTTAATGCTGTTCAAAACCGGGATCAGAAGTCTTTCCACCGGTACTCTTAGTACAAGAAACATCGAAAAACATGTTAGTAACAAAACCCTGGTTGTTACTATTGGGTTTGAGTTCGAGCTAATGCTATGTCGGGACAAGAGCAGGGATGAGGCTCTGTGTGGTGGAACTAGGTGAAGAGGGAAAATGTGCACCTGCTGGAAACTGAGTTGGTGAAGTGGAGGATTGCAGCGTTGAAAGAAAAACCACAAGGCCGACAAAGGTTCTGGGCGAGGCTCAAGATCACCGGGTTTGTCATGGTAAGACTCTACCACAACTCCTCTTTACTTCGGTGCTTACTAGCAGACAGGAACAAGTCAAAAGAAAGAATAAAAAGTCCCAAGCCAAGGTTACTAAGACAGGTCATGTTTTTGGAACAACAGCAGGGTTTGGATATGGTCACAGAGGAAAGATGAGTGCAAGGCTCCTCTTCAGCATAGGCATCAGAGCTTGCTACTGCCAGTCGAGAGCCACGCAGTCCCTTCAAACAGGTATGCAGTTACAGATGGGTTAATCTCGTTGCCCCACTTTGTCTAGGTGGCGGTAGAGCGAGGTTAAAAAAGGCATGCGCTTTCCTTGGTCTAGGCTTGATACCGAGACTTTGATCTTGGCCGCATGTAGTATGGTAAGAACCTACGGTTTTCTTCTTTATTATGTGGAAAGGTTAAACCCTAACCCTGAGATGTCTTACGGTTACGGCCAGGCTCTTGGTTTTCTCGAAATAGTTTTGTTAATATTTTTATTTTACAACTATTTACAGGCCTGTCTAGACCTCACGCTTAAGAGATGTTTAGGGTTTTAAGATAGGGTTTATGGTTGTAAACATTTAATATTTAAATTGCAATAATTTAGAACTTTTGGAACATCAAACTGTGGTGATTAGAACTTCAAACGAAACGCTCTGTTTTTTTTTTTTAAAGAAGTCTGCTTTGATAAGCAGCATGATTCACGACAATATCATATTCTTTTATGGTTTAACCCTTCTCTGTATGAATTTAATTCTGTTTTATTTTTAAAACCAACAGTAAAATAGTTCATGCGTTAATTTTTCCCCACGTGGCTATGTTTTAGTTTTGTTTTGTTGTTTAAAATGCAAGGTAACAAGTTTCCCAAGTAGTGGCGACCGTAGAGCCCAGACGGGTCTAATCATAGGATACCGAGTTCAAACATGGTTAAATTTTCCTTGTAATAGTTTAAATATAATTAGGGATTTGAAGGGCATGGTCCTATTTCATCTTGAAGGGTTCTGAAATATTAAACCCTTCAATGTTGACATGTAAAAAAAATCATTCATTTCATATGAAAATATAATAGTACATTCCATTTGTGTGATACGCGAGTTTTCCTTTCTTTGTAATCGAGTTGCTTTGCCGAAGTAGAAATCGGAATCCACCCAAATTCCAATCTAAAAAACCTAAAGAAAATTGGACGAGTGTTGGAAGCCTCGGTGGGGATAGAACGACCGTCTGCCTCGATTATAGATACAGTGATTCAGTCATCCAACTCATGACTACGATTCTGCTGATCCAAACAAAAAATGGCGGTGGTACCTATAGGCGGCAACTAATGACTCTGCTAGTAAAAAAAGAATAAAGGCGGTGGTACTTGTTAGAATAGATCCCTTTGAAAAATGTCTACCAGTAATATTCTCTCCTTTTCAGATAAAAAATAGGGTTAAATCCAATCAGGATCAGGAGTAATTTGAGATGTACATTATCTAAGGGGCATAAATTACCTATCTATGGATTTTGCTCCATTTTAAACAGACCCAAATGCTTAGAAACCCAACAAAAGTTCTGAATTGACAAGAAATTTGACTTATTGAATCACCCTCTTCGATTGCTACAAGTTTATCCCACTCCCCAACTAAAATCTCTTATGAAATTTTTATCATCGATCAAGACTGCATTTAATCCAACTCCATGGCTCAGATTTTGAGCCCTCTTTGTTTGCATTTCACCGCAGTAAATGGATGAATTTTTACCCTTTGCATTGTTGGATTTGTCTCTGTAGATTGATCACACATCTGTGGCATCACCTGCTTGAAAAACTACAAAAGTTGTTGGAGGATTGGCCACCAACCCTGACGTATTGATCCCGTTCCGCCACTTTAAATCCACTCTAAAGGGTTCTATAAAATACAGGTTTATGATCTAAGCTTCCTGTCATTATGCACAAGATAAACGGATTTAACATTTTCAAAAATTGTTACTTAGAGACATATTTTATCTTTGTTTAAAAGAAACCGATCAAACATTTGCAGAAATAATTTTTAGACAGAAGAGATTTTTTGTTTTATAAAAGAGAAATTATCCCCTAGGTTTTTGGTGATCGAAACTTCTGAAAACATGGTCATGTATCTTCAGTGTTCTTAGGTAGTAAAATCTATAATCAAAATTATTATTGGTCAATTATAACGATAACTTCTATAATTTTTTACCAAATTTAAAAATATTTCACGTTAAAATTTTTCAAATTTTACCATTAACTTACTCATATTGTGGACAAATTTGGAACCATAAACACAGTACAATAAATCTAAGGGACATAAAAGCAATGTGGAATATGGGTTCCAACTTCCGTAACTACTAACCAAGAACTAAAAAACAGAAGGTCGGGGCCCGCGGGCCAAGGGCCTTAAAGCCCATATGAAAACCCCCAGCCTCATGGTCAGGAGTACTCAGAAGCTCCTTGCATGTCAAGAAGTGTCTAGAAGCTCCTCGACAGACAGGTATCCATAGAGTCTATGAGAACCCAACCATAAGGGGCCCAAAATCCTATTAAAAGAGGGATTGCCATAGTCTCCCATGATACTATTAGAGGGATTGCTTTGAAGTCTTAGATATGAGTTTTACTACAACGTTTTAAAGCACTTTTCAACTGAACCTCCTTTCCAATCCCTATCAAACATCCTTTCAGTCTAACCTTCCCTTGAGTAACCTTCCATTGAGTAGGGGCAGAATATCAGTGAGTGTTCCTATGTTTTCTTCATCTCATTTACACAAGACACATATGTTTGGCCCTGTTTAATTCCTTCTCTGAAGAACTTCCCATGTGAGTGTTTTATTTTGATTGCCAAGGACATCAAAATTATGGACTTTAGAAATGCTCCGATTTTCTAGACGCTCTTCTTCCACCAGAACATGTCTTCTTGTCTATCTGGGATATAAATTGCTTTGTATCCTAACTTTGGTGGAAATCCCCAAGGCTGGATTTTTAGACCATATAAGTTCATCATCAGAGTTTTTAATATGGACATAATACACTTCTAATCTGTTTATAAATGCCTCCTACTGAATCTTGTCCTGGGCTTCTAGCCCTGTCTGTTCAACCCTCTTCCAATGCAGGAGTTTCCTGGTGCATTTTCCTGGGCCATATCAGAGATACCTTCTCCTTGAAGGGAGTTTATCATTAGTTCTGGCAGCTTGTACTTAGCTCCACTGTCTACCCATGGATATATCCCAACTGTCTAGCAATGGTGAATAACCATGAAACCATTTTGTTGAATAATATACCTCTACACACCTCTGAAATATCCTTGTTCGAGTAGTATGTGAAAGAGACCTTACCTCTCCTTGAACTTGATAACTCTATTGCTATCCATTCTAAGAATGTGGCTGAAGATAACCTTAGTTCCATACCTTACATCAGCATGCCCCTGGACATTGTTCCTTCTCTTGATTATCTAATTAATCCCTTGGATGTCACATCCAAAGCATTTGAATGTCCAGATGTGGGATTATTATTATGATATTATCATATCATACCAATTGTCAGAACTTCCCAACCATCTTTAACATCGAATGTCCACCAAATAGAAAACTAGTTATCAAAATTGTTAATTACCAAAATGACCTGTCATCGTTTCATGTCTCCTCTACAAAAATTATGAATGATGTGGAAATTGTAATATCATCTTGGTTTCCAAGATGATAAATTTAAATCCATTTCCTTTGGTAGCATTCCAAAACAAGGGAAAGGAATCCATATTGATAACTTTTCAGATTCCCCTGATCCTCAGGTCCTGTGGTTGATTCTTGTTGAGAATAATTAATTGAGAGAAGATTTGAAGGCATAGTGCTCTCCTATTCTTTCTTTCGTGGATGATATAAATAAAGAACCTAATGGAGGCAAATCACGGGTTTACAAAAGAATCCAGATTGGCAATCAATATAAGGATGTTGGTTACATATATGTCCTCGGAACAAATAAAGATCATGAGATCAATGATGTACATCAGAAGGACATTCCAGCTACCGAAATAACACATTCGGATTCATGTTTCAGTGCTTAGGGCAACCGAAAAGGAAGGGAATGTCCTCATGAATAGCTAAGATGTTATTATTTTAGAAGGGAATCCCTTTATATGAAGATGATGAATGCTTGAAGGCATATTCCATGGTCGAGAGGTGTTGTAGAATGAGAAAAGAATTCAATGATTAGGTGCTTATATATCAAAATGAAAGTTCTCATGTTGTGGTAGCTTAGCTGAATGAAAATGCTCATGTTTAGTGGTTTCTTTTTCAAGGGTTGTTTTTCCTGCTCAATTTCTCAGTGCTAATTATAATGCCACTCAGATTAAAGGAAACACTTAGAAAAACATGTCTAGACCAAGGTGCTCTGCAAAGAATGTATTTTCTTTGGCTTAGGTGGAAAATCTGAGAGGTACCTATTATGTAAAAATAAGATTAAAACTTGTGCCATTCAATCGAAGAAACCACATCTCTGCATCACTAGTCTCTAGAGGATAATCCATGGCCAGGTTAGAAAGTGTCAAATGCCACTAAATGTCAAATATATCACTAAATTTCAAATACCAACAAGCTCAATGAAGATGCTACCCTACTATAAATGGGAGGTCGAGTAGGCTAATAGATGTCATCATTTGCTCAAAATGTTAGACTTCAAATGGAATCCAAATATTGCAATAACCCTTTCTCTTTATAATCAAACCCTTATAACAGATTTTATGGATTTGCAAAGTTGGAAATTGAAGAAGGCCGATTTAACTCTTGAGGCTTGACATTGGAAATTTGATGGTATCCACAACTGTCAACAATATTTTAAATTTTTACCACATAACAAAATCCACAATGAAAATTGAATAAATTTAAAACTTGGGATTAAGGAAAGGCTAAAGTGTGAGAGTACATGTATATTAGACAAACTTGGTTATGCAGTGTAAGGTCCTCCAAGATTGGACCCAATTCAGAAAGGTCACCCTGAAGAATACCCAGCTGGAAGAACATGCCATTCTCATTTGTATTCAAATTTAAATCAAAGATATCAATGATATCTAGATTGGTTTTCAAGACTTGAAATTGCCTTCCATAGCTTGAAATGGGCATTGAGCATGATAGTAGCATGGTGAAATACTTGATCTAAGTAATTGTTTGTATTCATGGAGAATAGGCTGGGAAAAGGTTCTGTAAGTATTAATGTAAATGCTCAAGGATAAGAAGTAAATTTCTTAATTATGCTAAATGCTAGAGGCAATATATATGTACATTGTTACATAATTAAGAACAAGTAAACATAGCAGTTACACAGAAATCATGAATTTCACATTAGAAAATCATTATTAGTGCATTTATTGTACATTTTACAAAGTATTTATTCAATTTCTATTGTTACTCGTATGGTTAAGAATGTAGCTCTCATTCACATATTGATCCAACATGTGAAATTGAAATTAGAAGGGGGGTTGTGGCTTAGGTGCAACCATTATGAATTTTATAACTCATCAGCATATTATTAGCAACTTGTCAGCAGACTCAATAGCACACTTGTCAGTTGTTGATGTATATATAACTTCGGAATGTATTTCATCTATGTATTTCATATATATTTATTGTACCATTATTAGAGATGTGTTATTCCTCTATAAGGAAGTGTCGTCATGTGGATTGACAAGTGTCGCAAATGTGTGTACTTGCCGATGGGTTATTAGACCACCATGTGTGGGGTCGGCCCTAAAATATATATTATATTGTGGATCTACCTAGCTAGACAAGTCGGCCCCATAAGGTCACTGGGAAAACAGGTTAGTATAAATAGAGATCAGGAGATCTCTATTTAGATCATTCGGAAAGTCATCTCTCTCTCACTCAGAAAGTGGCGCACTAGTGAGGAGGAGGATCATCTGCTTCTAGGAGACTATCTCAAGTGTATTTTGGGGGGGTTTTCACCTTAGGGTTTTCCCCACGGAAACTCTGTGTCTCTTGTCTCTCATGCTTTTGATTCTTCTGATGCTTGTCATGCTTATTGTGATTGTTATGCATTGATATACTGTATATGTTATTCTCTCCGTGAAGATCCTAGAGTATTGTGAATTTATGCTCAAAATTTAACATCAGCAACTTGTCACCACATTGACAAGAATTATTTGGACCATAAAGACTTCCAAAATGTCAGTCTCTGCAACAAATATGAATAGACACTAGTATTTCCCTGCAACATTGATCATTGGTGCCTCCTACATATAATAATCATCAACAATTCATGCATTTTTTTCAATAACTCCATAAAAATTTCAAATACATCAATTTACCAGGAATTACAAGATAAAACCCAAATGGCTATAATAGGATGGAATATGTAATGTTCATGGTATGAAATGTGATATTTAAGAGTTAAATTGTCATGGAAATTCAAAATATCTAAAGATAGGTGACGGTGATAGTTAGATCTTATTAGAGTATTATTTTCTTACATACTATTCATGCATTTTTTTCAACAACTCCATAAAAATTTCAAGTACATCAATTTACCAGGAATTACAAGATACAACCCAAATGGCTATAATAGGATGGCATATGTAATGTTCATGGTATGAAATGTGATATTTAAGACTTAAATTGTCATGGAAATTCAAAATATCTAAAGATAGGTGATGGTGATAGTTAGATCTTATTTGAGTATTATTTTCTTACAGACTATCATAGCTTAGAATACAGCTACATGGGCTTTTAAATAGGTGACGACGAAGAGATGAAGGAAACTCCGTTTTTGTGGAAGGCAACATATTTTCTCAAACCAGCATTAGTGAAGAGACAGAGGTGACTACTCTGTTATTGTAAAAAGCAACATATTTTCTCAAACCACAAATTTTGAAGTCTGCATGAGCAAATTTGTGAAGAAATTGAAGCTGGAGAGATTTGTGAACTGATCTTGACTGTAAAGGTTCTGGAGCTTTGTAGTGAGAAGGATATAGCATTTGTAAACTTTTTCGAAGTTTGTAGATTTGGTTTTGTACTTGTTGCAACCATATCTATTTGGCATACGAAATTACTCTTTACAGCTCATAGATATGCATAGATCTGGTTGTGTACTTGTTGCATATGGGTTGCAACGGAAGAAATTGAAGCTAGAGAGATCTTTGAACTGCTCTCGACTGTAAAGGTTCTATAGCTTTGTAGTAAGAAGGATATAGCATTTGTAAACTTTTTCAAAGTTTGGAGGATCTGGTTTTGTACTTGTTGGAACCATATCTGTTTGGCAATGAAATTACTCTTTACAACTCATAGATACACATATATCTGGTTGTGTACTTGTTGCAACCCATATCTATTTGGCATATGAAATTAGTAATTACTCTTTACAACTCATAGATATACATAGATCTGGTTGTGTACTTGTTGCAACCCATATCTGTTTGGCATATGAAATTACTCTTTACAGCTCATAGATGTACAATCTTTTACCTATGTGACTGACATCATTTTGCTACTATTTCTTTATTTAAGAAAAAAATAGAGTTGTAACTGTAAAGTAGTCGGGGTGGATTTTCTCCCTTTGTGTTCTCTTTGTATTGCAGGATTTTCCATTGTGTGTCGTGTCTTGGTTGTGGAACTAAAAATAAAACTTGAAAGGAAATGATGGCTGAAATTTTGATGGGAAGGTTTTCCTTCTTTCTGTATGAGCATTGTGTGTCGAGGGTTCCATTTCCGTCTGTAAATGTATATTTTCTCTATGATGTGTTTTGTAGGCAGCATGGTTTCAGTGCAGAGTTTATGACAGTTTCTGGCTCCTCTACTAGGCTATGATACAAATTAAGTGATGAATGTAGACAATTTATATGTACGTATTGAAAAAGGAATGCACAGTGGCATTTCTGCGAAATCCATTAGGACAAGGCCTTAGAACATTGAGACACGCAATTTCATGAGAGTGAAGATTTATATTCTTCTGATAGAAATGTGGATGACATGCCCTTGATTGTATCCTGGGAATCCAAATGGCCCAGAATACAATCAAGGGCAGCATTCTAAACTCCCTCAAGGATTTAGTGTTGATGTATATGTAACTTCGGAATGTATTTCATCTATGTATTTCATATATATTTATTGTACCCTTATAAGAGATGTGTTATTCCTCTATAAGGAAGTGTCGTCATGTGGATTGACAAGTGTCGCAAGTGTGTGTACTTGTCGGTGGGTTATTAGACCACCATGTATGGGGTCGGCCCTAAAATATATATTATATTATGGATGTATCTAGATAGACAAGTCGGCCCCATAAGGTCACTGGGCAAACAGGTTAAGTATAAATAGAGATCGGGAGATCTCTATTTGGATCATTCAGAAAGACACACTTCTCTCACTCAGAAAGTGGCGCACTAGTGAGGAGGAGGATCATCTGCTCTAGGAGACTATCTCAAGTGTATTTTGGTTGTACTTTGGTTGAGCCATTGATCTCTCTATCTCTGAGGAAGTTGTGGGGTTTTTCACCTTAGGGTTTTCCCCATGGAAACTCTTTGTCTCTTGTCTCTCATGCTTTTGATTCTTGTGATGCTTGTCATGCTTATTGTGATTGTTATGCATTGATATACTGTATATGTTATTCTCTCAGTAAAGATCCAAGAGTATTGTGAATTAATGCTAAAATTTTAACATGGTATCAGAGCTAACCTGAGAAGAAGACATTTTGCAGTGACAGAAACTTGAGTTTCTTGTTTATTGGGTTTCTCTCCACAGTTTTTGGGAAAGAAGTATAGTAGATTGACTCTACTCATCAAGGAGAATCTATCTGTCCAATCAGAATTCAATTCTGAGCATTTTCAGATTTGGCCCTAAAAATTAGGGTTTCCACAAAAATAAGAATTTCTGAAATCTGAAGCCATAGCTAGAAGCTCCTTGCAAAAATCGAAGTTTAGAGCTTGGGATCGATATTTTTGGCTGGGTAGATCTCTGAAAAACTAAAACCCTAATTCAGGGCTCTCCCTAGTGAACCTTAGAGGACAAAAAGGCAAATCTGAAGGGTAAAGCTTTGCTGATCTCAAATTCTGAATACACCAGGCTGATCAGCTCATCAAGGCACATCTTTCTATCCTTTTAGAAAGTTGAAATTCACATTTTGAATTTTTAGGGTTTTTTCGACAAACCCTAATCTGGGTCCAGATCCAGTTTTCAGCATTTCAAGTGCTAAGACCTAAATCTTTTCTATTTCATTTGAAGTACTCTTTAAGATGTCTCACCACACCAAGCTTGAGGATAAGCTTGAAGGGGCTGATAACTTCCGAGCTTGGAAGTATAGGATTGGGTTAATCCTGGAAGAGAATGAGTTGGACTCATATATAAAAGAAGACATCCCTATCCCAGAGGATGAAGAGGCTAAGGTATTGCATAAGAAGAACTTGGTCAAGGCAAAGAGAATCATTACTGATTCTATCAAAGACCATCTCATACCCCATGTGTCTTCTCTAAAGACACCCAAGGCTATGTTTGACTCTTTGACCAAGCTATTTGAAAGAAAGAACATAAATCGGAAGATGACCCCGTGGAATCAATTGAAAGGGGTCAAGATGTCGAATGGAGAAACCATTCAATCCTATTTCTCCAAGGTCTCTCAGATCAAGGAACAACTTGAAGCTGTAGATGAAATGGTGGAGAATGGTGAAATTGTTATGACTACTTTGAATGGCCTACCTAGGTCATGGGACTCTTTTATCCAGGGGATCTGTGCCAGAAAGAAGTTAATCTCCTTCAGCAAATTATGGGAGGAATGTTCTCAAGAAGAAGCAAGGCTTGTGGCAAGAGAAGAGAAGATGGGAAATGAAGATCAAGCTCTCACAGCTCACACTAAGAAGGGCAAGTTCAAGAGGGAGCCATCCCATCACAAGAAGAAATCTTCTCATCATTTTCACAAAGACAAGAAAGATATAAGGTGTTTCACTTGTAATGAGAAGGGTCACTTTGCTTCAGAATGTCCCAAGAACAAAAGGGACAAACACAACAACAACAACTCCAGCAAGAAGAAGAAGGGTAACAAAAGAATGTACCATGCTCATGCTGCCGAAGATGATGAACCTCCAAAGAAGAAGGCTAGGGCAGAAAGTGATGATAGTAATGATGACTCATCAAGTGAAGAAGAGTATGTTCTAATCTCTGCTCTCACAGGTACTATCTCCCATGGTTGTAATGATTGGTTAATTGACAGTGGGGCTTCCAAACACATGACTGGGTTTAAAGAATCCTTTGTAAATCTGTATGAACATGAATCACCCCATAAAGTGAAACTTGGGGATGATTATCAATATCCCATCAAAGGAAGTGGTGAAGCCTCCTACAACCTAGATTCTAGAAAATCTTTGAAGATGAAAGAAGTCCTTTATGTACCTGGGCTCAAGAAGAACTTAGTCTCCATCTCTGCATTGGATACAAAAGGTATGAGGGTTGCATTTGTGGATGGCCAAGTCCTAATGTGGCCAAAGGGAAAGACCATAGATGATGCTGTTGTGATTGGAGAGCAAGAGGGAGGTTTGTATAAATTAAAAGGACAACCTGAACATGCCATGGTGCATGAATCCATGGAGCCAAGTGAACTTTGGCATAGAAGACTTGCTCATATGCACTATAGGGAACTTCCAATTGCAAGCAAGGCTGTAGAGGGTCTTCCTGAAATCAAGACCAAACATGAAGGTGTTTGCAAAGGATGTGCAAAAGGTAAGAATATTAAGAAGGCTTTCCCAAGCAATGAAAGCAAGGCAAAAGATATCCTAAAAATTATCCACTCAGATGTATGTGGTCCTATGTCATCCAGTTCTCTAGGTGGGTATGTTTACTCTGTCTCATTTATTGATGACTTCTCCAGGAAGAATTGGGTATACTTCTTGAAAAACAAAGATGAGGTGTTTGATAAGTTCAAGGAATTCAAAACCTTGATGGAGAATCAAACTGACAAAAAGATCAAAAAATTCAGATCCGATAATGGTGGAGAATCAAACTGACAAAAAGATCAAAACATTCAGATCCGACAATGGTGGAGAATTCACCTCAGGTGACTTCAAGAAGATTTGCAGTGATTCAGGGATTAAGAGGGAGTTGACTGCTCCTTATAATCCTCAACAGAATGGAGTTGTAGAAAGGAAGAACAGAACAATCATGGAAGCAGCAAGGCCAATGCTGCATGACCAGGATCTACCTATGCATCTATGGGCAGAAGCAGCTAGAACAGTTTAATATGTGCAGAACAGAACACCCCACAAGATATTGGACAACAAGACACCAGAAGAGGTCTTTTCTGGTAAGAAACCTGAAGTCAACCATCTCAGAATATTTGGTTGTCCAGTATACACTCATGTCCCAAAGGAAAAGAGGACCAAACTAGATCCTTTAGGAAAGAAGGGTATCTTTGTGGGTTACAGTGAAAGCTCTAAGGCTTACAGAATATACTTTCCAGGGTTCAAGAAGATTGATGTCAGCAGGGATGTAACATTTGATGAAAACTCAGCATTCATCAAATCAAGGAAGGCACCTATCGAAGTTTATGAAGAACCTAAGGAAACTAGATTTCAAGACACTACCATGACTGAAGCAATTCCAGAAGTTGTTCGTGAGTTTGAAGATCCACAAGAACCTGTAGATCCACCCCGTGAGGATAAATCTCACAAGAGGAAACCTGCATGGGCTAGAGAGATCATTCAAGATGCAGAAAGATTTGGCATTCCAGAAGAAGAACACAGAGCAAAGAAGAGAACCAGATCACATACCAGCTATGTTGCTTTAGTCTGTGACATTATGAACAAAGAACCTTCCAGTTATGAAGAAGCAGCGGAAAAGAAAGAATGGAAGGATGCCATGGTTGAGGAATACCAATCAATAATGAAGAATGATGTTTGGGATGTTGTCCCAAGACCTAAAGAGAAGTCTGTTGTGACTTCCTAATGGATCTACAAAATCAAGCATGCTGCAGGTGGTAGTGTAGAGAAATACAAAGCAAGATTCATAGCTCGTGGCTTCTCTCAGAAAGAGGGAATAGATTATGAAGAAAATTTTGCACCTGTAGCTAGGTATACTTCCATCAGAACAATACTTTCCTTGGTTGCAGCAATGAAATGGAAAATACACTAGATGGATGTCAAGACTACTTTCTTGAATGGTGTAGTTGAAGAGGAAGTATACGTGGAGCAGCCACTCGATTTTGAAATACACGACAGGGAGTCATATGTGTGCAGATTGAAGAAAGCCTTGTATGGCTTGAAGCAAGCTCCCAGAACTTGGTATGGTAGGATGGACAGTTTCCTATCTAGCTTGGGCTTTACCAAGAGTAAAGAGGATTCCAACCTCTACTACAAGGTTGAGGAAGGGAATCCCGTGATTCTACTCCTGTATGTGGATGACTTATTTGTAACAGGAGATGACAGATTGATTGCAGATACTAAGAGGAAGCTTGCTGCTGAGTTCGATATGAAAGATTTGGGAATGATGCATTATTTCCTAGGTATGGAGGTGTGGCAGAATTCAGGTGGGATCTTCCTTGGTCAAGGAAAGTACACAGTAGATATTCTGAAGAGATTTGGGATGATGGATTGCAAGGCCATGGCCACACCCATGGCATCGAATCTAACGCTTCTATGTGATGCTTCATCTGAGCCGGTTGATGTCTCTATGTATCATTAGATGATTGGGTCCTTGATGTACCTGACGAACACGAGACCAGATATTTGCTTTGCAGTGAACACATTGAGACAGTTCCTGACGGATCCGAGGAGTGATCATCTGGTTGCTGTAAAGCATGTTCTAAGGTACCTGAAGGGTACAGTGGATTATGGGCTCAAGTATGAAGCGAATCAAAAGTTTAACCTGCAGGTTTATGTTGATTCAGATTGGGCTGGGAGTGCTGCAGATAAGAAGAGCACATCTGGGTGTTGCTTCAGTATGGGATCAGGTGTGATCTCTTGGTTCAGCAGGAAGCAGTCCTGCGTAGGACTGAGTACAGTTGAGGCAGAGTATGTTGCAGCCTGTTCAACTAGTTGTGAGGAAGTATGGCTACGGAAGCTACTGTCTGAGTTATTTGATCTCCCATTGGATGCTACTGGTATATTCTGCGCTAACCAAAGTTGTGTGAAGCCGTCTGAGAACCCAGTGTTTCATGACAGGTCGAAACACATAGAGATCAAATATCACTATATCAAGGATATGGTGCAGAGAGGAGTCGTGAAGCTCCTGTATGTTGCGACGGATGAGCAGATTGCAAATGTGCTGACGAAGCCACTAGCCAGGGTGAAGTTCGAGTACTTCAGGGAGAGGCTTGGTGTTCTTCAGATCGATGACACTTCGAGGAAGAAGTGATGGACACATTTGCTAAAGCCATCCCAAGCATGTTGGAAGGAGTATCCTTCACATGGCTGTGGATGTAAGCGCTGGATGATGAGTATCAGGACGATGCTCCAGTTACTGCTCTGTATATGCATCACGTTGGATGCTGGATATGATCAGTTCGATCATTTATATTTGTATGTATGTATGCATTGTGTTGATGCTAGATATGATCAGTTGGATCATTTATATTTGTATGTATGTACGCATCGTGTTGATGTTGGATATGATTAGTTGGATCATTTATATTTGTATGTATGTATGCATTGTGTTGATGCTGGATATGATCAGTTGGATCATTTATATGTATGTACGCATCATGTTGGATGCTGGATATGATCAGTTGGATCATTTGTATGTATTTGTATATGCATTATGTTGGATGCTTGGACCATGTATCTGTATCAGGTGGATACATTGTATGATCAGGTAGATCATGTATGTTGATATGCATCATGTATTTGTATTTGTATCAGGTGGATACACTGTATGATTAGGTGGATCATGTATGATGATATGTATCAGGTAGATACTTGGTGTGCATTAGGTGGATGCATTGTATGATCAGGTTGAACATGATGATGAGCTTCAGGATGTTGCTCCAAATGATATGTACCAGGATGGTACAAGTGATGATGATCAGTATGATCATGGGCATCAGGATGATGCCTCGTGCGATGATGATCTATTGGATCATGAGTATCAGGTTGATACTTGGAGGTCATAGATGATATGTGGCAGGTTGTGCAAATAGCATGTAATCAGTCCTGGGAGATCTTGCCAGTCGTGCTCCGGCACATAAATGTTCCTGGGGTACTCTTTCTGGTATTGCTATGTAGTATGTAATCAGTCCTTAGATATCCGATAGGTTGAGCTGTGTGCTTGTAATCAGTCATGGGATGAGGTATTACTACGGAGACATGTAATTAGTCCTAGAGATCCAAGAGGTTGAGCTGTGTGCTTGTAATTAGTCCTGGGATGCTCTTTAGAGATTTTTTCGGTCGTGCTGAGGCACATAAATGTTCCTGGGATGCTCTTTAAAGGTTTTGTCTATCCACATGTAATCAGTTGTGGAGATCCGAGAGGTTGAGCTGTATGCTCGTAATAAGTCTTGGGATGCTCTTTAGAGATCTTGTCGGTCGTGCTGCGGCACATAAATGTTCCTGGGATGCTCTTTAAAGGTATTGTGGAGGAGATGCATGTAATCAGTCCTGGGAGATCTTTCCGGTCGTGCTTAGGCACATAAATGTTCCTGGGATACTCTTTTCGATATTGCATCTGCACATAAAATTAGTCCTGAGAGGCCACCTCTATTAGACCGTTCGCATAGATGATGAAGACCTGCAGGTGGTGGGCCTACATCCAGTATGAAAAAGGATTGGCTTTGTAGAAATTCCTATGATGAGTAGAGTCAGAGATTGGTTGAGATAGTAGCAACAATGACGATGATGATGACGATGATCCTGAGAAGAAGACTTGTCTAGCAGAACTATGTCGAGAAATACCTTCCTAGTTAAGAGGGAGTTTTGATATATATGTAACTTCGAAATGTATTTCATCTATGTATTTCATATATATTTATTGTACCCTTATAAGAGATGTGTTATTCCTCTATAAGGAAGTGTCGTCATGTAGATTGACAAGTGTCGCAAGTGTGTGTACTTGCTGGTGGGTTATTAGACCACCATGTATGGGGTCGGCCCTAAAATATATATTATATTCTGGATGTATCTAGATAGACAAGTCGACCCCATAAGGTCACTAGGCAAACAGGTTAAGTATAAATAGAGATCGGGAGATCTCTATTTGGATCATTCAGAAAGACACACTTCTCTCACTCAGAAAGTGGCGCACTAGTGAGGAGGAGGATCATCTGCTCTAGGAGACTATCTCAAGTGTATTTTGGTTGTACTTTGGTTGAGCCATTGATCTCTCTATCTCTGAGGAAGTTGTGGGGTTTTTCACCTTAGGGTTTTCCCCATGGAAACTCTTTGTCTCTTGTCTCTCATGCTTTTGATTCTTGTGATGCTTGTCATGCTTATTGTGATTGTTATGCATTGATATACTGTATATCTTATTCTCTCAGTAAAGATCCAAGAGTATTGTGAATTAATGCTAAAATTTTAACATTTAGTAGTAAACCATTTAAGCATGTGAGCATTTTGGGTGTTTCTCCTGCCAAGTTCCCTATCCTCCTGTCAAAGGTAATATTGAATCCCAAATCTTCTTTGTATAGGCACAGTGAACCAGAAGATGGTCAACTGTTTCCCCTTCACATTTGCACAGATAACAAAGGCTCGGTCCAATGCCATGCTCACTTCTGCCACACTTCCCAAGTCAGCAACTTGTTGGATAAGGTGAGTGACATGAAGACATGATTTCATAGGTGCATTCACCTTCGAAATGGGTCTCTACCACCATACAGCCTCTGCTACCTCCTCACCAAATGTTTCCCTGTAGCCAAGACTAGCAGTAAAGTGACCTGTGGATATATTCTTCGATCAAACCAATAATCCCTCAGCTTAATTGAATTTTTTTTCCAGCTGTTGAGTATACAGGTTCCAAGAAATTGCCTATGGATAAGCACAATGAACCAGAAGATGGTCAAGTGTTTTCCCTTCACATTTGCACAGATAATAGAGGCTCGGGCCAATGCCATGCTCACTTTTGCCACACTTCCCATGTCAGCACCTTGTTGGATAAGGTGAGTGACATGAAGACATGATTTCATAGGTGCATTCACCTTTGAAATGGGTCTCTACCACCATACAACCTCTGCTACCTCCTCACCATGTTAAGAAGCTCAGCTGTTTTCCATTTTTATGCCAATATTCCTTGGATCTGCAACATCAACCAGTGTGTAAAGTCCTTGATCTTGCAAAAAGTCCTATCGCCCTTAGAGGAAGGAATGTTGGCCTTCATGTCCCACCCAGGTATTAATGCCTAATCTAACTTTCCTGCAGTGTCCAATTTTCCATGCCAACCAGTTTTCTACAAGGGAATGACAAAACTAGTGCCTTCCGGACAAATGAAAAATTTGAGATAAAAATTTGTTGGTAATATAGTCCATTCCTCAAAGGAAAGTGGATCCAAGTATTTCTGCTGGATAACATTCTGTCGGAAGCCTTCTATAGATATTAAACTCCACAAATTCTTGGAAGCCGGGGCCTTGCCAAAATGGTGAATGCATTTCAACCCCCACCCACCAGCAACCCTGGGATTAGGTAACCTTTTCCATTTGACCAGTGGAATACCTTCTTTCTCCCTTCTTCCTGGCCATAGAAAATGAAAACATTTATTCCACCCACCAGCAGCTTTTGGCTCAGATAACCTTTTCCATTTGACTAGTGCAAAACCTTCTTTCTCCCTTCTTTCCGGCCATAGAAAATAAAAAACATTTATTCCTAATCTTTTTCCATCATCCCAATAGGGATGTAGGCTAAAGAAAGCCAATATGCAGGCATTGTTTCTAATACTGATTTAACTAAAAGTGAGTCTGCCTCTTATGGACAGCCACCTAGTACACTAGTTTGTGACTCTTATTTCAATTTTCTGATACAACCAGACCCAGTCTTTAAAGCCATAATCATTAGATTTTGACATGAGACTTAGATATCCTAGGTCATTGCTAAATGGGGTGACATTTAAAGAGAAAATCCTGTGAATGGCGTCATTTTGTCTTTCATGTAGTCTGTTCAGGGTGATGGAGGATTAGAGTGTTTATCTCCATTCCTGTTGCAAAGCAATATGAGTCTAGAATTTCCAAAAACTTAAGAGCTTTACTGTAGGAGTGATGCCCAAACAAAAGCATATCATCCAAAGAGTAGATGTTTCGATGCTAACACTCTGCCCAATTCTATATTTTTTATTGAATAGATCCCGTAGGCCTCCTTGATGGCCCTTCTTGAATGCTCAGTGTCTGGGTTGCTTAAACAAACTAGATGCTTCCCCATTTATAAAAACATAAAATGACATGGAATTCAAACAACCCGTAATCTACTTGACCAAAGGAACAAATCAAGCATTGTGAATCAGAATTAACCTGAGATATAATCAACTGACCCTGGTACAGGCTTTAGAAAGATCCAATTACACCACCATAGCTTGTAGAACAAAGGCCTTCCTGAGCCTCTTAGAATTACAAATGATGTAATCTGGGTGTTCATATTCTCCTCTCCACAATTCTAAAAGGGTTCTAGCTCAATGGAAGAGCGCCTGCCTTACAAGCAGGAGGTTGGTGGTTCGATTCCTCCATGCCCTATTGATATTGCAATATTGGTATTTTAATAAAATATATTTTATTATGATTTATTATGGCTATAGAGGGGGTTTCAAACCGTCTTTGTATGTTGCTACGAGGGGGGTTCTAAACCGCCTTCATATGACACTACAAGGGGGGTTCCAAGCCACCTTCATATGTCACTACAAGGGGGGTTCGAAATTGCCCTTGTATTGTACAACAAGGGGGGTTTAGAACCACCCTTGTAGGTACCTATGAGGGGGGTTTGTAACCACCCCCAAAGGTTTGTAATAAGGAATTTTAGGGGGGGTTCTGAACCACCCCCATAGGTGTCTATGAGGGGGGTTTGCAACTGTCCCTAAAAGTCACTTTTAGGGGGGGTTCCAAACCGCCCCTATATGCCTCTACGAGGGGGGTTTCAAACTGCCTCTATAGGCCTCTACAAGGGGGGATCAAAACTGCCCCTATAAGCCTCTGCAAGGGGGGTTCTAAACTGCCCCTATAGGCCTCTACAAGGGGGGTTCCAAACCGCCCCTATAGGACTATACGAGGGGGGTTCACAACCGCCCTTATAGGCCTTTACGAGGGGGGTTTGAAACCGCCCCTATAGTCCTCTACGAGGGGGGTTCCAAACCACCCCTGTAGGTTTGTATGAGGGGGCTTATGAGGGGGGTTCACAACTGCCCTCGTAGGTCTCTATGAAGGGGGTTCAAAACTGCCCCCGTAGGTCTCTATGACGAGGTTTACAAGGGGGGTTTAAAACTGCCTCCGTAGACCTCTACGAGGGGGGTCACAAACCGCCCCCAAAAGTCACTTTTGGGGGCGGTTCCAATCTCTTCAAAAACCGCCCTTAAAGGGAAAAACTTTTAACATCGGTGCCTTTAGGGGCAGTTTTGCCAAAACCACCCCCAAAGCCAAAACCCCTCTCGTAGGTCACTTTTGGGGGCAAAAGGAAACCCCCCCTAAAGGCCAAAAATGTAGTAGTGTGTTAAACTAAAAGACGACACTTGTGTTAAACTAAAAGACAACACTTGAGTTGTGACTCTTGCATGATGACACTTAAGTTACCCACCTAACTATGTGGGAAAGCTATCAGTTAAGGGGTGAGTTCATCTTAAATTCAGTTTAGTGAGTTAATGCATTCCATGAGAAGTGGGGCACACTTATCCATGCAACATTGATGTCTCCAAGGTTGGAGCGAATTTCTATGACGTATTATTTGTGCATGTGACTATTATTAGTGAGTTGGTTAATTGGAGGATTATTCTCCTGAGTCTGTCTTCTATATCTATCTTTCTCTTTCTCTGTAATTGTATTGGGGGTGCTTGATGTAAAAGACATTCTATGCTATCTATCAATATATTAAGGTGTTAGAATTTTGATACTTCCAGGATCGTTATGTTAGATATTTTAAAAATTTTATATATTATCACAATAACCATAAAAAATAGGATCACTGAAAGATAGACAAGCACAACATACAAAAGAGACACAAATATTTACCTTGGGAAAACCCTCTCAGAGGAAAAACCCAACAAAAATTCTTCAGTATAGATTCGTTACAAGTACAGTGTCAAACTAGTATAACGAAGAGCTAAAGCTCTTCCACAAATATCCCAAGAATATATAAGATAGAAAACCAAAGATAAGATGTCTTCACAATGCAACTACTCTTCTTCTCCAACGAACTTGTCTTTTATCTCTTGTCATGCAAACTTGCTTGAGTGAGTGACATACAAAATGAGCTAGGCACCACTCTATTTATACTAGTCACAAACTGTCCTTTTTACTTAACTGGTCCGACTTGACTAGGGTATTTTTTCCCATTGTTTAGGGCAGACTTCCCATTGTTTGGGGCAGTTTACCCACTGAATTATGTGGGCTAGACTTGTCTATTTTACTTGATTTATTTTAAGTTTTTACATGATCAATTACAATATGAATATTTCCTGAAGGAAGTACAATAAGAATAAAATAAGTATATCTTTCAAAGTTACATTCTTCAACACTTCCTCTTAACATGATCTACATGTAACTATTATGAGCAATATCCTTCACAATATTTTGGGAATTCAAATGACATTAAATACTTATCTTTCAATTGTTTTGTAGGATCCCTCTTGGTTTCTGCCTCCTTGTAGAAGTTATTAGAGTTTATGGAAGCGTACTCTACTCCATCATTTTATTCTGAAGACCTTGATCTTCTTATTCGTCTAGTCTGGAACTTTCTAAAGTCTTCATCCTTGGAATCATGTACTGGATTCAAGATCTCCTTTTTCTTGGAAATGGATTCTTTACATAAACCATCATGTTTTTTCTGGATATTGGGTAGATCAGTCACCATTTGCTTACGATAGGTAAATCCTTGTAGTGTATATATATGCAAGCCTTATGTGCCATGAACCAATTCTTGATCTAGTTGACCTTTTAATTTGTATAAGCCTCCCTCTTTCTCTCCAATTACTACTATATCATCAAAAGTTGAAGACATATTCTTAATCACTTGAGGAATATTCCCTTTCTCTCTTCTTAATTGGTCATCATCTTCTGCAGCAAGAGCATGATGCCTATTCTTCTTTCCTTTGTTGTTGTTTCCCTTGTTCTTGGGGAAATCTCTTGCAAGGTGTCCTTTCTCATCAAAAGTGTAAAATTTGTATTTTTAGTAGATCTTAAGAGGTCTATGGTTATTTTGGAATCTTCTAGGATTCTTGTGAGAGTGTTCTTCTTTCTTAATCTTTTTCTTCTTTGCATGAGCTGCTAAGGCTTGATTATCTTCTTCACCCATCTTATCTTCTCCATCTTCAATTCTAGCTTCCTCTTGAGTACATTTATCCCATATCCTACTGAATTTGATGAGGTTACTTCTAGAACATATTCCTTGAATGAATGATTCCCATGATCTTGGGAGACCATTCAATGTGATAATCACCAATTTTTCTTCTTCAACATGTTCTCCAATAAATTCTAATTGTTCTTTGATTTGGGAGACCCTTGTGAAATAGGATTGGATGCTTTTTGAGTTCTGCATCTTCACACCCTTTAGTTGAGTTCTCAAGGTCATCCATTACTGTTCTTTCCTTCATATAGTCTCTTCAATGCATCAAACATCTCCTTTGGAGTCTTGAAAGATGAGATATGGGGGATCAAGTGATCTTTGATGGAGCCAACAAAGATCCTCTTGGCCCTAATCAAATTATTCTTGTGTTTATCCTTGTCTTCATTTCCCTCTAGATACACAACTTCCTCCTTAACATAGTTGTCCAAATCATTCTCTTCTAGAATGAGTAGTACTCTATCCTTCCAAGATCATAAGTTATCAACTCCTTCAATCTTATCCTCAATCTTGGTATTGTTTGTCATCTTGATATAATGAGAACCTCAAATGGAAATAAATATAATAGTACGAACCAATCAAGATGCTCCAACCAAGTGCTTGCTTCAATGCCTTATGAAATCTGCTACTTGATTGACCCAAGAGTTGTAAGAGAAACCCTAATTTTACAACTTTTGAATCTTTCAAATATGACTTTATGGAAATATGCGCATCCATAAGGAGAGTTGAGAAAACCCTTCATCCAATCCGTGGACATAACTACCAGAAATTGGAAACCCTAATTTTTGCAGATGATGTAATTTTTGTAGAATTAGGTCAACATTTGAAAATTCTTGGATCTAGAATCTTCCTCCACATGAAGATGCACTCTCCTAGGGAGAATTAGATTGAAATCCTTTTCAAGATGATCTGTGTAGGGAATTTCCTGGAACATGAAACCCTATTTTTCTCTTCCAACAATTTCAACTGCACAAAGTCTTCTTTCAGGCTAGCTTTGAAACCATGTTAGAATTTTGATACTTCCAGGATGGTTAAGTTATGTTATATCTTCAAACAATTTATATATTACCACAATAAACATAAAAAAATAGGATCACTGAAATATTGACAAGCACAACATACAAAAGAGACACAAATAATTACCCTGGGAAAACCCTCTCACGGGAAAACCCCAGCAAATATTCTTCAGTATAGATTTGTCACAAGTACAGTGCCAAACTAGTACAATGAAGAGCTAAATATTTTCCACAAATATCCTAAGAATATATAATATAGAAAACCAAAGATAATATGTCTTTACATTGTAGCTACTCTTCTTCTCCAACAAACTTGTCTTTATCCCTCTTGTCATGTGAACTTGCTTGAGTGAGGGACATACAAAATGAGCTAGGTGCCACTCTATTTATACTAGTCACAATTTGGCCTTTTTACTTAACTGGGCTGACTTAACTTCCCTAACTAGGCTGAATCGACTGGAGCAGCTTTTCCCATTGTTTGGGGCAGTTTACCCACTAACTTCTGTGGGTCGTCTATTTTACTTGATTTCTTTTAGGGTTTTACATGATCAATTAAAATATGAATATTTCCAGAAGGAAGAATAATAAGAATACTATAATAATACAATAATAATATCTTTTGAAGTTACATTCTTCAGCATGAGGAAGGTTTTGTTGGGGTTTTCTCCCTCAAGTCATAGATGGTTTCCCTAGTGTAAATTCATGTTGCGAATGTGATTGTTTATGTGTATGATTTTTATTTGATTTGAATTATTATTGCAGATCCGAATTAAAGATAAAAAATTAACATGGTATCATATCTCATGGTGTGAAAGAGCTAAGTTCAACAATCAAGCTTGAGCCTACGTAGATCCTGAGTGAACACAATACTTGAAGAACAATGGCTTCAATATCAGTGAGACAATAAGACCGCCTTGAAGGACCATCGAACTTCAATACTTGGAAGGACATGATCCTAAATATCCATAAGAGAATGATTTGGATGTATATGTATCCAATGTTATTGAAGATCCTACTTATAATGCATGACGCATTACCTTCAAGAAGAATCAATCCTAAGCAAAGAGAATCATTTATGATTATGTGAAAGACAACTTGATGCTTGTGATTACTCCATCGAAGACCGCAAAGTAATGCTTCAACACTTGACAAATATTTTTGATAATAAAGCGTCCATTCAAAATAGAGCATTTAAGAACAAGTTTCGAAATTTAAAGATGGAAAATGACGAATATGTGGATTCCTTCTTCACAAAGATCTCTCAAGTATGAGATCAAATCATGAGCATTAGTGTGACGGTCAATGATGATGATCTCATTCATACTATTGTCGATGGTATTCCATCCTCATGGGAGACATTCTTGGCTATAGTAAATGGTCAATAAGTGCAACCTAACTTTGAGAGTTTGTGGCATGATTTCCTGCAAGAAGAAGGGCGAATCTAGATCAAAGAACCTCGCTCTTGTGGTACATATGAAGAGAGGTAAGAAATCTCACAAGAAATTATCTCATCAAAAGGATAATGATTTCAATAAATTTCATAAGTATAAAGTAAAATGTTTCAATTCCAATAATAAGGTCCATTATGCAAGAGAATGTCGTGCAAAGCAAAGAGGAAAGTTCAATGGTAGGTTTCACCCTTCTATTGCTACAAAATATGAACCTACAAGAAAGAATTCGTCTGATGATCAAGAGATGAGGAAGGAGTATTATCTTGTCTCATCCCTTTCTGGATCCATTACCACTAGTGCTGATACATGTCTGGTGGATAATGTTGCATCCAAACACATGAGTTAGTATAGGAAAATATTTTTTCTTGTAAGGTCATGCTTGGAACTACCACCTATTCAATCCAAGGTATTGGATCCACTTCTTTTCAGTTGGATTTAGGAGATGTACTTCATGTGGATGAAATTTTTTTGTCCCCGAATCTTTTTTGTTTCGGTTCTAGAATATAAAGGATTTAGAGCTACCTTTATGGACAACAAATAATTCTTATGGCCTAATCATGAAGACTTTGAAATTTGTATCTTTGATTGGAGTTAGAGAGGGAGGTCTCTACAAAGTTCTTGGAAAACTCATTCAATACATGATCCATGACACAGTCAGTCCTTGTGAGCTGTGGCATAGAAGGATTTCCCATCTCCATTTCAAAGCACTACCTGGATTGCATAAGATGCTGAAAGGCATTCCCATATTTAAATATGATTTTTATAGTGTTTGTAGAGGTTGTGCTCTTGGAAAGAACATTAAGAATATTTTTCCAAGTAGTACCAAAATATCCAAATGGATCCTTTACTTGATTCATTCCAATATATGTGGTCCTATGTATGCACCCTCCTTGAGTGGTTATTTGTATTATGTGCTTTTCATAGATGACTGCTCTCGCAAGTCATGGGTTTATTGGATGAAAGCAAAGAGTGAAACTTTCAACAAATTTCAAGAGTTTAAAGCATTGGTTGAGATTCAAACTGGAAAGCACATTCATGTTTTGAGATCTAATAATGGAGGATAGTTTGAGTCCCATGAATTCAATGACTTTTGTCGAGATGTAGGAATAAAAAGACAATTGATTGTACCTTAAAACTCCCAATAAAATGGGGTAGCTGAAAGAAAGAATAGAACAATATGTGAGGTTGCAACATCCTCATGGGAAGAATCCTCCATCACCTCTATTTATATTCAGAACAAAATCCCTCAAGCTATCTTGGGATAAAAGACTCATGAAGAAGTTTTCAATGGTAAAAAGGATGTTGGACACTTGAATATTTTCGGTTGTCCTGTCTACATTCATGTACCAAATGAGAAGAGGAAAAATATGGAGCCATCCAGAGAGAAAGGAACATTTTTTGGATATAGTGAATCCTCCAAATCTTATAGAATCCATGTTCTAGGACAATGAAACATTGAAGTCATCATAGATGTAACTTTTCATGAAGAGGTTTCCTTTAAGTGCTCCAAAGAACTTCATTGAGATTCATATATGGAGGATCATGACACTCTTATGATGGAGGATCCAGTTTCTAATTCTCCCCTTTCAGATGTTGAGATGGAGAAGTTAGAAGAGCCTTCAGATTCGTTGATTGTGAAGAACCAATATAACTAATAGAATGATCCCTTGATGAACATCCTTCTAAGAGGATATCTGCATTATGTCGAGACATTCTGCATGAGGCAGAAAAGCATGGTGCACCACCAGGCTCATGCAGAGAGAAAAATAGACCTTAAATATTTTCAGGATATGAAGCACATATGACTCACATTAGTGATTCAAAACCCTCTACCTATGAAGAAGCTACTAAGCAACAAGTATTGAAAGATGCCATGGTGGAAGAATAAAAAACCATCATGAATAATGATGTGTGGGAAGTGGTTCCTAAACCTGATTGGAAGTCAATAGTAACTTCCAAGTGGATTTATAAAATCAAGCATGTAGTTGATGGGAGTATTGTAAAGTATAAAGCAAGATTTGTGGCCCGTTGTTTCTCATAGACATAAGGGATAGACTGTGATGAGACATTCACTCCTATGGCTAGGTACAATACTGTCCAAACCATAATTTCCCTTGATTCATATTTGGGTTGGAAACTTCACCAGATGGATGTGAAGACTGCCTTGCTCAATGGTGAGGTTGAGGAAAAGGTTTACATATAGAAACCTGAGGGGTTTGTAGTTCATGGGAAGGAGTTCCATGTATGAAAAATTAAGAAAGCCTTGTATGGGATTAATAAGGCCTTGAGGGATCGGTATTCAAGGATTGATAGCTATCTTTTGAGCTCGGGCTTCTCAAAAAGTGAAGCCAACCCCAACATGTGCTTCACGATTGTGAAGAACCATCCATTGATTTTCGTGCTCTATTTTGATGAATTGTTCCTTATTGGAGAGGATCAATATATAGATCGATGCAAGAGGGAGCTCACTTTTGATTTCGAAATGAAATACTTAGGTCTTATGCACCATTTTCTTGGTCTAGAAGTTTGGAAAAGGAAATATGACATCTTTCTTTCACAAGGAAAGTACAAAGTTGATGTGTTGTAGACATTTGGTATGATGGACTATAAGTCCATATCTACTCCTATGATGTCTAATCTAAAGAAGCAACATGAGTCAGATTCTGGATCGGATCTAGTGGATCCTACCATGTATGTTCCTTGATGTATTTGATACATAGTAGACTAGACATGGTATGCAATGAGTATCTTGAGTCAGTTCATGTCTGATCCAAGACATAGACATTGGGTTGCTACCAAGTATGTGCTTAGATACCTTAGAGGTACCATTATTTATGAACTCAGATATGATTCTAGTGGTGGAGTGATGCTGCTTGGATATGTTGAATCTGACTGGGGTGGTAGTATTGTGGAGCAAAAGAGTACATCTGGATTTTGTTTTAGCTTGGGATCAGCTATGATCTTTTGGTCCAATAGGAAGCAGTGCTCCACAGCCCATAACACCAAAAAAGTAGAGTATATTGCAGCTAGTACTTCCTGACGAGAAGCTGTGTGGATTAAGAAACTACTTGCTGGGTTGTTCAATGAGAATCTTGAGACTCATACCATTCACTACAAGGAAAAGGCCCTGTAGCGGAGGTCATAGCGGATGTTTTTAGTGTTACAATATTGGAAAAAATTGTCAAAAAAACCTCCTCTACGACCTCTGCCAATGGTAGCGTATTTTTTTACAGAGGTCATAACAGATACAATTTATAACTAAAAAATACTCATCGGCCATAGGTTTTGATGGAGGTTAGTTGATCAGTGCGCACAACCGAAATTAAGCGCACCAGTGCATTTCTTACTATGACGCACCAGTGTTGTATGATTAGAACAGATGCACTAGTGCACTCAACTTGGACAAGCACCAGAAAGAATCAAATTTCAATATCGCACTAGTGCTTGAGTATAATATATACACACCGGTGTGTCTGTACAACATAAATGCACTGGTGCGATATTTTATATCATATGCACTATACATTTTCCCATTATATTTAAATGTAACGATGTAGTGTATTTATCCTGTCGCACTAGTGCATTTCATACACGAATGCACTGGTGCATTTAATTGTAGAATGCACCGGTGCTTACAAAATATCAACATGGCCTGATGCATTTTAACACATGAAACACACCGCCAAGCTTAAAAACTAAAAACTCGTGGGAATAAGCTTTGATCGTTCTCAGTGCCCATAAGCAATATACATGCACCTGTGTGATTCATAAAATCAAACGCATCGGTGCTCAATGTTGTAAACGCATCGGTGCACAAGTTTAGTTTATATGCACCAGGGCGCAATGGTAGTTTAAACACACCGAATATGATTAATTGAAGAATGGGTACTGATATTTCATTCAAATATATATATTATATATTATATTTTTTTAATTCCATTATTCATCTTAAATTGAAATATTTGTTTATAGTAAAATTCATTTCAATTTTAACTATTGAAATTGTTTGTTTGGATTAATTTCTTATATCATAGATGCAAGAATCTATTGTAATATTTAATCATCCATACATTTAATTACCAATGTACCTTTTACGACTATTGTATGGCACTAAATAATTTATTTTTGCTCCATCTTGAATGAAATACACATATTTTTCTTGGAAAAACAATACCAATGTACCATTTCACATGTAACATTTGACAATAATATTGAAGAATGCAATAGAATAAAAATTTTTATTTTATTGCGTCGAGAGGCGGTCTATAGCTCAGTATGAGGGAGATCTTGTAACATGTGTCGAGTATCTGTCGAGTGTTTGTTGAGTAACAAAATAATACAAAGTAAAAAGTAATAAATATTATGTTGGCCATAAACAAAAAAGAATAATACAAAGTAAAAAGTAAATATGAGGGAGATCTTGTAGCCCCAAGAGTTAGCTCGATCGGTTGAGTTCTCGGAAGTTAGGCCTCCCAGCATGCGAGGTCACGGGATCCATCCTCATAGACCCTCTTGGGGTTAGGCACGCAGCGGCTGCAGGGCGGAAACCCCTTCGGGGCGGGTCCGTCGAAAATTATTTCGTGGATGTAGCGGTCGGCTAAGCTGATTAAAGTGAACCACATGGAAAAAAAAAAAAATGAGTGAGATCTTGTAAGTTTGTCGAGTAACAAAATAATACAAAGTAAACAAAAAAAATAATACAAAGTAAAAAGTAACAATATTATGTCGGCCATAAACAAAAAAGAATAATACAAAGTAAAAAGTAAATATGAGGGAGATCATGCAAGTTTGTCGAGTAACGTTATGCGAGTATGAGAGAGATGTTGTAAGTTTGATGAGAGATATGTTGTAAGTTTGTCAAATCGCTTGAGGTGCAAACCTCGACTCAGGTATTTCACTCAAGGAGCTATTCAAGGAGAGGTTTGCACCTCAGGAGATTTGATCCCTCTCGGCACTTGATAGAGCCTAGGATTTGGATCTAGGCTGGTTATAAATCAATTATAGTTCCTTTGTCATAAAAAATACGACAACATAGAGACAACAATTATCAAAATGTCAACATGCATGTAATTATTGTTACACTTATTGGTAACTCGTCTTTGAATTTGGACACTATGTCTAGTACATTATTATACAAAATGTCTGATTTTCATAGACAATTATTTCAAAATATACAAAAAGATACAACAACTTGCATTTACATCAAAATTAAATATGGAGCATCATTCTTCGTTGGAACTGTTATCGATGTTTGAGCCACTTGCATCAATTGGGTTGTTTGGCCGAATGTTTTATTGATTGGCTTGATTGTTTTCCTCTTCTTCAGCTTCCATATGCAAACATAAAAATAAAGTATACTGAGTGTATCTACATTACTAGTGGGAATAATGAAAAATAAATAGATAGTATATACATTAATGTAAATTGAAGAGAAACATACCATAGAAATAATCGACTCATGAATGATACACATTCTCTCAAAACCAAATCTCATGCCTTCTATCAACAAGTCTTCTATTGGCTCCACTCCATACTTTGTTTCCTGCAAGTGTTATTCCCCGTCACAAATCATAGATTTAATATAAATTTTTTTGTTTTATTAATTATAAAATGAGAGAAGTAAAACAACATAGAGACTTAGAAAATCCACAATTAATTTTTGATACACCAACATATACTCACAATGCTTGCATAAGCCAATGTCAATCAATTCTTTTGATGGCTCCTTTTGTATGTTAACACCTGTTTGAAGTCATGCAAGAATTTCCAGTGAAAACAAATTAAAAATAAATAAATATACCAATCACAACCACTACAAAATCTTTATTTCTTACAACGAAATAAAAAATACTCACAAACTTTGCTATCAACCCTTTTTTTCCTTGTTGTCCTGTCTTTTGTGCAGACTGGGTTCCATTTTATTTTATTTTATGCAACAAAACAATTGAAATTAATATTTAATGTCGAATTAATTAATGAAATGTATAACATAAACCTAAAAACCAATGATTTTATACATTTGACGCACATTGCTGTTGAGATGGCTCTTTCTGCGATGCAATTATGTCCATTTCCTTGACCATATTATTGTACACTTTCTTGGACATCCTTACTGGCACATTTCACATATCACCTTGTTCATCCTTTGGGATTCTCATAATCTTCCTGAAAATGTAAAATGACATTAAACTATTTCTGTATTGATATGAAAAATAAATATGATAGAATTAAAATTATTGAATGAATGACGCTTTGTAATAGTTTTAGATACATATTCTACATAGACATGTTTAGGAATATTACATTTTGAATGATTATTTTTTGTTGTTGTATGCTTTTTCTATTGCAAGCCTGATAGGTCTCATTGACCATTTCTCTGGGAACGCCTCTTGTAGCTTACATATGACTTGATTCTTGAATCATTTGATTGGTTTCTGTATTGTAAGTAAACAGTATGTATGTATGTTCTTTCCACTAAATCCATCATAGTATTATAAAATTCTTTGCCCCTTCTATTAAATTCCAACACCACTCTAGATGAGCTAAGGAACAATTCATCATCATTTTCATCTTCCATAATTTCTTTTTTCTTATGATGACATTGACTTCTGTTGCTGTTAGTCCCTGCATAACATTCATCATATGTGAATTACATTATTTGAAACATATTAGTGAATATTATTACTTAAGTAGATTATTACTCAAATTTCAATAAATAATTCACATTGACTTATTTTTTATTCACCTGATTCATCCCTCTGCAACTTTTCCATCAACGTTTTATGCTCTTCTGGACTTATTTTGGTAAGAATCTTATTGAGCTTCCTCATTTTTTGGCACTGCATGTCACACATTAACCAATACATATTAGTTAACTTTACAAATAATTCAAGCAAATTAATTTAAATAGATAAATTAATTAAAATCACTTGCCTTCTTCATAAATCTTGATGTGCTCCCATCATGTTGATTAAAGTTGTTGTTCAATGAACTCATAGCATGTATTTTTTGTCAATAAACAACCTATACCATTAAATACATAAGCTATCAATATATTATACAAACAAATTACAGACCTTCAAAATACGACAAAAAAATATTAAAAAGAAGAAATCTAATTTCGGTGCGCTTGTATACATGACACACCTCGATGCGTTAGTTACAACACCACACCGATGCGTTAAAGAGAATAGGTCGGACTAGTAACATAGAATCGAGATACGGAAATTGAGTTTCTTGTTTTTGTAAAATAATAAAAAAATGATGAATTATAGTAAATCTGGTGCGTTATAGTAAATGCGATGCACAGGGAATAGAGAACTGAGACACGAAAAATGAATTTTGTGTTTTTTATAAAATAATTAAAAATTATGCGACGCGGGTCAAACCTAGTGCATTATGTTGATGGATGCACCGATGTGTTTCCAAAATACAAACGCACCGATTTTGACGCATGCCTTTTTTAATTAAAAAAACTTGACAGGGCCAACATGGTTAAAGATTCGACCAAGAAAGTGGACCCATATCACCCTATGCTTTCTATATATAATCACAAGCTCAGTAAATCCAAAATCCCTAAAAGGTGAAATCATAATTCTGTATAACAATATAGGTATTTAAACCCTAATGAAGAATTTTGCAGCCACATAAAACAAAAAGAAGCAACGATAAAATAAAGGTTGCAACATTGAAGATAAGTATGAAGTTTTTTTTTTTTAAATCTTGTTAAACCTAAATAAGGTTCTAAGATATACAGTAATACTTACATGCTTTAAATTTATATCATGCAAGGTTTGGTTTGATTCACCATACCTAAGAAATTTCGACCCTCATAACTCCTTCTAGTTGCTCCAAACTCCTTCCACACAAGTCTCTCTTCCATAACTCTCCTCCAAAAATTTAGGCAAAACAGTGAGTTTATGTTTAGTTTTTGGATTTTAAACACTATTTAGATTTAATTTTCGAACTTAAAATTGACACCTTTTTTTTAATTTAGGGAAAACAAGGTTTGTGCGATTTTTTAAAATTTTGATTTTCGGCATTTCCAGTGCGCGTGGTGTCAAGTTTCACCATGTGTACATATGTAAAACTCATCGTCTTTCAAATAATTTTAAAACTCGTACGTTGGTGCATGTAATGTTAATATGCACCAATGCACTTATATGTAGGAAACACACCATAATGAATTATTTTGTAAAAATGCATGTAGAAATATATATTGCTACCAAATGTAGCAGAGGTTTTCCACTGCGGGGGATTTTGCAGATATTCTTTAATGGTGCGTTTACATTGGTTATGCATTGGTGCATTTGGTTAATGTTAGCGCATCGATGCGTCTAATTTATGAATAAACACACTGGTTTATTTTGTAAATTCTTTGTTTTTATGTGTCCACTTAAAATTATATATTCATACAAAATGTCATTTACTATTTAACCACACCAATTACAATACTTCATAGTATATATATGTTGATTGTTGATTTGGATCAAATGCATGAAGAAACATTTGTAGTATCAAATGGCCAATTATTCAGATTCCATCTCATACCATGTTGTTCAAATTTCAACGAGTTCTCCCATTCCATCCCCCGTAAGTTCAGGTTTTATTTATTTTTTGACTACTTATTTGAATTTACGTTACTTATCCATGTGAATCTAAATATCGATTTATTCTATATTGTAGTATCACGATTCGGGTTTGCATTTGTATGCACAATACATTCTACTAGTTTCAAATCGTCGTAATCTCTTATCAGGAGCAAGATATCGCAAGCAGTTCGTGGATGAAAATGGGAAGCCTCTTTACCCCGCCAATGTAACATGCCATCTTAAGCCTCCATCTTGGTTCATCGATGGTAATTCAAGCTAGAACTCTTTTATGACACCACAGTAGTTTGTGGTTGTTCAAAATGTCAAGGGTTGAAGGAGAACCCTCGATGTGTCACACTCACCCATTACACTGATGATATATTACATAATGTCGATGGTCTAATACCCCCTACTGCAGTAAAAATTCCAATAGGTGATATGGAAAAGACACGTAGGAACACTTCCCTATGCTCATTTTTGAAACATTTGGAAGCCAAAACAACTATGTATCATCCTAAATTGACAAAACCCTTGGCTTATGTTCAGTCACCTGAAATTTCTAGTGATCCAAAGTATGATATGAATGCCACCCAACCCATCTCTACTAGAAGATCCAAAAAATTGCATGACTTGAGAGCAAAATTGTCCAAGTACACACTGAGGTCCATCTAATTGTTGGAGGGTAGTGTTGATTTATCCCTTCCTATGAATTTGCAAAGTAAATATCAAACTTCTTATAACTGGATTTTATATGGCACTTGGCCATCCTCTCTACGTGTGCCTAATGTTGGAACCATATTCTCTTTTTGTAGTAATCATTTTATGATTACCAAGTCTAATATAGATGCTGCAAATCTTGGGTTGTTTATCCTTTTACATGTACTTGTTCCTGCCAAACAGTCAGTAGCACTTATGCCATTTTGTGGTCCTATCTATTGTCGGTATGATTACTTGAATATTGTTAAATACAATCACATAATTTCCATGTATAGTATGTGCATGAATGGTTATGTTTCTGGAAACTTTAACAGGAAGAACCTATTGTATATAAATGGTCATCCACACACTCATGGGAACATTGTAGGGTTCATAAATAGTTCTAGGTGCTCTTTATTTTCTCCAAATTGTTCATTTGAGGAACACTTCAATGACCAGGAGTTCTTTATGAAAAGGAAAGCATCCAGATTTGTTGTTGTACGTGCAATACATAGTTTGTCTCCTTGTGACAAGTTATTAATAAGGTACAACTTTCGTAGACCACCAACCGCTTGTTATAGACGCCTTGCATTGGGATTACCTTTAGATGTTCCCTTGGGGCATAAGACAAAAAAACATTGATTAATTGTATTTGTTAATTTTTAATGGATTCATATTAATGTATTGCTCAGTTTGAAATTATGTTTTATAAATTGTTAATTTAATTTATAAACTCAATTTGAAAATGTGTTGCTCAATTTTAATTTTTCATATTTAATGTGGAATTGATGTTAATTTATCTCTCAATGTGAACATCTTCTTTATAAATTGTTTGCAGCTTAACATTTTCTACTGGAAGTGATTCTCGTGCTTCTGTAATAATTCTTTTCTATAATGAGAGATAAAACCAATTGCATTGTGCTTACTAACATCATTGGTGTAATGTTCCATATTTTTTAAATAAGGATTTTGATGATGAGTGGCCTTCCTACCATCTTCTGTTTCACCCCAGTACAATATTAAATCAAGAGAAGGATGAAAAAAGAGCGCAATCTGGAGAGGAAGCATACCAAGCATGGTTGAATCAACCACCTATTCAATTTCCACTGTGTCCATACTAACCAATCAAGAATTCCTATAGTGATAGTAGTTCTTCACATGTTGGAAATGGAGGCATTGAAGTAGAGTTTGGTATGGACAAGTTATTACGACAAAGGAGTTCCATGGATGAAAACGTTGTTCCATACATACCTAGACAATGAGCTAAGGGATGATGCTCATATTATCTTAGCCTTATTCGAAATCCTTAAATAGGCTTCCACCACACCTCTATTTTGATCTAGTCGTTCAAAGTATACACAGTTGGGGACAACAATGTTACTATATAACTTGAAAGCAAAGTATAGCATGCCATACACACGTTTCTCGGAAATGTTGAGGTAACTAGCTATCAACTACATTATATTTTGAGTAATTTTATGACAATAATAATTGAAAATGGTTGATTTTATTAACGTTAAATGCCATTGTACATTTGTATTTCCCACTAACTATAGGTTATTGAAATATAAGGTAATTTTGAATGATAATGTCTTGCACGGCAGCTGCGCATAGGCAAAACAAATATTGAAAATGTTGGGTGTAGAGTACATATCTTATCATGCATTCCTTGATGATTGTATTCTATAAAGAGGCGAATATGCAAACAAGACGATATGTCCAAAATGTGGGCATGAAAGATACAAAGAATCGAATAACAATGCTAAAGCACATGGTCCTCCTCATAAGATATTGAGGCACATGCCTATAATCCCAAGGATTCAAAGGCTCTTTTGTTGCAAATAATTAGCTATGCTGCAGGGATGGCATGCATCAAACTAAAGTGATGAAGGATTTATGTGAATCCCAATAGATTCAATAGCCATGAAGCATATAGAGGATACATGGCCCAATAAATTCAAGGATGAAGTACGTAGCCTCCGATTGAGCATATCCATTGATGGCGTCAATCCATATTCCCAACCAAAAAACATATATACTATTTGGCCTGCAATAGTGATCAATAACAATATCCCCCATGGTTTTCTGTGAAGAATGAACATCTTATGTTGGCTCTTATAGTCCCTGGTAAAATACAAGTGAAGAATATGGATGTTTACCTACAACCATTGATCGATGAATTCAAGGAATTATGGGAAGGGATACATGTATATGATATGTTGAGACCCATCCCATCATAGAAGAGTTTTACACTGTATGGCATATGTGAGTACACCACACATGATTATCCGGGGTTAGGAGTTTGTTCATGTAAATATGTTGTTTTATTTGTTTTTATATTCAATGTAATAAATTTTGACATTTTTAATTTGGTGTGACTATCTTCATCCTCAACATTAACGTGCTCTCTTTACTATAACATCGTAGGTCTTGTAACAAAAGTTTATTATAGATTTAAATTTTGTGGACCTTCTATGAAGGCTAGGTGGTCCAAATACCTACGAAAGTCAGTGTACAACTTCTCTAGGGTATTCCTCCCAAAAAGCCACTCTTATAGAAGAGAAAAATCTATTTTCAATGGTAAATGAGAGAGAACCCGAAGGCTTGAAATAATGACACCGGTTGAATGGCTTAGGGCATATGACAGAGAGAAGGAGAAGGAATATAGAGAGATGTTTGATTCAAATGTGAAACCTATGATCAATGATCTTGATTTCTTCAACACCGATGTTGAGAAAATGCCCACAGGGATGAAAAGGAAATTAGTAATTTATGAGCTCATATATTGGAAGCATATTAAGATTGCCCATTTACTAGATAACATGCATATACTTAAAAATGTTTCATCTTCTTTGTGGTGTCACATATCATCCAAAAAAACTCACAAGATGAAAGTTAGGAAAGGCCTTATTGCTTCAAATACTAAAAAGAAGCATTGGACAAGACAAGAAAATAGAGGAGAGGCTGGCCCCTCTTTTCATTTAAAAAAGGTGATGTCCCATGGATTTTGAAGAAAGATGATCTTAATTTTGAAAAAGAAGTTATATTGGGCGTGAAGGCACCTTCATTTTATGGGTCTCTAAGACATTTCTTCAGTATGTTAGACAAAAATTTGTCGGGTTTGAAATCACATGACCATCTCAACACCTTATAAGGGTAAGTATAATGCCAAAAAATTGTTATTACTATTTATTTTATCTTTTTCCACAAAAGTTAAAATGCACTTAACTTTTTTTGTTTACTTTGTAGTGTCATTATCCATTGTTCGTGCATGGGTGTGTGATCCATGAATTTCCCAATGACCTTTGGCATGCCATATCTAGAATATCTACATTTGTACAACAGATCACATCAAAGGATATTTACATCTCTATAATTACACGGTGGCATGAAGAGATAGTTGAGATTGTTTGTATGTTTGAGAAGGAACTATCGTCGAGTTTCATGGAATTGCAGGTTCATCTTCTAATTCACCTAGTCGATGGGGTTGAATTAGTCGGGGTGGTCTCCTGTCACTGGATGTTCTTCTTAGAGAGGTTCATGAAAAAATTGAAGGGATTTGTTCAACAAAGGGAAAACCCTAAGGGGTCTATGGCAAAGAGGTACATAGTATAAGATTCGTTCTATTATTCTAGTGAGTACATCAATCAAATCGATGGCACACTCAACGCAATGATTTGGGATGATGAACATGATGAGGACAAAAGGGAAGGGGAGGTACTGGAAACGAATGGAAAAATGCACATGATAAAGAGTAAGTCACTTATCTTTCGATCTTCAATTTTCCACATAGTAACTTATATTCACAACAAACATCAAAATCTATATTTGATCCCATACATGATGAATGTGGTTCTGTTTCCATGAATACAACAACAAATTCAGAAATTGATGCAATTAATAAATTCATTCTTTACAACGTGGAAGCAACACAGTCGTGGGTCACATTGTATGAAGAGAAGAGGAGGAAATGGGACATTGACATAGAGGAATTTAGGCGGTTGCACAATGGAAGCATGCATTTTCCACATCATTTAAAAGAAAATATTCTAATGATCTGTCCCAATAGTTGGGTTGTAGACGAAATCAGAGATAAATATGGTGCATCTGGTTGTTACCCTCCTAAAGAGGGGAATGTGCTAAACATTGGGATCGGGTGCAACAAATCGGTAATAAAATCTTTATGTACATAATTTCTAACTTTATAATGGAACTTTGAATTATAAAATTTATGTTTAATATATTAATGGTTGGGTTAATATACATTTGACATCATCATTTGTTACCTTTTCTTCAAATGCATTCGTTCCCATCTTTTTGGGTTTATGGACATCATTTTCGCGCCGAGGATGCTGATAAAGGGCGTGTTACACAAGATTGTGGATTGGAAGTCGAGTTCGACCAATCTAGTCATGCTATCCACTAAGATTGAAACTTGGTAGGAGGAATGTTGGGTTATGTCAGAAAGATATAAGAGATCATTCAAGTGGACTTTTCATCTTTCCAATGTGTTATTTTTGGGTTTAGGTGGTGGGACACATTCAGCATGAATAATGTAAAGGAAGATTGTGATAGTGGGTTGCTATGTATCAACTCTAGAAAGATGTGGGATGAAATTAAGGATCTTTATGTTTTCCCAAAACACCGCAACCAAGTGTTCTTTCACCCGGATGTGTTGGATAGAGATGGGCGGTTCATATTCAGACACAACCCTAGATCTAAACATGTTTATAAGAACAACAATGCTATCATGCCAACCTAGGAAGATAATGAGGGTGATGGAAACAAAGAGTGATATGTACATGTTTTATTTTGTCATTTATATATTGATATATCATTTTGTTACTGTTATCTTTGATTGTCTAATTATATTGTTTATTTTTCATTTTATGACGGTGGAAATGGAAAGTTGATTACTAGATGTAGTGTTTAAGAAATTTGATTTGGTTAAGAACCAATGCAAAATATGGTTTATGTCTATGAAGTAATTTATGATTGTATAGAATGATTATATGTAATTGTCCAAATTACTCATTTTTTGTTTTATGTATACATATATATATACACACCATGAAAAAAAACTTACATGATTCAATTTTATTTTTGTGAACTTGAAGGATAACATATTTATTAATTCCCGACTTGAAGGTGGTCTGAAATTTCTATATTGATATTTCAGTTCTTGTATTTTATGACATTTTTGTTATAAATAATGTTAAGATCTGTAATTGCATTATTAATTTATGACATGTCTGTTAGAATGTAATTTTTATTTTCATTATATGATTTGATTAAACTAAATTTTTGTTATAATGTAATGTTTTTTGATGTTTTTATTGTATTTATAATGTTAAATCCAACATAGAAAATGACACATTTGTAACCTTGATGGAGATTGAAAATTCAACAATTTTTTTAGTAGCGTTGAGCTCTAAAATGACTTAATTTATGGCCTTGATAATAGTTAAATTTACAACAAAATTTAAGGTGGACTCTAATTTCTCCATCAATATTTGAATGTTTGTATTTCATGATTTTTTTGTTATAAATAATGCTAAGAATTATAATTGCATTAATTTATGACATTCTGTTAGGATGTAATGGTTTTTTTATTATATGATTCGGTTAAATTGAATTTTTGTTATAATGTAATGTTTTTCGATTTTTTTATTGTATTTATAATGTTAACTCCAACATAGAAAATGACATGTTTTCAACCTCAATGGAGAATGAAAATCCAACAATTTTTTTACTAGTGTTAAGCTCTACAATGATTTCATTTATGGCCTTGATAACAATGAAATGTACAACAAATTTTAAGGTCTTCTCTGATTTCTCCATCAATATTTGAATTCTTGTGTTTCTTGATTTCTTTGTTATAAATAATGCTAAGAATTATAATTGCATTCATTTATGAGATTTTTGTTAGAATGTAATGTTTTTTTTATTGTATGATTAGATTAAATTGAATTTTTGTTATAATGTAATGTTTTTGGATTTTTTTATTGTATTTATAATGTTAACTCCAACATAGAATATGACACGTTTGAAACCTTGGTGGAGATTGTAAATCCAACAATTTTTTTTACTAGTGTACTTGACCTCTACAATGACTTAATTTATGGCCTTGATAAGAATCAAATTTATAACAATCAAATTTAATGTGCTCTCTAATTTCTACATGATCAATATTTGAATGTTTGTATTTCATGATGTTTTTGTCAAAAATAATGCTAAGCATTATAATTGCAAATGTTTGCAAATGTTTTCTAAATGAGAATAAGAGATAAAAAATGGCTTGAAGATCATCAAATCAACTTAATGATTAATAATAATAATATATTTGGAGAATGCAAGTTGCGGCTTTACATTAGTTGAGAGAAAAAAGGGTGTTCTTTTAATTAACTATTTGTTTTTCTTCCTATTAAATATTTGATATTTTTCATTGTAAATTGAGCTATTGTCAACAAATTAAAAACCTTGAATGGTACATTGATAGGTAATATTCATGTTCATATATATATATATATATATTTTGTGATGTTCATAAAAATTATACTATGAAAAATTATACAACCAACATAAATCATATAGGTAGTTGTCACAACTTCATCCATTATCAATACAAAATTCATAAACATATTTAATTCAATGATATTTTTGCAATTAAATTATGTAAACATAAACATATAATCATTAATATCATTTTCACCATCTATTAAACATAAAAATAAACACCATGATACCATCATTAACATAAAACTAATAAAAATAAGCATGAACGTGCCATCATAAACATTATGTTACTGCATATTCATCTAACAATACACATCTTATAAATTTAAACATCATCTAACACACATATGATCTAACAACATGTAACAAAACACAAGTTCCAGTTTCTAACATAATGAACATCATAAAAACCCGACCTAACATACACATCAAGACCATCAACATATAAATAAACATCAACATCAACATCAACATCTGCAAAATAGAAAATGACGTATATATATAAACAATAGCATCAAAATGATGATAAATGTTAGATATACATCTCTATTCCAACCCCAAAACCATATCATCATCACTAACTATCGACCCACCAGATGTATTGAAACCTCCAGTAGTAGATCTAGAGGCATGATCAATAACTCAGCTAGGAAAAAATCTATCATGTAGATCAGTAGGAAAGACATGATCTCTAGGAATCTGGATCATCCCACCTGATCTGAGCATCCTCTCCATATTTGAGGGGACTAGTGGATAAGGATAATGGGGAGATGATGGATAAGTAGAAGCTGGTCAGTCATATGTAGTGTCCCTTTTTAAGAATTTGTAAAAGCTAGGAAAAATTGCAATTTTTGGCCAATTCGACCCTTAGACTAGTAATGAATCAACTGCTTCCAAATGGATCCAAATGCTTCCGAATTATGTCTGAATGAGTTTGGAAGGTATTAATACATATAAATGATTCTTATGGATGCTTGGACACTCTCAAAACACTTATTCAACATTTATTTATAATTAGGGAAAAATAGGGAACTTTACTAGTCAAATCAAGGTTCAAAACCCCCAAGGGCACCCCAAGGGTAGGGGATAAAGATGGCTTCCAAAACACTGTAATAAATTCCCAAATTTTAGAACAAAGACATGGTACTGATAAAGGACTTCAATGGTCTCCCCAATGCATCATCAATTCTTTTCTATAGGCTTTTGAAACTCCCATAAATCAAAAGGTTTGTATACATGTCTTCACATAGGGGGAAATGATAGTAGACTTCACCACTTGTTATGAAATTCGAAATTTAGGTTCCAAGGACTTGTAAAATGTTAATTAAACTTCTTTAGAAAATTAATGAAACTCTATACATCGACAAAATAACAGATATTTGTTAAGATTCAATATGCTAAGATATATAACATCAATATTCAATTCAATTTCACCACAATAACATATACATGATCACTGAAAGAATAACAAGCATAGCATAAACACAAGAGACACAAATTTATCTTGGGAAAACCTCATGGGGTAGAAAACCCAACAAAATTTCTCAATATAGATGACCAAAAAGTACAAATATGAAATCCCCAAACAAGAGCTCCTTCTCCTTTGGAGATATCTCTCTCTCTCCTAATGAAAAATCCACATGTGAGTGTGTGTGTTTAAATGAGGAACACACATCCTCTATTTATACTTTACATTCACTTGACAGTTCGACCTCAATAATTTAATCTCTTTGCTGACTGGGCCGACCCCTCTAGGGGATTTATTGCCTCGACTTACAAGGGAGGATTTACCTCAATGAATTTACATGATTAAATATAATAATAACATCCCGACAGAGGAATAAAACATCTCCGGATGAATAATAATAAATTACAAATGGAATATTATTTGAATTTACAATATTTCAATAATATTGATTGATACAAATTGAAATAAAGCCTCTTCAAGCTCCAACGACAAGATATAGGGGAAATGACACTATTTATGCATTGTTTGGTATTTTTACATAAAATCTCTTGGAGTTTCTATCTAAAAGTATTCTGAGAAGTAAATACAGAGTATATATATCATATTACAAAGATATGGGGCCTCAATAGCTATCCCAAAGAGATCATCACCTCACCAAGTGCGCCCCTCCTCAAGGAGCAAGAATATGACAAGAAATGGAAGAATAGTTGTAGAAGCAAGATGAAGGAGATGTGATCATGAGCTATCCTATAGCTTCAAACTGCAACAAATGACTCCATTTTATCTCCAAATGAAATGTTTGAATGGCCTCTTCAATTTCCAATTAGGATGGAAATCTTTCACCCTTGAAATTGGTGCTAAGGCAAGTAGAATAACACTCTACTAGCTCTCCTCTCCAAATGCAAAATGTAGAATGATCAAAAGCCACTCTCATTCTTTGTTATTTAATTTTGTAAACTCCCAAACACCTCCTTAGATAAAATTCCATCCATGATATTCATGCCAACTCAAATTAGGAAGAGATTCCAATGTATGCCACTTGCCCCTCCAATTCTAGCCTCCTCCTTCACTCAATTCGAATGAGTGACTCATTGGCTGACCTAACTCTCTTATGTGCCCTCTTGGAGGATATTTTTATCCCTAACATGTGATATATGTCATATGTTAGCCATCATGTCTGATTTTTTCATAAGTGTCATAGGAATCTTCATCATTAGTGTCATAGAAGCTAGGGAATCTAGCCCAAGTGTCCCATTAGCTCCAAAATGCCTCTTCCTCTTCCATGGGAGTTACTCTTCCTCTACATTTCAACCTCATTGATTCATTCCAAGTATTATTCCCTTCCAAATCCTCCAAGAACATTGGTCTCCACCTTGGATTCGAATGGGTGAGAGTGGAATGCCATGTGGCATGGGGAATCTAGCTTGTGTGGGTCCCACACCACCAATGTGTCTCCATGACCAAGTGCATCTTATTTCCTCATCATAAATATTTATTTATCCCCCTTAAATATATTTATGTCAAGCTAAAGTCCATTTGGGGTTTATTAGTCTCCTTATTCCAAATTTAATGTTTCCACCCCAACCTAGAAAACTAGTAGATTGGTGGAATTTTCTCTTCTTGAGATTTATTTGAATGGGGACATTAAAGTACTCCCCAACCAATATTGCTTGCCCTAAAGAAATTCTAAATTAGGATGTGCAAAAATTTTTCCTCCTCCTATGTGGCATCCTCACTTGGAAAATCTTTCCACTGTACCAAATACTCCCTTATGGTTCTGCTCCTCAATTTCCTTTCTCTTTCCTTCAAAATTTTTTCTGGGATAAGTATGAGTTGTCCGTCATCATCTAATAAAGGGAGGGTTTATAAAACATATATTTTCTGACAAATAGCCTTCTTAAGGCATGAAACATGAAATACATTGTGGATTTTTCTCCCTTTCAGAACTTCTAACTCATAAGCCACCTCCCCAACTTTTTGAACTATCTTATATGGACAATAGTATCTTGGTTTGAGATTTTATGATCCTTTCACTTTCAAGGATGTTTGTTTATATGGTTGTAGCCTCAAATAGACCAAATAATTCACTTGAAAAGTTCTATCCACTCTATGTTGATCTACATAGAGTTTCTACTGATTTTGGGCAACCTGCAAATTGTCTTTTAGGAGTTTCAAAATCTCCTGACGTTCCTCCACCCAATATTAGATTTTTGGGCTCTACTATCACCAAATATGTGCTTAAAAAAAGTAAGTGATTCATAACCTAAAATTTCTTTGAAAGGAGACATGCCAATGGACATATGGAAAGAAGTGTTGTAGCAAAACTCACCCAAATGTAGCCATTTCACCCATGTTTTCTACTGCTCACCAACATAGTTCCTCAAGTACCCTTCCAACCATTGATTCAATATTTCTGTTTGGCCATTAGTTTGAGGATTATAGCTTGTTCTTGGAGTCAATTGAGTGCCAAACAACTTGAAAAGTTCTTGCCAAAAGGCACTCTTAAATCTGTTATCTCTATCACTCACAATGTTCTTGGGAAGTCCATGCAATCTGAAAATTTCTCTAAAGAATAGATAAGCCACTTGTGAAGCAGTAAAAGATGATGTAAAAGAAAATAAATGATAAAATTGAGTGATTCTATCCACCACAACATAAATTAAATCCTTACCCAAATCCTTGGGCAAACCTGTGGTGAAATCAATGGAGACACTTTCCCATTTTTGTTGTGGAATGGGCAATGGTTGCAATAGACCAAAATGATGTGTATGTTCAGATTTTTTTTTTCACATGACTTGAATTCATTCACATATTTTAGAAAATCCTCTTTCATTCCTTTCCAAAAGAACCTTTCCCTCAGTTTCCTATATGTTTTGAAAAAACTGGGATGGCCTACTAAATGAGAGTCATGAGCTTCCTTCAAAACATTGTGCTTGAGACTTGAACCATGAACCAAGTATATTCTATCCATAGAGTAGATGATACCATCCAAAACCTTGTACCTATCATCACCTTTGACTCCATCTAACACATCACAAGCAAAACTATCTTTGGCATATTCAACTATTAGCATATTTTTCCAATCTTTTGAAATGTCCATAAGAGAAAATGATGGTCTTCTAGATAATGCATCTGCTACAATATTATTCTTCCCCTTAACATATTCAATGCTAAAATCAAAATCTTGGAATTTGCTTACCCACTTTTGTTGCCTTTTATTGAGGTCCTTTTGTGTGAGAAAATGCTTCAAACTGTTATGATCAGTTTTAACCACAAACTTGTTTCCCACCAAGTATTGTCTAAACTTGGCTAAGGCATGCATGATGGCTAACATTTATTTTTCATAAATAGAGTAGAGATTCTCATGTGGCTTCAAATTTATTCTTGCAAAAGCTATGGGGTGTTTATTTTTCTTTAGGACCGCCCCTATCCCTTCTCTTGATGCATCACATTCCAAGACAAATGGTTTAGAAAAATCAGGTAATGCAAGTACTTGACAACTAATCATTACCTCTTTCATTTTTTGGAAAGCCTTCTCAGCCTCTTCATCCCACTTGAAAGCATCATTCTTGGTCAAATCATTAAGTGGAGCAGTCAATTTAGAGAACCCTTTCACAAATATTCTATAGTAAGTTCATATTCCAATGAAGCCTCTCAATGCTGTGATATTTTTGGGTGATGTCCATTCAAGAATAGCTCTTATTTTTTCAAAGTGCACCTTCACTCCATATTTCCCAATGATGTGCCCAAGATATAAAACTTCTTTCAACCCAAATTCACACTTGGGAAACTTAGCAAACAAAGATTGTTCATGCAAAATTTTCAAGACAAATTCTAGATGGTGCAAGTGTTCCTCCCATGTTTTGTTGTAAATTAGAATGTCATCAAAGAAAACCAAAGCAAACTTACGGATCTGCTTGCAAAATATTTGATTCATGCATGATTGAAATGTGGTCGGATCATTGGTCAAACCAAAAGGCATGACAAGAAACTCAAAATGGCCATAGTGACATCTGAAAGCTATTTTATGGACATCCTCCTCCTTCATTTGAATTTGATGGTAACTAGATCTAAGATCAATTTTTGAGAAAAAAATTTGCTCCATGTAGCTCATCCATGAGCTTATCTATTCTTGGTATGGGATATCTATTTTTTATTGTCTTCTTGTTTAGGGCTCTAAAATCAATGCACATTCTCATGGTCCCATCTTTCTTCTTCACCAAAACAACTGAAGAAGCATAGGGACTAGAGCTTGGTCTAATCAGTCCCAACTCCAAGAGTTCTTGAATAACCTGTTCAATCTCCTCTCTGAACTTTTTGGGATGTCTATTCGGTGGGATTCGTATAGGTTAAGTGCCCACCTCCAAAACAATGTTGTGCTCAACTCCTCTATCAGGTGGCCTTCCAGGAGGGAGGTCTCCAAAAACCTTTTCATATTTGTGTAGTAGCTTCCTTATCTCCTTGGGATGTTTTGAAATATTTATTTTTGGTTTGGGTGAAGTGATGTAACATTCAACAACCCATTCAATATCTCCATGTCTCAATATGGACCTCATACTGTGGGAAGTCACTACTTGATTCGAATAGGTGTGTTTCCCTCTCACAACCCTTTGTTTACCTTCCGAATATTTGAATCTCATTTCAGGAATTTGATAGTTCACTGTATGTTCCCCTATAGAGTACAATCATTTAACTCCCAATACCACATTAGTATCAGTAAAATCAACCACATAAAAGCTATCAAAAAAAATTTAGTTACCTATGGTGAGTTCTAGCTTTGGAATCCATGTTTTGCACTCCATAGTGTTGTGACATGGAATGATGAATGTGAAGCCATCAAATGGTTCAGTAGGTAGCTTCCTCATCTCCACTATGTCTACATCAATGAAGTTATGTGTGTCTCCTCCATCTACCAATACCAAGACCCTTTGTCCTTGTACCACTCCCTTGCTTTGAATAGTGTGAAAACGAGGCACTGTTGAAAGTACTGCCATACTCCCTTTGTCAGGTGAAGGATGATTTTATTATTGTTTCCATTCTTTTGTTGTGTCATATCCCTCTTATTGGTCTGAAATATGTCCTTATTCCTCCATACCCACTTCATACTCATCATTATCAGAAAATACTTCAATGTATTGTGCTTTCCCCTCAGCACATTTATGCCTTGGTACCCATGGTTGGAAGCATGTGTAACACAATTTCTTTCTTCTGAGTTCTTCCTTGCTTGGTCCCTCTTTCTTATATTTTTCCAAATTCATCTCTTTTCCATGGCTTATTTTCAAATCTGAACTTGGAAGGGAATTTGGGCTTCGGAGGAAACCTTGTCCTAGGTAGCACATTTTGAAGATCTCTTGCCAAATTCATGGCATCTTTCAATGAAGTAGGTTTGTGGGCCTTAACCAGACTGTTCAAAGATTCATAAAAACCTTCAGTAAAGAGCAATATTAACCTTATCATATATATATCAGCCACCTTAACTGATAGTTTTTGGAATTCCAACATATACTCAACAGGGGTTCCAACTTGCTTCAATTGGGATAGTTCTTTGAAAGGCATTTCTGGGTCTTTTTGCTCAAATATTTCCAATACTCTATAAACAAATTCTTCATAGGTTGTAACCTTATCATGTCCCAAGTTTTTAATTCCATGTAACCACCAATCATTGGCTTCTCCTTCGAGATGAAAAATAGCCATTTTTAGAGCATCCTCTTCAACCATTGGATTCAACTGAAAATACACATCTAGTTTTTGTACCCAAGTATTTGTAGAGCCATCAAAAGTAGGGAGAGGCATTTTACCTATGGCATATTTAAATTCTTTATTCTGAAAGGGAGTACTATTACCTTCCCTCATTTTGAATTTGTTTGAGACACTAAAGTATTGATCAAATGGTAGAGTCCTTCTGCAATCTTCAGTCAACTTTTGCCATTCTGTTATAACTTCATGTATGCCATATTGAGTGTTAGGTTCTTCTTTGGCCTCAAGAAATTTAAGTGTAGTAGGCCTTACTGAACTCTGAAATTCATGAGGTCAATTATCAGGTCATGTCTTTGAGAAAATATTTTCACCATTGCCTTATTTTCCTCGAAAGAAGAACTATTGTTGCCTCCTACCACCACTTTGCTTCCAATTGACTAGCCAACAATTCGAACCCTTTCATGATCTGTTTTGTCATGCCATCAAAGAATGGTTTCATGAATTTACTAAATTCCTCTTTCTCCTCCATATCAGAATTTCCTTTTCCATCCTTAGCCATAGTCTCAATAGAATACACCTCTTCTCCTTCTTCTTCCACTTCACCAAAAGCACTTTCAGTTTCAGTTTCTAAGGGTGGGGGATGATTTCTTTGGATTCTTGTATTCATAAATTATCATCCAAATCAGGTGCAAGTACCATTCTATGATACCACTTGTAGTTTCACTTTTTAAGCATTTGTAAAAACTAGGAAAAATTACAATGTTTGGCCAATTCGACCCTTAGACTAGTAATGACTCAATTGCTTCCAAATGGCTCCAAATGCTTCTAAATTGGGTATGAATGAGTTTGGAAGGTATTCATACATATAAATGAGTCTTATGGATTCTTTTACACTCTCAAAAAACTTCTACAACATTCATTTATAATCAGGGAAAAATAGGGAACTTTACTAGTCAAATCGAGGTTCAAAACCCCCAATGGTAAGGGACAAAGATGGCTTCCCAAACACTGCAAGACCTTCAAAAATTTAAGAACAGAGAAATGGTACTGATAAAGTACTTCAATGGGATCCCCAATGCATTGTCAATTATTTTATATAGGCTTCTTCAACTCCCATAAATGAGAGGTTTGTATACATGTCTTTACTCAGGGGGAAATGATAGTAAACTTCACCACTTGTTATGAAATTTGAAATTTAGGTTCCAAGGACTTATGAAATGTTAATAAAAATTATTCAGAACATTAAAGACACTCCATACATCAAAAAAATCATAGATATTGACTGATACAATTCGAAATAAATCCTCTTCAAGCTCCAACAACAAGATATAGGGAAATGGCACCATTTATGCATTGTTTGGTATTTTTACATAAAATATATTGGATTTTCGATATGAAAGTATTCTGAGCAGTAAATATAGAGTATATATATCATATTACAAATATATGGGGCCTTAATAGCTATCTCAAATATATCATCACCTCACCAAGTGCGCCCCTCCTCAAGGAGCAAGAATATGACAATAAATGGAAGAATAGTTGTAGAAGCAAGCTGAAGGAGATGTGATCACGAGATGTCCTGTAGATTCAACCTGGAAAAAATGAATCCATTTTATCTCCAAATGAAATGACTGAATGTCCTTTCCAATTTGCAATTAGGATGGGAATCTTTCACCCTCGAAATTGGTGCTAAGGCAAGTAGAATAACACTCTACTAGCTCTCCTCTCCAAATGCAAAATGTAGAATGATAAAAATCCACTCTCCTTTGTTATTGAATTTTATAAACTTCCAAAGACCTCCTTATCTTGAATTCCATCCATGAGATTCATGCCAACTCAAATTAGGAATATATTCCAATGTATGCCACTTGTCTCTCCAATTCTAGCCTCCTCCTTCACTCAATTCGAATGGGTGACTCTTTGGCTGCCCTAACTCCCTTGTGCGCCCTCTTGGAGAATATTTTTATCCCTGACACGTCATATATGTTAGATTTCAGCCATCAGGTCTGATTTTGTCATAACTTTCATAGGCATCTTCATCATTGGTGTCATAGAAGCTAGGGAATCTAGCCCAAGTGTCCCACTAGCTACGAAATGCCTCTTCCTCTTCCATGGGAGTTACTCTTCCTCTACATTTAGACCTCATTGATTCATGCCAAGTATTATGCCCTTCCAACTCCCCCAAGAACATTGGAATCCACCTTGGATTCAAATGGGTGAGAGTGGAATTCCATGTGGCATGGGGAATCTAGCTTATGTGGGTCCCACACCACCAATGTGTCTCCATGACCAAGTGCCATATTATTTCCTCATCATAAATATTTGTTTTCCCATTTTAATATATTTATGTCAAGCTAGAGTCCATTTGGGGTTTATTAGTCTCCTTATTTCAAATTTAATGTTTCCACCCCAACCTTGGAAACTAGTAGATTGGTAGAATTTTCTCTTCTTGAGATTTATTTGAATGGGTACATTACATCAGATAGGTATAACGTATCAGATGTTGGATCCGTTAAAGAATGAGAAGATGGAGGTGGTGATGGATTAATAGAGGTTGGTTGATTGGATAGGTATAAAATATCATATGTTGGATCCGTCGAAGGAGGGGGAGGTGGAGGAGATAATGAAGGAGGTGATGGAGGTGGAGGACATGGTGGAGGAGGGGGTATATTAGATGTCTAAGGTGGAGGAGTAGGAGGTGCAGTGGATGTGGAGGCTCCCCCACTAGTCAAAGCAGCTGATGTAGAAGGGGGTGGACTAGGAGGCTGAGGATATCCACTCTCATCGAAAGATGATATACCATGAGGGATGGAATCCAAAAGAATGAAAGCATGAACAATGTGCTTTATTAATATCCTCATATCAAGAGGAATCATCCTCCATAGCTCAATATATTGCTACTGCCTCTGAATCTCCTTGACAGGAACAAGTCGAACCCCTCGATCTGCTAATTATATGGCTAGCCTATATGAACCTCTACTTAGGCATCTGTTGAAGGATAGTTCTGGATAGATGAGACACCTCCGGTTGATCCTGCATCTGTATGTGTAATATCCCTACCATGATTTTGTTTTTCAATTTTGGCCAATTTTGAACCTTGGGATAATGAAACCCAAGCTGTCCCAAATGCTACCAAATTCTCTCGAATTATCCCTAGAATGGATTGAGTGGTATTAGGACATCCTAATTCATCTACTACACACTCAGACACTTGATAAATGCATTTATGACTTGCATTAATCAAGGAGGAATGAAAGTGAAAAATACTAGTAAATTCAATGTTGAAACCCCCCACTAGTCATTGAATTTTTGGCTTCCCAAACATTGTACGAAATTCCCTAATTGATGAAAATAGGCTTGGATTTGGTAAAGGACCTCAAGGGAAACCAAAATGTAGCATTATGCTATTACACCCATAAAACAGAAAGTTGTGACACATAGATTTTGCTTGGAAAATGTCAACAAGGGACATGGAAATTGTTTCATAAAATTTAATCAAAATTCAAAGGGGCATGAATAAAGTAAATTGGTCATCTACAGTACATCAGAGGCTTCTCAATCAGCTGAAAAAACTCGAATAATTTATGATACAAAACAGATGCATAATTACTCCAAAATACCACAAGTAAAGATAGAGAGAAAACTAGCGAGGATGAGAGGTTTGCATTGGAATTTTTACATGATACACTTGATATTTTGAGATATGTCTCATATATGTAGTTCAATACAATTCCATAAATATGATATTACATCCATGGAGTCACAAATACACTCTTATGCATAATTACTCCAAAAGACCACAAGTAAAGATAAAGAGAAAACTAGCTTGAATGAGAGGTTTGCATTGGAATTTTTAAATGACACATAGGATATTTTGAGCTATGGCTCATATATGTACTTCAATACAGTTCCATAAACCCGATATTATATCTATGGATTCACAAATACACTCTTATCAAATTCTATGCATCCATGAGTGTGCCATTAACACTAGAACATATACATTGAGAAGAGAAAGAGAGAAGAGATAGTAGAAGAAGACATATGAGATGAGCTTGAACTGAAGAGGGACTCAAAACTAAAACAAAAAACTTGATTTAATATCTGAAAATTGGTCTGAATGGACTCTCCTCCAACCAACTTGGATAGGGATCTTTCACCTTCGAAATTGTTTCAATAGTAGGGAAGGTAAACACCCACCATGCATGGACAAGATAAACTCTCCAAGAGTGCAAAACAAAAATGATCCAAAATATTCTCTCATTCCTAATACTCTCCTTTTATTAACTTCATGTGGACTCATGAGGTTGAATTTCCCTCCAATACACTCACCCAACTTGAGTTAGTGGTTTCTTCCTTCATGAGACACTTTTCGTACTCATTATTGCACTCCTATTCCCCAATTTGAATTGGGAATATTGGTTGACCATAACTCCCTCTATGTGCCCTCTTGATGACTATTTTTAGCCCTAATATGTCATATTTTTCATAGTTCTTCCATCAGGTCTGAAGTTTTCATATTTGTCATAGATTCCTTCATTATTGTTTTCATAGATGCCATGGAATATTGCTACAAGTGTCACAATTTGTCGATTATACCTCTTCCTCCTCATTGTGAGTTACTCTTCCACTCCAATTCGAGTGATCTCAATGATTCTTGCCACGAATATTTCCTCTTCATCTACCCCAAGTGCATTATCCTCCACCTTGAACTTGAATTTGTGTGAGAATGATGCCAAGTATAGTGGGGAATCTTTCCACATGTGGGTCCCACAACCTCTTATGTGCCTGCGTGATCCAATGCCACCTTATTTTATTTTTGTATTATTGTTTATTTGGCCCATTTAATGTCAATTTGTAATTCTAAGGTAATTTTGGGTCTTGTATCTACCTTATCCCAAATTTTAATGCTTCCACCCCAACCTAGGGAACTAGTAGGTTAGTGGAATTTTTCTTCTGTGATCATTTCTTTGGATGGGGACATTACAAACTTTGAATGGATATTTACTCTTCATGTGACCCACCTTGTCCATTTGTCTCTTATTTTGGATTATTACTAACTTGGACATTATGCTTGGAAATTATTTGACTCTTAGCACCAATTTGACAAAATATCATGAACATGTCCAAGTGGCTTAGGACATTGTGATCCAATGCAAAATTTGGGGACATCACAGTATGTACTCATACTCATCAGCCTGCAGCAGGGGAGGCCCCACATCACCATCAAATGTGCCAATATATACAAAATATATTGTACACAATAATAATTAGATAATTTCATTAAACATGAATTTAATATAACCATTTAAAACATATTTCATTTGCATTAAGTATAACAAGAATAAAATGAAAATAGATTAAATTAAACATAATGCTAAATTTACCTCTATGATCAGGTGGCTAATCCTAGGTGATGAAGATGTTGGTACACCTTCTCCAATTCAACCAGGCATATGTATATGCAACCATTCATAATCGAGGCTTCTCCTCGCCACCTAGCATGTCAACCACATCCACAATGATCCTCGCAGGAAAATATGGATACCCCCTCTTGGGCATCATCTGCCCCCACATGTGCATATGAACATTTATCATCAACCTAGGAGGGCACCAGTCAAAGGATGGCCTAGTCACTGGAAATCTCTCAAAAAATAGACAAAAAAAATTTGAACCGAAGGGGAATTTCCTCCTCCCGCTAATACATGCATGACATTGACCAAGAGCATAAAAAAAATGTCATAAAAAAATAGCAGACCACCTAATGGATCTAGGTGACGACACTAAAGAATCAACATAATATAATAAAGGGAAGCTAATGCGTTTCCCATCAGTGGTGTAATGTGCGATAGGAGTCACCTCACATCCTCTCTACGAAAAGCATAAATTGAAAATTTCCCATCATTGAATTAAAATTGAGAAGGATCGAGGATGTTGCGATCAACATATCTCTGAACATATGCTAGCTAAGTCGCTGCTACTGATCCAGCTGGAACCTCAAGGAACTGAGGAATTTTCTCACCTATCCTAGAGATTCCATTGATAAAGTAAATTTCATCCTCAGTGGGTTGGAACCACTCATCGGGACCAACTCGAAAGGCCTGCCTAAAATGATCCTAGCATGTGATCAACTAGGTTAGCAATGCATGGTTCCCCTTGAGTGCTATCACCTCCTCATAGAACTTGAGGAGGCCGACAACTCTCAATAGGTGTATGGTCTGAGGCATAATGGGATGAGGGTATAAGTATCTCTCCCTCTCCCTGGCCTCCCACTCTTTGGGTAAATTGTGTTGATCTACCTGTGCCTCATGCTATTACTGTGCCTCGCTGCGATCACATATCTGTTTCACATATAATATAAATCATTCTCATAAGCATACATATAAAATAATTATAACAAGATTATATCTACCAAAATCAAATATTAAAAATTCTCCAAAAAAAGAAAACCCGTGCGCCATAAATATTAGAAAAGCACCGCTAGTGGTGTGCTTATATATTGGAGGCACTGACAAGCAGCGTGCTACAATATCTATGCTGCGCCATTGGTTATATATATAAAAATTTAAAATTGATTTGGATATTGCACCTAAATCCTATTAGCACACCCTTATTCAAATGCACCGAATTTAAAAAATAATAATTTATTTGAAATATATTCATGGTTCGCCTATTTCACTTCAGCACGCCATGCACTAGTGCCTTGACGTGGCATAGGAGCACCGTTAGTTGTGTGTTCACGGGTTTATAAGTGGTGCGATTATATATTGGAGGCACCGACAAGCGGTGCGATACAATATATATGTCGCACCACTAGTTATATATCAAAAATTTTAAAATTGAATTGGACGGTGAGCCTAAATCTTATTAGCACACCGTTATTCAAACACTCCAAATTTAAAAAATAATAAGTTATTTGAAAATAAATTCCCAAAATTCAAAATTTTCCCTATATGCTAGATTGTTGTAACATCCATTTAGATATAGCATAAATACCTACTAGTATATATCCTAAAAAATTGTCCTCTCACCATATCTACCTTACAAAACATAGATAAGTCTAGATCAAATAAAGAATTCCCCAGCGATAGGCTTCTTGCTTGATGTCTACTCATAATTGGAGCTCTTGGTCCTCATGTTCCATTTCCAAATATACTGGAGCTTGTTGCACAATTTATTCATCTTTTGCAATAACTTGAGCACACCCAGTTAACAGATTCAGGTGAGAAACCAAAGAATGATAACTCCTAGTGAGGCCTAGGACCAATTGGTAAAGCATGCCACAATCAACATCAAGCTCCTCATGTTGTCTTTTCTAAAGGTCGCATTCTCTAGTAATTATGCATGTTTTGAATTTTGATCTTCAACTTGACTAGACATTATATTATTCATATGAGAAATAACTACTTGATTGTTTGCGACGATGCATACATTATGTTGCAAAGAATGATCACAACTAGTTATTTTTCCATTCTTCCCCAGCTTTGTATTTTTCCCCATATGCATTATCCAACCTGCTGATGCCAAATAATGTTGAACTCCTAAATGTGTTTATGTAACCCTCTGAAATACATGAGCATTCTATTTTGCAGAGGAAACTATATTGAAGGAGGTCGCAAAGGAGGTCGCGGAGGTTCAAGGAGGTCGCAGATGTCACCGAAGGTTAAAGAGTTCACAGAAGAGGTGGAGGAGGTAGCAAATGTTACCAGAGAGGTCGCAAAGGAGGTTGAGGAGTTCATAGAGGAGGTTGAGGAGTTCATAGAGGAGGTTGAGGAGGCCACATAGGAGGTCAAGGAGGCCACATAGGAGGTCAAGGAGGTTTAGGGTTTCACAAAGTAGGTCAAGGAGGTCGATTAGGTTGAATAGGAGGTAGAGGAGGTTGAGGAGGTCACAAAGGAGGTCAAGGAGGCCGTTGAGGAGGTCGAGAAGCCATAAAGGATGCAATGCCTCCCAAATCGGTTAGTAACCATACTTCTTAAGCCATACTTATTAAGCACCATAATTCTTAAGCGAAAAACGTAACCAAAACCAATCACAAAAATAATTAACAAATAGACACAAAATTTTCCCTGGAAGCCCAAATAGGACAACAACATTTGGTGGGGGGTTTTACTGTGCTCAACAAATGGTTACAATGGTGTGCTTCATTCTCAAGCAAATATTTAATTCCCTCAATGGTGTGCCTCACATCAAGGGTATCCCTTCTTAAGCCTTCCACCACTAGTAAAATAGGTATGAGGAGAGTGGATAACCCTGCCTCAATCACCGAGAAGGTTTGAAAAAATTGGTCCCATATCCGCTAATGAGTACTACAAAGGAGGATGGTGTTACACACCCCATAATCCAAAAAACTGGATCTAGACTAAATCCAACATGTAGCAATATAAACCACAAATAACACCAGGATGCTCGGTCATAAGCCTTGGATGATCTCCACCAACCAAAAAACTTATTCATTTTCTGCCTCATCCACCAGACAAGGGAACTTACTAATCAAATTGGGGGATTTTTCTATTGCATAGTGCCCTAGCTTTGTATTTTGTCCTTGTTTCATGCTTGATCCCACTCAGATTATATTCATTTTTTGTAACCCAACGGAACTTACTAATAAAATTAGGGGATTTTTCTATTGCATAGTGCCCTAGCTTTGTATTTTGTGCCTGTTTCATGCTTGATTCCACTCAAATTCTATTCAATTTTTGTAACAAACAATGAAGCAAATAAATTTAGAGACACAATAAGACAAAATACTTAGCTATGAATAAGAAAATTCATAACATATAAATGTATTCTCAAAGAATTCCTAGCATGAATAAACGACATAAATAGTTCAATCATTTATACAATGGACACCAAAGCATCTGCAAATTCACAGGACTAGAACAAGCTTCTTCTTATGAGTTGCTCAAAAATTTTGACAAGGAATTTCTCCCAACAAAACCCCTCTCTTCTCTTCAGATATTTATTTTATAATCTTCAAGAGTGGCTCTTCACTGACGAACCCTTCACCTTCCTAAACAAGTCAACCTATTAAACTTCTCTTTAAAAAGGTTTTTCAAAATCTAAACATTATAATAGTCATGTGGAAGGTGGCCCTTTTAGGCCATTCAAATTACTTTTCCAAAAAGTATGGAGAAACATAAAAAATTAAAAATTAAAAGGGTCATGTGGGACGTGCGACCCTTGTGGCCATATAAGCACACTAACATAAGGTCACATAGCTACTGACATACTTATGGTCTCACAATATCTTATAATAGATATGAATTGGTTCATTTCTTGGTAACCACCTCCACCCCATTCCTAGAAATATATTTGTTGTGCATATAATGTCTAAAATATGTAAATTTATGAGAGTTTTTCCAAGGATGTATTCCTTATAGCATATATGTCTTAATTCAGATTGGAATATAGAATGGAACCCCAATTGAAAATGACACCCAATGAAGTCACTTGATAAAATAGGGGCAACAAGGATTCCCAGAATTTCGTGGCATCCTTTCTTTGTATAATCTAGAGATTAATGTTGACACCATTTGGTAAGGTGGTCTCATGTACTTTGTAGCATAAAGGCCAATGTCTCTTGATTTGAATCTTTTTCCTTTTACCCACCATTTCCTCAAGAGCATGTGGTGGTCCATCCTTATGGATGTTATCCATTCCTTATCCAAATGAACCATTGGAATTGGGAATATGTAGTAGACATCGAGGTTAGAATGTTGAAAGGATGCAATGGCTCTATTATGTACACTCTTGATCAACCTGTTTTTGATTTCAACCCTAGGAAGAAACCATGAAATGAATTCCATGCATGGAAGAACACCTGGTATGGTTGTTTCTCTAAAGAGACTCATTCTCCTTATGTTCTAAGAGATTCCTAGGTATTCGACATATTCTCTTGGGATGGCTAGGTAATGTTCATGTTTGAATATTTTATATATCTCACCCCATTTATAAGCTAGTTATGCTTTGGTTCTACTATTTGTGTCACCATAATTCAAACTTGCACTGATTCTTTCATCTTCCTCTGATGATAATGATTCATGTACCCATTTGTATTTATGTTTGGTCCTCTTATGATCCATATTGTGGTACTATACCTCATCATCATCATTATCATAAAAAATCATTAGTAATGTTAACTAGAAAAACCAAAATTTTAAAATAAGGTTCAACTTTCACAACGGATGGATTTGAAAATGGTGGACTAAAACCACCACTCTCTCCAAATTATCTCCTCCAACTCATGGAGCCAAGCAATTTTTCAAGCAATTTTTTTCTAATATTCAGATAAGCAAAAAGAAAACTAGGACCTCAAGCATTACAAATTACTTTAATTATAACAAATAAATGTAGAGAAAAGAGGAAATGACTCCCATCAGTGATGGTTTAGAGTGTCTCTATTGATATCCTTTGAGATAATGCATTGTTGCTCCACAATATTATTTCATTATCTCTTCCAACCTATGAAATAAACTAGCTTAAGGCATATTTTATTTTTGCTTCAAATGAACTGAAGAAAAATTGGGGCATTAAGCATTTGAACGTGTTTAACCAAAACATAGGGTGGTATATATCAGAATGGGTCATTGTAAAACGTGGAATTGAAATGATTTGTCACCCTAAGTTAATTCTTTTAAATGTGTGGTGTTGTAATACATTTGTTACAAGAATATGTTAAAACCAATGACAAATGAAATGGTTAGGATCTATGCTATCCTACATGGCAAATTGTTGTCTAATAGTTTATCCTTGGGTTTGCTTCTCTTTTTAAAAGGTGGCTTGTCCTCAATGGTGAGCTTGATCTCTCATTTTCACCCAATAAAATAAAAGTGTGAATTGGGGTGAGCCTAGTGGCAATGGAAGGGACTTTCTGGGTCTCTTGGACAGTTGCTTTTCACTTCTTCAATGCATCTTCTTTCACTATCAAATTTCCATCTAGTTGAGCAGTCATTTCAGTGAATCTCTCAAGGTCTCTTCAAGACTTCTCTGTCAACCACTTCAAGTTCTCTGAGAAAATTGCTCTTATAATCCATAACGCAAGGATCATAGCCCTCATGCTTCACCAACACAGATCCTATACATAAATGAATTTTGATCTTGATTATGCTATATCACCGAAATCAAACTTCTAGAAATGAAATCCATAATAATAAACAATAATTAATAACAATGAACACGAATATTTTACCTTGGAAATCAAAACGGGAAAAATAACTTTTAAAGGTTGCTCAACCTTCATTTCGAAAATCTTAGGTTGCAATGCAGTTCATGGCTATATGGCCATTCAACAATTTACACAACAAGCCTCTTGTGCATCCTCATCTCTTGACTAGCAAAAATCCCTTTCTACTTGCAATTACAAGAAGATCCACTTCATTTCCCATTCACAGCTCTCCTCTCTCCTATTTTTATTTTTATTTTTCATTTGATTATATTCTTCTATTTTCTCTCATTTAATTTTTATTGCTTGCATTGTAAATTATTGTTTTGACCCTCACTAATTGTCAAATTTATTTCATGTACTGAGGCTTACAAACCATTCATCTTGTTTGGGTCCATTTCGTACCAAGTACAATGATGTATTGAGGCATTTAATGTAGTCCTCTATTCTACTATGTAATTATACATTGCATCATCTAATGAGTGAACCTGTAGCATACACCTAACATAAAGCTATCAATAAAAACTAAACATATCTTACTTATGCCTATATTTTTCATTTATCCTTTGAATGAAAAATTTATTGGAGATGTTGTAGATCCACTTTTTCTATGGATTTACATGTTATAGATCCTCATATTGCTATAGAGATTCACAATGATAAGTCAACAAAGCTAGAAACACATTGACAAGAATCTAGGGTAACACATCTTTTTTATCTTTGCTACAATTGTCACAAGATGTATAACCATGTTATAACTCCTCTTCAATAAAATGGTTATGAAATTAGGATGTCATTGCGTCTAAACTTAGTTCTCTCCCATTCTGTTCTGAAAGTATGTTTATGGTTCTATTATGGCATTTGATTTCTAGCCTTTTATTTTATTTTAGTACTTGTTTTGAATAGATTTATAATATTCAATGCTCAAGCATGTTAGTATTAATTATTTTCTAACTAGGTTGATTAGGAGACTATATAAAAAGGACCCTTGTAGCTTTATAAATGAAGGTTGAATATTTTGTGATACATAGATTAAGAATTCATTTTGATATACAATCCTTCATGATATTATCCAATTAATTTATCTCCATAGTGAGATTAATTTTCCTCTTAGGCATGAAGCTAAATTGCAATTGGGTTCTAGTATCTAGGTTTTATACATGCTACTAAAAGGTAGATGCTTATGGATACCACATGATCCCTTTACAGTAGTCCCAACAATGTCTAGATTAGATATTGGATATCCAATGCATACTAGTGACTAGATAAAATCACCTTTTTGTCCCAGAATATGTCTTATAAATGTATTTAATTGGATAAAATCGCATCTTCCTTGCATGTAAGGAAACAAGTTAACAACCCAATACCTAGAGGCATTTGAAAAGAGTGGAAGTCAAGCCTTTTAGAAACCACCAATGAGTTATTTCAAGTGGCCAATTTTTTTTACATATGATGATGAAGTTTCACATCAACATCTTGAGATTGAATCAACAAAGGCTAGGTCAATAGCCCTAAGTATTGCAGATATTTTCCTTCTTTTTGAAGAAAAATAAAGAGTAAATTAATAAGTTTCCAAACACAACCATTTTTCAGGCACAATTATTTTCCAAATCTAGGAGGATTCTCATGAGAATTTATGGTTCTACTTATTTCATGGGAACTTTGACCATGGAACTTTTTCATTAGGGGTCTTAGTAGATTTGAAGAGGATCTAGATTTTCATAATTTCAAAAAATAATGAGTGGATGAAAGAACAATTTTGCGTTCTAAAAAAAATGAACACATTAGAAACAATGACTTTATTCGCCAAATGCAATGTCAAGGTGGATATCAAATAAAACAACAAGGTGGGGACAATACCAAGAGAAGAATTGTGTGGAAAAAAGACAATACAAAATACAATTAAGGAGTGCAATTGTTCACAACTTTACTTATTTGAGATGACTCAATCCTAGATTTGTAGGTTCAATCATGCACAAAGAAAAATAGAGGAGACAAAAGGAATTCGTTTGTTTCCCATTTCCCAATGTTCACTACATGAAATACATTATAATTAAATTTAAGTACCGATCATTACTATAATTCATTTAAATGTGCATATTTAAGATCCCCACTTTAAATTTTTCTCAACCCCTTTCCCAAGTAAGACTTCCCCCTCAAATTTGTTCATGTAGTTTCCATCCCATATGTGATGTGAATAGGGTCAAGTTGTATAAAATTGTTGGCTAGGAGAACCGAAATGTGTTATGTTGGGAGGAAGTGGTGTGAATCCTCCATGGTTAACTTAGTTTATGTAGTAGTTTCTTCCTCATGCATTATTGTTTCAATCAGTTAATATACACTCTAGTGCATGACATGATTGTGATGATTATGGTTAATATACACTCTAGGTATTGAGACTTGTAGAGTGACACACATACGTTATATATTTTGGTGCATCACTAGAAAACTTAATTTAACATAGGTAGTTGTTTGCTATGGAATTGGAAGGAATTTGAAGGTAAGACCATAATGTTGTTGTTTCATGCATTTGTTTAGCCTTAACATTTTGAAACCATAATATAACTAGGCTAGTGGTGTCAAATGTCAAGCCTCATGGGTTTGGGCAGGTTGAAATGATCACACCCAAAATGAATAGCAATAATAATTTGCGCCAAACGAAATTTCAATGTAACTAAGAGAAAGTCAAGGTAATCGGTTCAAAATATTTAGGCTTGGTACAAATGAAACTCAAGTGAATACATGATGTGGCGAATGACCAAGTCCCAATAGAGTAACAATAAGGGAGCTCACAACCATATAAACATGTTCAAATGATATAGGTCAAGCTACCAATTAAATGGCAAGTTTATGTTACCATCTAAACTCAAACAAGAATGAGAGCCATCGAGAGTCATTCATTCCCATGCAATCAAGCATGACTATAGCAACCATAAGGAACGCATCAAAATGATAGGTATACTAAGGTCAAGACACCTTATAGACAATTAATCTCAATTCAAACCCAAATTTGAATAAAAATTAACAAGTATCATATACATTTGGTGTAGCTTGACGAGGATAGCTTGAACAAGTATCAAAACATGCATTCATTATATGTACACGTACTATGAAAACTACTATACAAGGAGATAAAAGGAGATGTACAGATTTATAAAAAAAATTGTTGCAAGTCTATAGAGTAATCGATATATAGTCTACTCATGCATTTAAGTTTGGTGGATAGGCTTCTCACTAAGATGGTAAACAAATTTGAAATGGAGTTTGGTTCAATATATTCAAATTGTGGCAAGACCAAGGTTTGACATCCATTGTTTCTTGAGTCATTTTGGATTCCTTCTTATATGAACTTGAGGCATTCAAAAATTAATTTGGGCCATTTTTGCCAATTTTGAACATGCAAGACAATTAAAGGAAAAATACCTCACTAATCAACAAATGCATTTTCAAGCTTTGGGGAGGTATGGAAACTATGTATGATGATAGTGGAAAATGCATGCCTTAATGCCTTGTAATTTTCTAATATGAATTATGCATACCCAACAAGGTCCTATTTGAACTTTTTTCCCAAGGTGTAGGTAGAACCAAACAGTTATTTTTCAGATTTGTCTTCCTCGAGTGAGGGGAGTTTAGGAAGGCTAGAGGAAAGTGAGACATCCATTAGGTCTACAAGAGTTGTATCAAGTAGATGTCAAAAGATCAAAAGAAAATTCCATAAATGCATGGAATTTTTTCTCGTTGAGGGGGGTTCATGTCCCTATGATGATGAGACAATAGGTGACATCGAGGTGCCCTTGAGGTACAAACATATAGTGAAACAATGGGTACCCAAGGATCTTCCTCAACTGAACACCGATTTTTGTGTGAACGAGAGGATATATCAAATTGCACCATCGTCATTACATGGTTTGGGGTTGTTTTGCATGGATGGCATAAAGGTCAGTTATGGCAAATGTATAGAATTGATGGAGTATGTTGGACCCTGTTACAACTACAAATATTGGTTGTTCCTGGTCCACTATACACGAAGTATGTGTAGATATGGATTGTCAACAAATTATTTACAACTGAAAGACAAAGATCAAAATAAAGGAGCAATGTTGTACATTGACGGAAGGCCAAATCCACAGGGAATATTGCGAGGTTTATAAACAGTACACAACTAGGGTCTACAATTAAGCAACCCAACTGCATATTTGAGGGGTGTGAAGGAAAATGTTTTTTTGTATGTGCCATTAAATCAATAGCTGCAGGGGAAGAGTTGCTTATTAATTACAATTTGAATTGATTAGATACAAACACAGTTACTATGGGAGTGGTCTATCTAACAATTACCCAACCTTTTATTAATGAATTTAACATCTTAAGGATTTTTCGGTAGTCTATTGTTATAATTTCCTTTAAATTTTCTATATTTACTTCACAGGGTAGTGATTGCGGCATCTCCCTAGCAATTGGGTAGAGGAGTACAACTTCCTCGAGGAAACAGGTATACACATCTTTGTAATAGTACAAATATAATATGAAAAAGAGTTTTTTTTGCTGTGTTTTTTCATGAGTATATTCCTTTGGTTTATAGAATTTTGTTTGTATATTTGTTGTAGAGTGTTGATTGGGGAAACCACCCGGATGTTGATCAGATGACAACATCCTCGGGGCAACAGGTATACCTGATTGTAATTGTACAATTTAAATACGTCAAAATTTTTTCTTATTATGTTGTTTCCGTGAGTATTTTGGTTTCGTTTAGATAATTTTTTCTATGTTTTTTATGCAGGGTGTTGTAAGGGGAACCTCCCTAGCAGTAGATGATATTGTACCTGCCTCAAGAAAGCAGGTATACATCGATGCAATTGTACAAATTTAATATGAACAAAATGTTTTTTTTGTTGTGTTTTTTCATGAGTATATTCGATTCATTTAGATAATGTTATCTATATACTTGTTGCAGAGTGTTGATCGGGGAAACCACCCAACTGTTGATCATACGACAACAACATCGGGGAAACATGTATACCTGATTGTAATTGTACAATTGAAATACGTTAAAATGTTTTCTTATTATGTTGTTACCGTGAGTATTTTGGTTTCGTTTAGATAATTTTTTCTATGTTTTTGATGTAGGGTGTTGTAAGGGGCACCTCCCTAGCAGTAGATGATACCGGACCTGCCTTGAGGCATCAAGTATACATCGATGAAATTGTACAAATTTAATATGAGCAAAAAGTTTTTTGTTGTTGTGTTATTTCATGAGTATATTCAATTCATTTAGATAATGTTATCTATATTCTTGTTGCAGAGTGTTGATCGAGGAAACCACCTGATTGTTGATCAGACGACAGCAACCTCGGGGAAACGTGTATACTTGATTGTAATTTTACAATTTAAATACATCAATATGTTTTCTTATTAAGTTTTTTCCATGAGTATTTTGGTTTTGTTTAGATGATTTTTTCTATGTTTTTGATGCAGGGTTCTGATCGGGGAACCTCCTTATTAGTAGATCAGGGAAGGTCCCCTATAACCATTGATCCGATGAGTAGACGATCCTTGAGGAAACAAGTATAATTCATTGGAATTGTACAAATATAATATGGAGCATAATGTTTTTTTTGTTATGTCTTTTTCATGTGTATATTGGTTTCATTCTGATAATGTTTTCTACTTCTTTTTGGCAGGGGGATGATCGGGCCAAGTCCCCAGCTGTGGATCAGACGAAACCATCATCGAGGCATCAGGTAAACCTAATTGTAATTTTAGGAATCTATCATGATCGATATGCTTTGTTAATATAATTTTTTCCTTAGTATATTGCTTTCACGTCAATAATGTTTTATATATTTTTGTTACAAACCACTGATTCGGTGTATGATCCAGCGTCAGAGCAATCAATAGATTTTGATGTGGATGAGTTGATGCGCGATGCTAACATTGGTTCTTCTATAGACCCGATTAATATTATAGAGAATACCTTAAGAAAAATTAATGAGGATATGCTTCATCTTCTATTCATTCAGCTGCAGACAACTGAGATTAATTCCAAAGTTGATGTTTTGGTAAATCGATCTCTTGCCTTGAAGGTAAGTTGCAGAATATTGAATCATAATATAAATTCATTTAGTAATTTATAATTTTTACTTGTATATGATGGTGAAATTATAAAATATGGTTTGTATTTACAAGATTTTCTGTGACCACACACTAGTGGTCAAGGTGGTGTTGGCCCCAGTGATGCTCGTGGAGAGTCGTCACATGAGCCATTGTTGTCGACTGAACATTCAGAAACATGTTCCATGACACCCCTGAGGCCAACTGTGAGTGCACCCGCTAGTGACCAACACACACCAGATTGTGCAAAATAAGGGGTCGATGCAAATCCTGCTAGTATTGATATTGCTGAAGCAACATTTCCTGGATATTCCCGTGTCACTAGCATGGGTACAATACAAACAAAATTTTTGGTGGAGGAAGAGCTCGTTCCAATAAAGATAGAGAAGATCCTAGGTAATTATACATTGTTCAAGTTAGTGTTTATAATTTGATTGTAATATACCGATAAAACATTGTTTTTCAACTAATGATGGCATGATCGTTTTGCAGGAAATGATGTTTTTTATAAACATCTAAATGATTTGTCCTTGGAGATATTTGGGCCCACCATCCGCACAAGGTGGGATAAACAAATTAAAAATTTAAAAGATGATCTCACTAATCATTTGGTTGGAATGTTCGACAATGAGACATTTAATTGAGTTGCGGTCCTAAAGAAGCTTGGACAAGATATGAAGATTTTTCGGGACCAATATAGGGTTCATATAGAAAGGAACTCTAGGTATGAGCGCCCTTCAATGATTCCAGCAAGAGAGTGGAAATACCTAGTGGAAGATGGAAAGGAGAGGAATCTGAGAAAACAAGGAAAGCTACCAACATGCACAGGGAGGTATGCAATACTTTCCACAATGTAATTCTAAAACTTATTATTATTAATTTTTATATCAAATTTGGAACATCTAAAGTATTTCAACACTTTCATAGGCTGTTAGACACATCAAAGGCCACGAAGGAAAGACAAGAAAAAATTGGTCAAACAAGCTTGGGCCTGGTGGTTATTCGAATTTGGCGGCACACATTGTAAGTATCGAAAAACCAAAATGCATCCAAATAATAAATTGCAAATACTATTCGTTTTATTGCACCACAAAAGGTAAATTCATGACAATATGAAAATATGTAGGTTGACTGATTCAAAGAAGTTCCCACTGAGAAAGACTTGAAGCTTGGATTCCAGCATGGCTTTGGAGCTTTTGTTGAACGCCGAAAAAGCTTGTCTGGGAAACACAATCTTTTGTTGATCCATCTTGCACACAGGTATATAAAATCTATATAGTTTAATGAATATTTATTACTTGTGTAATCTATTCGTTATAAATAATTGCCATAAAATATTGACTTTGTTTTGAGCAAGAAAGAAACAATCCACTTAATGTTGAGGATGGACAACAACCAATCGAAGATCATGCTTCGAATCTTGGTAATTAATTTATTCATATGATACAAATTTAAATATAGCATTGCAAATGGTGAACATTAATTGTACTTTTCCATGTTTCAACTGCAGATCATGTAGAGGGTCACACTGTACAGGTTGAGCCTAGACAAGAATATGAAGAACATGAAGTGGCCACAATAGGTAAAAAACACATTTGTAATGTTTTTTTTAATGGAATACTTGTCATTATAATACCAGAATATATCAATGTAACATTTTCACATTATTGAAGCAAATCCAGACCCCTTGCCGCAAAATCCACATCGCGAGGAATCTACTAGGAAAACATCATGACAAGTTGATGAAGCACCAAGAACTGAACAACAAGTTCCAGAAGATGAATTTCTTGTTGATTTTGTAAAGAGAGAAAAAATAGAAAGAAGTGACTAAAGAAATACTGTGTAATTATTTTTGATAATATAATGTCATGCATCATTTTTTTCCTACTGAATGAATGAATGCTATCTTTTATTGAATGAATGGTAAATGTTTCTTTATGATGAAATATGCATGTTTGCACATAATTTTGTTTTCAAGTACATGCATTGGGTATGGGGAATTGAGAGTGATGTGAGGGGGGGGGGCATAAGAGATTCCACATTCACATGGTTGGCACTGTTTAGTAGAGAATATTAAATTATTCTTGAAACAAAGAGGAGCTCAATGAGTATCTATGGTGGTGCATTTCTACAACCCACTCGTGTTTTTTCTAAATTTTGACAATTTCTTGGGGCTTGTTATGAAAGTTTTGTCCAAGAATGATTCTTTGTTTATGGCCCAGACGACACCATCAATGTTCTTATTGGCACCATCATGGCCAAAAAAACATTGTTTAGCGCCTCAAAATGGCCTTGGAAGATCAAGATGTAAAAAACTTCCAAGATAAAAAAATGTGTCTTTGAGCCAATGGAATAGGTGGGTGGCCACCAATGTCTATCTGGATAATCAATCCTTGTTTCTAATGCAATGAGAATAAAGTCCTCTTTCAAACAAGATAATTTCTTGAGTTCAAAATTCACTAATCCACTACCTCTTTCTTTACATGGCCACCGAATTTATCTTTTTTTAACGCCTTGTTAATTAGATAAGCCCTTTATTCTCCCCATAAAATAATTTTCTTCATATTGAGCATATGCTACCTTGATTACTACTTCCTTATTGTAGTTCTCTTTGATTTGATTCACATTCATTACAATCCCATATGTGTTCACTACTTTGCATATGACATTACTTTGAAATCCACCAAGAACACTAATTCTAGTTGTTTCTAAACAAAATTATTGAGCACGAGTTATTTTCTCACTAGGATACTAAGGGAGGGAGTCCACTAGTGCACCACCCTAAGAAACCCACATGAATTGTCCATGTATACCAACCCACATGGCATATGACACCATCCATCTTGGTAAATTCATATGTGGAGGTAGGAAACAACTTCACTAGACACTTGATTTCATTGTTTAGCATACCCCTTCTCACTATTTCATGAAACCTATTCTCTATGCCATTTATGATGTGCACTAATACCTACTCAATATATCCACCCTTAAACCCTTCAAAATTTTCCCTATAACTATTCATGGTGTCTCTACTACTGGAACTCCCTCATGTTTTTAATTTCCTATCTACCTTACATTGTTCATGTTCTATTGATGGTTCACTTCACATTGAATTTTCTTAAAGCTTTATCCCTTGCCCTTGTGCAAAGTTCTATTTCCGATGTTGGATACCAATTTTGGCCATCCAATGGACTTTTATAGTTGCACAAGAAATCAATAACATTTGGAGATGGGATTCATCATTTCTATATCCCTTTGAACAAACTGAAGGTAATTTAAATCCATAATGTTGTGATTGTATGTATTTCCTTTGTGTTGTGATTGTTCCTAATGCTTCTTTCATTTTATAGTTGTTTTCATAGGGAAACCATGGAGAGTTTGGTTGTGGAGCTACAAAATGATCTGTATGATGATGATGAAAGAACTAGGGGTGACAAAAGCTTCTTTGAGTGGTAGGAATTTATTACAATCAAGCCTATAAACTTGTATATGGTTTTCAAGATAATAAAGGTTTAGTGGATATGTTTGGCCTTTATTATATATATGGTTGTTGTTTCAATTAGGGATTTATTACATTTGGATTTGGGTTGACTTTTTTGGTTTGAATGCATTTTGTTTTGGGTTATTTCTTAGTAGAAATGCTTCAAATCCTTGTAACCCCATTTTTTAACCAGAAAATTAAAGTTAAGATAAACATCTCATGGTGGTCATATTGAAAGTTCATCATGGAAATGATAACAAGTGGGGATCCATATAGTGCAGCTAATCAAGGTAGATTTTTTTATTTAAAGTTCTTCAAAGCTCTTGGTATGCTTCATTATTTCATCATATTTGTTTTTCATATTTAAGAAAATTAGTGAATTTATAGCATTTGAGTGTTGCAGCACATTCTCTTGGAAGCCTTATTTCTTAGGATGATGACAATTCTGGGGTAAACACACACAAAGGTAAAACTATATTCAAATAATTAGCCTATATTTGAATGTATCATAGTTGTTGTTTCTTTTATTACATGATAGATGTGTTCTAAAAAGGGTGGTAATTTAATGATTTTGTGTTAATTTTCTACAATCTGGAGCAATGGAAATGAAACAAATTATAGATGAGGTTTTTTAATGCAGTTTAAAGTCAGATAATAATGATAGTGGATTCAAATGTATATATTATTTTTTCACACCTAGAAGATTCTTTAAAAGTTTAATTCATGAGTGTTTCAAGTTACTTGTTCTATGGTAGATAGAATCCAATTTTCTAGAAGCATAAATGCCACACATGTGTGTTGAATGAGTATTATAATTCCCATAAAGGCACTTAGTTTCATGACAGTAAAATATACAGAAGAGTATTATAGAACCTGGTGTAGTTGTCAGGTGTAAATCATGTTAGCATTGAGCTGTTAAAGGTTTATTTTCCTTCTTTCCCATGTTTTTTGATATATGACCCTGATGCCAACCAAGAAATTGAATATTACTGACTTAGTTTTTTTAAGGCATTCCAATGCAAAGTGTAATTGATAAATGGTATAGGTGTTCCCTCCTATGAGCAAATTGGATCCTAAGCTCTATTCAATTTTCAACTCATTTGATATCCTTAGAGATAAGATTGTGAAAAGCTAAAAGTCATAGTTGGATCTTATTCACCTGCCATACTTGCAAGGGTAGGCAAGGTGGGAGGCTATTTTGATGCAATCATAGCTTAATAGAAAAAAGTAACATAATAGTATTATTTAGAAAGTTTGTATAAGAAAATGATAGGTATCTTCATTATGTTATACTTCTAATGTAAATCGCAGTGCTCTTCTTTATTATAGGTCCAACGAGTTTTGATCTCAATGATAATTTTGGATATTTTCCCAAGCCCATCCCCAATCCTCACTCTTGGACTAAGGTTGGAGTTTAAGGCTCCTGGCTCTGTTGGTATGGTTTTAATGAAATGTTTTCATTTAGGATACCAAATATTGAAAAGACACAATATCAAGAAAGAAAAATGTTGAAAAATAATATTTATAAAGAAAAAATACAAGTATGTCATGAACACCAACCTTAGTAGGAGCTAGATAAACACTTTCTGATGTATCTCTTTCAACACTCTTCCTCCTATGTATCTGAAGCAACTCTACATGTAAGAACATTTAAAATCTTCTTCAACACATCCTCCTAAGAAGCATTCCATAGTATTAGCAAGAAAAGATCAAGTTGAAAAACAAAATCAGCCAAAAACTTATCTAATGGTCATATCTTAATTTTAATTTCTGACTCCATATTCTTAAACTTAGTATTTTGTCAATTTATAGTTTATATTATACTTCTTGGATTATATCTTATCCAAAATGGATCACTACATAATTTTTCATATATTTTGGCACATTTTGAGTGAAGAAATTGGATCCATGGACTCGTAGGGTCTATTTTAGGGGCATGTCCTATTTTGGATTTTTTGCACCCTAAAACTTCAAGAGTCTGCTTGTGGCATTAAACAATGATTTTTGGAGTAAAAAATTTGCAAACAAAGTTTCATCCATCCAATATTGTTCCATTTGTTGATAGCTTTCCAACGATGCAAAAACCACATCAATAAATTATGCATGTCACAAGTTCACCAATGCATGGTTGGGAGTTCAGTTAAGGTTGAATGTTGCAGCCTCTCCGAGAAGACTTAATGCATGTTGAGAGTTCAATTAAGGATGAATGTTATCTTCCAAAGAGAATTTTTCCACCCTTTTATGTTTCCTCTCACACATAGGTCACTCATATTGAATATATAGGATTGTTTTATGCTCATATATTCTTTTCAAATGTTGTTTGCATCCACATAATCGCTTAGAATCACTATTTGAGGTCTGAAATATACCCCACACTACCCATAAGAGGAATATCCACCACAATTGACAAATCAATATCAACCCTCCTATGGCCATATTATTTTTATCTTTGAGGATATTTTATCACATTTCTTAAACCATTTTGTAGTTATTATTCATTTTTTCAAAGCATACAACACTAGCTTAGTTAGTAAATATATCACACTACACACTAGAGTATAGGAAAACAAACGATTGATATTATTTAGATTTTTTTTTTAGCATACTTTCCTTATATTCTTCTTGGTATTGTGCTTTATTAGATTTTGCAACATTTACAACCACTTATACTATGAAACGAGAACTATATACAAAGAATGAGAACTCTAACCACAAAAACTCATATTTTTGCATAAAAAACATCAAAAAAAACCCCTAAATCGAAAATAAGTGATACTGGTAGTACCATGTTTCGTTTCAAGGCTAAAATTTCAACTTTTTGGTAACCATGGGAAGCGTAGTTGAAATCAAAACCCTAAATCAACCCCCAAATTAAAAAGTGGCTCTCCTAGAATCTCCTAGAATCACCCTCATTTTTATTCAGGTTAAAATTGCATATTGTGTAAAACCTTGTTTGAACAATCTGTGCCATTGAAATCAAAACCCTAAAATCACCCCCAAAATTGTAAAGAGGTGCCACCAATGTCACCTTTTTTTCGTTAGAGTGCAATTACAAAGCTTCGAGACCATTACCTAAAAAATTTAATTTGTTTTTCTTTAATCTCTAATAAAACCTAAATAAACAAATTTTGAAAAAAAAAATTGATATAAATATTAAAAAAACACACAAAAAATAAAGAAAAAACACAATTAAAATAGTTGAAAACAAAATAAATTAGAAAAAAAACACTTTTAAAACGATATTTAGAAGAAAAAAATTTAAACAAACTCCCCAAAAAAACATATAAACCAATATTTTAAAATTTATAATTTTTATAAACAATACAAAAATAACATTATATAAAAAACATTCAACTTACACACATTATTAAATCATATTATTAATTTTTTTTTTTTGACCAAAACATAGGGGAAGATTAAATTGATGCCGGTAAAGCAGCTACAGTATACTTTGACAAATGACAGTCCAGCCTAGCTGGCCAATATTCTTTGTCAGTATGGATTCTAGCATCCACAACGGCCTAACGGCCTGATTACAATAGCATAAATATTCAAAAAGCACAGGATATAGAGTAACTGGAAGACGCAGCTTCACTAAAACAGTCATATGATACTAGAAATGGAGAAAGCTAAGAGACTTTCGGAGATCAGTATTGAAAGAGTCATTTATCCAGTTTTGCCACCAGTTTGTTGACAGCAGCCTCAAAGGAAACGATGCGCTTTCCGAAGTCCCCATGGGTATTGGCAATATCTTTGAAGCTGGTTTGAACACTTTCTTTAAACTCCTCCAGATTTCTTGCTGGGTCCGCCATGTCTGCACGCAGTTTCCTAAAATCGTCATTGATAATGTTCTAGCTTCTATCTCTAGCCTGTATGGTCGATTGTAGCAGCTATTATTGATTGTTTGCTCGGCCTCTGAGCCTACCCAAAGCATTTTCCAGTGCGTCAAGCCTTTCTTCCATTGTCGGCCCAGAGTCTGAAGAGGATCCCTGTGACGCCATTGCAAAAGGCTCGTCTCTTCCTGATTCAGCAAGGAGATAGAACGATAGCTTGATAGAACAGATGGGAAGATAGTCCCTAATGCACCAAACGATACAGGGGCCAACGCACCAATGAGCAGTTCTCCAATGGATCCTCAATCGAAGCGCTGTAGGAAACGTTGAGGGACGCCTTGTTTAAATAACAAATCTGGCTCGAGGCTAAGTCACGAGACTTATGTGACCCGACGGATCTTTGCAGAGATTTTTTGGAAGACTCGCCAGAGGGAGAATAACCATAGTACAAGAGAGTGTTGTAGGACAATTGGGATCGCCAGGTGAATCTCATGATGCCACTTCGCACAGGGGACTGAGAGCTACATCGGTCAGGGAACATCACAACGGGTTTCAATCCTATCCCTATGTAAGGTACCTCTGCTCAAGAGGGTTGCGCTATTGGCTTCTTTGTTTGCCAGGGAATTTAACCCACGAAGCACATGGTAGAAGCTAATGGACAGAAAGTTTTTGCTTAGAAGACGGATTTTATGAAAAATTAAGGCCAGTTTTAATTGGGAGGGCCGCTTCTTTCTGACTAAAGCTTGAATCAACATTATTGAATCACCAAAGATCGATAGTTTGGTGATTCCTTTGGAGAGAGCGATCCTTAAACCTTGCAATAGACCACAAAATTCAGCTGTGTTATTTGACTCAATACCTAAACCCCAAGCATAGCTACTAGCAACAGTTCCATTAGCCGAGATAAATACTCCACCCCCTCCAGCAATGCCTGGATTACCCTTTGAAGCTCCATCGAAGAAGAGGCAGAGTTCATTCAGGGAAGCTTTCCATTTGATGAAGCCCAGTTCATCAAGCCTTATTTCCCAGTCAGCTATATTGGCATGATTTGGCATTGAATGGGTGAGGTGGTTTGGAACAATTTTGCTTAACCACTGCGATTCTTCAGGCAAGAGTTGGGTGGTATTTTTCAAGGAAGTATTATGCTCAAGAGCTTCCCCTAGGATTGCTCTGGCTTGCATGGAAATTTTAGAAGGATGAAGTTCTTGATCCCTGAAGATTCGATTGTTTCTCTCAATCCAAATTTTCCGGCAAATAGCCTTTGGAATCCATCTCCAGGCTATTTGGAGCAGAGTTTTCTTTGACAGACGGAATGGAGAGAGCTTCATCCATTCTGAAAGAAGGTCCTGGACGGTGCAAGGAAGATTGATACCTGGGTTTAGCATTATTTCTTCTCTCCAAACTTCTTTGGAGAAGGGACGATCAAGCAGAATGTGATCTGATGTTTCTTCCTCTTTTTTGCAGAGAGGGCATCGTGTTGGGCCTTCCATACCTCTTTTCCTTAGATTTTCGCCTGACATAATACTTTTATGGGCCAGCGTCCAGCAAAATATGTCAATTTTCGGAATGAAAGCTTTGGTCCAGAGAAATTTCCAGATCACCGGGTTGGGAGCAGCATAAGGGATTGCTTGAATGTGCTTATAACCCTCTGAGGTTGAATAGTTTCCTGATTTTCTCCCCCACCCACGCCTATCTTTGGATCCTTCTTTAAGTGGAGACTTGCCTTGGAGGAGCTTTATTAGAACATCTGCTTCTGCTTCTAAATCTGGAGGGGGGTTACCTAGGTCCCAGCCAACCTAGTTATTGTCTTCCCATGCCGATAGGTCCCTTAGGGAGTTGGCTCCTCTATCCACTAGACAGCATTTGATATTGTCCACTTCCATGCACTTCCCAATTGGGGTTTCTCCCAGGATGGAGCCCTCCCAAACTCTGATTTTTTCCCATTTCCTGGTATCCAGTAGAGATTCCTTTTGAAGAGATCTAGGGCTTTAATACATAGCTCATAAACCGGAGAACCTTTCCTGAGGGGGGGTTGGGAGTCAAGACACCTCTCCCTTGTTCCTGGGAAATATTTTTTGCGGAGAACTTTCTTACTCCAGCTCTCTTTTCCTGTAATCAGTTTCCATAGCAACTTGGCTCCTAAAGCCAGATTTTGAATGGTTAAGCTCCTCACTTGTAGTCCTCCTTCATCACGAGGTTTTTGGATTTTCTCCTAGCTAACAAGGTGAAGTTTCTTTTCGTTCCCTTTCCCCCCTTCCCAAATAAACTTCCTGAGCAGTCTTTCTAGCTTTCTGATTACCGATACCGGGGCCAGCAATATAGAAGGCTGATAGATAGGGATGTTGTTCAGGACAGATTTAAGAAGGACCGTCTTCCCTGCCAAGTTGAGCCAATTGGTGCTACATCCTTGAATTTTGGATTTAAGTTTATCTAGGATAGGCTCCCATTTTGCGAGCTTGATTTTGGTTTTGCAGATGGGGATGCCGAGATAAGTGAAACCATCCCAGTCCATTGTACCTTCCATTCCAAGCGTTATGGCTATATCCCTGAGCTCTCTAATGGAACAGTTCCAGCTGAAGATTTTTCTCTTTTGGAAATTTATTTTGCTTCCGGAAACCTCTTTGTATAATTCCAGCTCTTGTTTAAAGTGTTCCGCTGAATGGATGTTTGCGCCACCTAACATCAATGTGTCATCGGCGAATTGAGCATGATTTATATCCCGAACATTATTCGCCATTCTTAGGCCAGGGAGAGTGTGGATTTCTTGGCAGAAATTTAGCTGGAAGCTAAGCGTTGAAGCTTGAATTACATAGAGGAGAGGGGACAGCGGGAAGCCCTGCCTTCGGCCTCTAGAGGCTTTGAAGAAGCTTGTACAACGTCCATTTACAAGAGGTGCTATCCATGGTCCACACACACACCCTTTGACCCAGTTTATAAAGGAGGAAGAGAAGCCAAACTTTGCCATAACTGCAAATAGAAAGTCATGTCTAACACGGTCAAAAGCATTAGCTAAATCAAGTTTAATGACCATACCTTTCTCGTTGCGTTGACAGCTCGAATGAATTGCTTTTTGGACAAGGATGATGTTGTCGAGGATTTTCCTTCCCTTGATGAAGCCGCCTTGATTTTCAGGGATAATCCTGGGCAGAATTCTTTTAAACCTGGTGGCTATAATCTTAGTTATCAGTTTGTACCCAGTGTTGCACAAAGAGATCGGCCTGAAGCGATTGAAGGCAGAGGCGCCTTTTTCTTTCGGGATCAAGGCAAGAAAGGAGGAATTGGTACTTCCTCCCAACTTGTTGACCTCCTGAGAGTACTTGATCATTTTTAGAAGATCAATCTTGATTATTTCCCAACAGCAAGTGAAGAATTGAGTTGTGAATCCATCAGGCCTAGGGGCGCTATCCGGTTTCATAATTGATAAGACGGCTTTAAGCTCATTCATGGTGACAGGGGCGGTAAGAATGTTATTATCTTTGGGATTGATAAGCGTCGGGATGAGGTCAAACGGATGAGAAAGGGTGTCCAGAGGAGCATCTATGGGGGCCATGAATAAGTCTTTAAAGGTAGCCACTGCTGCCTGCTTTATGTCCTCGGAGTCTTTAAGCAGAGCACCTTGAAAGTTTATTTCAGAGAGAGCATTAAAGTTCTTTCGGGCCTCGACCTGCTTATGGAAATACTTGGTGTTTTTGTCCCCACTTAAGAGCTAGAGAGTTCGGGACTTTTGCCTCCAATACTCCTCCTCTAGTCTGCATGCAGAGAAGAGGGCTTTCTGAAGATCCCCTTCCTTGCGAAGGAGACTTTCGGACAAGGGGGCAGCTTCCATGTGAAATTGATGCACTTCCAACTCCACTTGAGCTTTCTTCCTTCTAGTAATGGGGGAGGTAATGAGCTTTGCCCAGCCTTTCAGATCTTGCTTGAGCCTTTTTATTTTTTCTTCCCAAATGAAAGAAGGTGATCCTCTTATTTGGTTTCCCCAGGAGTCGGAGACAACTTGCAAAAAATCTTCATGATGGATCTAGAGAGGACTAAAGAGGAAGGGAATCGGGCCAAGGTCTTGTTCTAGAGCAAGATCAAGCTGGATGGGCTTGTGATCGGAGGTACAATGAGGGAGAATTTTGGATGTAGCTAGGAGACCAAAGGAGAGGAAGGAAGAGTGAACTAGAAACCTGTCAAGCCGAGCAGCTATATGGCCAGGTCCAACCCTCTTATTCGACCAAGTAAACTTTCCTTTGACTGGCTTTATATCAATTAGGTCCCAATCGAGTATAATATCTTCGACCCATTCCCTCGCTGGATCCCTAATAGGAGATCCCCCTTTTTTCTCATTGGCAACCAGAGTAACATTCAAGTCACCTGCTACAATGATATTTTCTAGCTACTGCAGATTGAGAAAGGATTCTAGCATATTCCAGCAATCTTTTTTTTTTGAAAGCATAACAGGAACATAAAGGTTGAAAAGACTTACAGTACGACCAGATGGTTTGTGGATGAGCTTAGTGAAAACCCAGTGCAAAGTACATTCTTCAGATTCTAGGTCATAGAGGGAGGAATCCCAGAAGGTGGCGATGCCTCCAGATGCCCCTCTAGCATTGCTGGCGATCCCTGGGCCCTTTTTCCAAAACATTTTCCCAGCTTGGAGGAGAGTAGCTTCCTCCAATTTCGTCTCCTGGACTAGCAGAATCTCAGGTTTATGATTTCGGACCAGATCTTTCAGAGCTTCTTCTTTTAAAGCAGATCCTAAGCCTCTACAGTTCCAAGAGATGTATCGCATTAAGTACTGTGGGAGGTGGGGTTGGCCCCTTTTAAGGCCGAGGCTGTTCCTTTCTTAGATCGGGTATGCATCATGCCCTTCAGAGTTTTTTGTGATCCTTCAAGAACAGCCAGGTATGTTGCTTCCTCTCTTTTCTTCTTTTTTGATTTCCTTCCCCTTGGGTTTTTGAAAGGGATTGCATGCAAACTGCTTGATGAGGCACCATTGTCCGTTTCTTCACCTGGATCTGTTTCTAGAAGTAAGGGATCCTCATTTGTATCTTTGGAAGGGCCGGAGGTATCAGCCACCGCAGAGACCATAGGATCGGCTTGAGGGATTTCCCTAGGTTCCATCGAATCAGTGGCTTGGGATTCTACCTCCTTGCTACTAGGCTGATTTGCAGTCTGAATTTCTTCAATGCTTACCGAGATTGGGTCTTTTCCAAGTGGATCGCTGACCTTCTGTGGTTCCTCAGCATCTTGTATCACTATTGGAGTTTCTTTCGAGGCCTCCTGGGGAGGGTTGTTTGGGCTTGGCGGCTGATTGTTTATCTGCATGTCCCCTGAGGTCTTTTTTTCCTGGGTTTTGGAAGCCGTCTTCCCTTTTTAAAGTTTTTTCCAGCCTTCTCCCTCTTCTGGGCTCTGTATTTTGGGGCAGTTTCTTTGGAAATGGCCGTGCTCATGACAGTGGCGGCATTTGAATGGAAGCTATTCATAATCTAGCTTTTGATAATGGTGCCATGCACACACTTTTAGTTTTACTGCCTCAGGCAGCCCTGCTTCAAGATCTACCTCTACACAGATTCTGGCACAAGAGTACTAGCCTTTGTTCTCGGCTTTGTCAATGGATTTCCCCAGCAAATTCCCCACTTTTTCCAGGGCTTGAATATTCCAACAGTGAACATGGAGGTTTGGCAGCCTCACCCACACTGGTACTTCTTTCGGCATATCAACTTCTTGGTCGAAATCTGGAGTCCATCAATTGAGATAGAGGCCTTGGGTCCCCATAAAGTATGGACCGCTTCTGAAGATAAGATCTCGGTCCTCTTTTGCTATGAATTCAAAGATGAAGAACCCCCGTCCGACCGAGTAGCAGGTAACACTATTTTTTAGTTGGGGCCTCCAGTTTCTTTGGATCCAATCGTCTTTGGTTCTTGTTGAGGGCCAGAGCCCCATGAATTGGCCGACCAATCCTCGCTCAGCCAAAGCCAGAGCGATTTTGATAGGCTGATCAGCCGGAAGGTCAATTTCAAGGACGGAATCAAGTTTCTTGATGAATTTCGGAATGGAAGGGGCCACCGGCTTCTTTCCTGATGGCGTTAATAACCTTCTAAAGGCCTCTTCAGCAGTGATCGAAGTAGAGGGAGGGGATTGCCCTCCCCCAAGCGCGGCCATGAGAGCGACCTGAAGCAGCTCGAGCTCGAGCAAGGTGCCCTAAGGAGGGCAACGCAGCGGTAGCTTGGAGACGAGCAGCACGCAAAAAAAAAAAAAAAAACCAATCATAATATTAATTTTATTAAACATATTCAAACTCTTTCAATTATTACAAAACACCAACACAAAAAATTAAATAAATAAAAAAACAAACTTTAAAAAACTAAACATTAAAAAAATAAAAAAACAAAAAAGTCAAAAGTCAAAAAACCAAACTCTAAAAATACTAAAAATTAAATAATAAAAAAACAAAAAAATCCAAACTAAAATATAAAACTAAGTCCCTAAAGTAGTATGCTAATGTGAGGGGGTGCAGGATCGATATGAAATGGCATATGGTGTAGGAGTGGGATAGGAAGAGAGCGTAGAGTGGGGAAGTGTAGATTAGAGGAGTGGAGTAGGATAGGTGCAGTGGAGTGGAGTGGTAGGTGGAGGGGAGGGCGGAGGTTTAGTGGAGTGGAGTGGGAGGTCGGAGGTTTAGTGGAGTGGAGTGGGAGGTCGAAGGTTTAGTGGTGGCGGGAGGGTTGCAGAGGAGGGAGAGGATGAGCGGCGCGATACTGAATATCGCGCCTCCCTCCCCGTTTTAATTTTTTTTAATACTATATTGTATTTATTTTTATTGTTTTTTTTTTTTAAGGTTTTGGTTTAGTTTTTTAATGTTTTGGTTTTTTATTATTTAAATTTTATTTTTTTATTATTTAATGTTTGCTTTTGTTAGTTTTTCTTTAGTTTTTTTTTCTTTCTAATTAACAACATGTCTTTTAAAAGGGTTTTTTTTTTTTAAATATTTTCATAAGGTTTTATTTGTTAAATTTTTTATCTAAAAATAAAAAATAAATAAAATTGAGGAAAATGAAACTTCATAAAGGAAATGAATGCTATTTGTAACACTTATTTTCGAGTCGGAGATTGATTTTGGCTTATTCATTGCAACAACGTTGGTTGTTAAGGAAACAACGTCAATCAAGATGTAATTTTAGCCCTCGATTAAGAGTTGATTGCTACCAAAAACACCAATTTTTCAATTCATGGTCAATTTATGTTTTTTATTGCAAGAAAACTTGACGGGGTTTCAAAAAAGTTGTAAATTTAGCTTTGAAAAAAATAAGGGTGCTACCAGTAGCATCACTTTTTGAAATGAAGGTAAAAACAACAACTAAATGAAAATGTGTGATACTGGTATCACCCCTTTTTGAAACGGAGCTAAAAATAGCTACTAAAATTAGGAGAGAGAAAAACGAGAACTGTGTCGAGTTCTCGTTTCATAGTATAAGTGGTTTTGCAGCATTACAAGTATTTTACCCTCAAAGATTATGTTGTCTTTTCTGATTGTTTCTCTAGCTTTGATCTTAACTCTCAACTATCCAATGCTACAAAATGTGGTTCTAGCAGTAGTGCTAGAGATTTTCTAGTAATACTAAGCTTGGATCAATGTAGAAAATATGATATAAAAGTAAAAAAAAATAGTTAAATGAAATCAACAAATTATATTCCACAAAATCAAAGTCATCCTCTTGGAAAGGATTCCAATTTAAGAATATGAAGTCACATGTAAATAATGCCTCTGTGGTGTGTTACCCCTGTGACTACATAAGGAATTATCCAAGGAATATCATTTTCACCACAGAGCTACCTTTCTTCATGCCCAAAACTTATGCATTGGGGATATCTACTGCCGTATGGATGCCTAGAATTGCTTTTTTCATGCACAACCCTGCCTAGATTTGGGGATGTAGGTGGAATTTCCAGTGGTTGTATTTAAGCATATTTTTTTTATATTTATCTATGCAATGGGTTTTCTTTAGTAATGGTTTTCTCTAGTAATTAGTAGGTTGTTATTATAGAGTTCACTTAGTGATCTTCAGGGCTAGTGCTTCAAGTAATAATTAGTTGTCAAACTCACTTTGGGGTTTTGGATCCTTTTTATCTATTGTTGTTCCCTCGAGTCACAAAGTAATACTAGCCTCTACCATTAAGATGTTTTAGTAGCATTATAATGTTTTACTACAATTTGGGTTGTATGTTAGTGGAGGAAGGAAGGAAAGAATCATGGTTGCATTATCTTCTTGTATATTACTAACTGATCAAAATGATATTGATTTTGGTGATTCCAAAAGATAGAGAAGTAGAAGGGGGATGGTGCCTCTTTTTTTCACAATGTTCATTTTTTTTTAGATTGTGATCATCTTGCTTTCATATCCTCTTGAAGCATTGTTTTTCCAGTTTTCTGCTAATGAAAGCCATGTTTCTTTGGTTGATTTTTGAGCTGACTAGGAGCTTTTTTCTCTTTTTAAATTATTGAGAACCATATTGAGACAAAACCATCGTAAGATAAACTAGTAAAAATGGATTAGAAAGAACCTTGGTGGGAACTCCATAACCCACTTCCTCATTCACAAGGTATGGGTAACTTATTATTGCAATTATGTTAAACACCACTTTTGTACTACTCATATTTTTAAATGTTGATATAGATTAGGCCTGTTTTACAATTTTTATTTTGAGCAAATCTATATATTTATTCTTTTGTTAATTGCACTCAATTCTTGTTAATGTTTTTGTTCCATCCTTAAACTATTGATTTGCAAAATTGCTCACCTAAAGATTTGATTTTATACTTTTAGTGTACTGATTATCAAGGAGCAAAGACAATGGTAGATAATTGGATATTACCTGATTATAGAGAAAATGAATCTCAATCATCTATGGGGTTTATGTTATTTTGATCCATTGCATGTTTAGGGATTACGATCCTATATTTTTTTCTTACAATGTTTTCATTAATGACATTTTAATGTTTTGCAGAATTCGGGGGAAAAAGTGAAGACAAAGTCGGAAGGTGGGTCAGAAATTTGATAATGGGTGAATAAAAGTAGAAACATTGAGGAGCATAAAAGTGCTGAGAGGGAAAAGGCTACACGTCTGGCCAAGATTTTTGAAGAGCAGTTTGTAACCTCTTCAGGCTTACATAAGTGTCCTTTTATATTTTAATGATCTTTTTTATTACTCAAATTCTTCTAATAGTAACTCTTATTGAACTTATAGCATTGAATGTAAAGTTGTGTTTGATATGGGTGTCTGGTTTACTCAAGATAATGTGTAGGATACATAAAGTGACGATGGAGAAAAGGAACTACACAATGGAAGTAATTATTTTTTCTTTTAACATTATTTCTATAATATTTTTAGCTTAGCTGTGGAAAATATTATTCTAATGTGTTTACTATTATTTCATTGTATTCTTGAGCCTCACATTTGTAGGAGATATCTACAACAAAAAGGAACCATGTATTGAAATAAGAGAAAAATATATACATTTTTTGGATATTAAACCTCCAAAATTGGGAGATAGGTGTGTATCATACCTGCTCCCCCCCCCAATGAAATAGAAATCCTGGGGAAATCCACTAGGAACTTCCCCTCATTCTGAGGATGGTACCCAGAGTAAGTTGGATTCTACAGAAGGTCAAGGCTTTCTCAACACAGGCCATTAAACAATATACTCATTAAGAGCTTAACATGTTACTTGTGGGAATTAAAACTGGGTAAGGAGGATAACACTCCCCTTGCGTCTCAACCACTAGGGATAAACCCAATTGATATTAGCATACTTTCCATGATATCATTATTTATATATCCATATTATGTGGTTAACAAATTGAACTAAGCAGTGTACTATTGTTGATATGTAGAGGATTTGGCAGACTAAAGGCCCTTCACGGGCTTGATAAAGTAATGGAAGGAGGGGCAATCGTATTGACACTCAAGGATCAAAATTTTCTCACTAGTGATGATGTCAATGATGGTATGTTGAGTTTAGGTGTTGAGTCCTAAATTTTTAATTTACCTAATATGTTCTCTGTATCTCTCTTTTTGTTATGTTTGTTGATTAAAGATCCATTGATTATGATGTAATCCTACTGCAACCATTGATATGCTTGAAAACATTGAAATTGGAGAGCATAATGCAAGAAATGAGGCATACAAAGCAACAAATAAGAAAATTGGGATCTATGATGACAAGAAATATAGATATTTATTAGATAGTTGATTTTGTGAATGTTTTTAGCTTATGTGTTTCTCACTATTTTGTTTATTTGAATGATTTCAAAATGATATAAATTCGGTGAAATCGATTCTTCCTCAATATGATGAACCTTTTCAGGAGGAGGTAAGTTTTTCCTTGATATTTTGATGTAGTAGTTTCGATATATTTAAGATGTTCACATATTTCCTAAGATACTTAAGGCTTTAGTATTGGTTTTGTATCAAGTTTATGTGAAAAAAAATTCAATTTTATTTTCAGGGAGTAACTATATATCAAATGGGAGGTATAAATGAGGAAGTTCATAACAAACTAGATGAGGTACATTGGTTGTGATATTTTTCATAAGAATTTTATAGTAGGAAGGCACATATATGTGTTTTTCTAAATGGAACTACTTCCATCAACTACATAATTTGGAAATAGAAATGGTAAGTTTGTAGCTAGGTAAGTTCTGAATGAATCACTGCATATTCTCATCTTTCACAAAATCTTGCTCAAACTTGTTCACTGTAGCTTCCAAATTAAAATTCACATTTAAAAATATCTTTAAAATTTTGAAAATCCAACTTAATTTTCTCAATGGTGAGAATTGGGAGTCCTTGTTGACTCTCTTTTCCATTAATTATGCTTAATTATGCAAGTAAACTCATCATATTCCCATATTTATTATGCTTCCCTTTGATATTCACATTCCTAGTACTGTTGCTCCAGTTTATGCAACTCATTCCACTCTGACACATTCTTTATAAAACTGCAAAAGATATATTCTTTAACTTTCAATTCTTAAACACTTTCTTTTTCTTCTAAACTTTATTTGAAACATAGTTGCAATGGATCATCTAAATATGAGATGCTCCTCCAACTCAACCTCCTCCAGGTGACACAGATGGCAAAGAGGATTTCAAAGAATCGACTTATATTCTTGTGAATAGCCTAAACCTCAAAGCCTATATACTGTCAGCAGCATTTTCCAGAAATGAGCTTTAGGTGGATCCATGATCTCCAGCAGATGACCTATTATTTCTAATGGAAAACGGTTATAAGAAAGCATCTATATGAACATAGTCAATAGGTTGTCAACAAAATATGCCATCCTGAGTTGGCTGTAGTCTAACGTGTCAAATGAATGTAGGTACCAAGTAGTTATACTATATACACAAGAAGTCAGAACTACGGTAGCTCTCAGCATATTATTATATACATGCCATATTAGCATCTTATCAGTTATGTGAGAATCTAGTTATGGGTCAACTCTGAGTGATTGTAATGGATCAGATCTCTATCCTAACCCATGGTCTGCTAACTGAATTTATGTAATAATTTTAAGAAGGAATGTGCATTCACATCTTTTTGCAAGTGTGTCTCTGTGTTACTTATGTTCTTTCATGTGTAGTCTATGTCACCAATGATATATGAAGGTGTAGTACAGGGGGGTACAATTCTATCTCAAAATATACTAGTTTATTTGCCTCATAGCCCCCGTATCCTTGGACCTCCAAAATTAATTTGTAAGCAATCCATCATTTCAGACTTCATCCCAAGTTGCACTCTATCGCCATGTTTTTGGACCGTCATTTCTACACATGGGATATAGAACTTTGGTAGGACTCAGGAGTACGACTTATGTAGAAATTAGATAACAAAATTCATTGGGTATGATAGAATACTCCTAAAGAGCATATAAGATCCATATATATGAGAACCATAGAATAAATTACAACATACTATCTATATATTTGATAATTTATTTTACAAAAGTAGGTTATGTTGGGGATAAAATACTCTCCATAACCGTTGTTGTTATATGATCAGATCTTATTTCATCATTTTAGGATGGGTAGCAAAATCTACTAGTATTTTTTTTAACTCCTCATAGTGGTCGGATATCCGACGACCCTTCCAAAGAATCCAACAACCTTTCCATACCATCGATTGAAAACGTCATCATACTTTGTCTTTTCTTTATGGGTATATGAGTCGGATATCCGACCTCCTATAAAGTAAGATGGGTCAGATATCCGACCTCTTATAAAGTAATATGGGTCGGATATCCAACGGTTTATAAAGTCATATGGATCGAATATTTGATGACCACGTAATCGGATATCCGACCTTTTGTAAAGTAATGTGGGTCGGATATCCGACAGCTATGTGGTCGTATATACGACCTTCCAAAAATAAATTGTGGTCGGATATACAACGTGTATATTGAAATAATTGTATACGTGTCGGATATCCGATGTGTATATTAAAAGAGTTGTGGTCGGATATTCGACATTGACATGTCGGATATACAATGAGATTGTATTGCTGTCGGATATCTGCCAAAGGTCAACTGACATTTAAAAAAGGAGAGGCTTGTCGGATTTTCGATAGAGTGATGTCAAAAATCAAACATATATGCCGTCGGATTTTGGGTTCATATTTTCATGTGTATGATGATAAGATCAAAGAATTCCATGAGATGAAATTAGGACAAATGACCATGGAAGAATATGCCAACAAATTATTGGAGCTACTGAGATATGTTAAGTATATCATAGATGATAAGGTGAAAATTTAGCGTTTCCTAAGTGGAAGACCTCAGTCATATAAAGACAGAATCGATTTTGATGAACTTTGAACTCTAGAGGAGGCCATGAGAAAGGCCAAGGATTGTTATGATCAAAACAAAAGCAAACCTGATTTCCATAAGGCATGGAAGGACAAGAAAAATGACAAGTTTGACCAAAGGAGGAAGGGTTTCAAACCTCCTCATCTCATAAATCAACAAATGAATCCATCACAAGTTGTGACCAATCCAACTAGGATGACGGGATACAAGCCAAGAGATCCAAAGGATCCAAGAGATCCACTTCAATGTTTGGGATGTGGAGAGGACCATATGCTTAGGAACTGTCCACATCGGAATGGGGGTGTAAAGAAGGTTCACAACATCCAATGAGTTGAAATTGTGGGTCAAGTGGTGAGGACCATCCCTAGAATCTATGTAGCACTAAAAGACCTCTAGGCGGATCATCAATAAACTGTGGTTGAAGTTGAAGGTAAGGTTGCTAAGCAATTTGTTTCTATTTTCATTGAATCTTGGTCTACTCACAGTTATATCACTCCTAAAATTGTTGAGATCTGTGCTTTTAAGAAATTAAAGCATAGTAAATCATGGTCAATTCAACTAGCCACTGGAACCAAGAAAACAATTAGTGAAATGGTAGAGAAGTTTCCATTAGAAATGGATGGATTGCTCACTTTTGCAAACTTGAATATTATGCCACTTGGTTCCTATGATATTTTCATCGGAATGGACTGGTTAGAAGCACACAAGGTTAAACTTGATTTCTACAACAAGACTTTTGAATGCATGGATGAAGAAGGAAACCCAAGGGTCGTAAAATGAATTCCAAAAGTGATTTATGTAAGGCATATTTCATCCATGCAGTTGAAGAAGTTATGTAGGAAGGGTTTTCAATTGTATGCCGCCCATATTTTGGAGGCAACAAAAAATGAAACTCCTAAGTTGGAGGACTGTCATGTACTGCAAGAATTCAGGGTTTTTTTTCCTGATGAGATTCCAGGACTTCCTCCAAAGAGAGATATTGATTTTACAATTGACCTTGTGCCAGGAGATGCACTAGTGTCCAATACACCCTATAGGATGAGTACACCGAAATTACTAGAATTGAAAATGCAGTTACAAGAGATGTTGGAAAAGAAATATATTAGGCCAAGTGTGTCCTTGTGGGGAGCACCTGTTCTATTTGTGAAAAAGAAAGATGGAACACTCAGGTTATGTCTTGAATACATGTAGTTGAACAAAGTCACTATGAAGAAAAAATATCCATTACCTTGAATTGATGATCTTTTTTATCAAATTAGAGGAGCAAAGGTAATTTCAAAACTTGACTTGACGTTTGGTTACCATCATGTATGAATCAAAGAGGAAGATATCCATAAGACATCCTTTAGAACAAGGTATGGGCACTATGAGTTTCTGGTAGTACCATTTGGTCTCACGAATGCACTGGCTACATTTGCGTGTCTCATGAATAGTGTTTTTAGCAATATTTGGACAAGTTTGTTCTTGTTTTTCTAGATGACATTCTTATCTATTATAAGAATGAAGGAGAACATGAAGAAAATTTGAAAATGGCCTTGCAATTGCTAAGAGAACATAAGTTGTATGCAAAGCTGAGGTAAAATTCATTATTTGGGTCACATTATTTCAGAAGAAGGAATATCTGTGGACCCTAAAAAGATTGATGCCATTATGAATTGGCCAACTCAAGGAACGTGACAGATGTGAGATCCTTTATGGGACTTGTTGGTTACTACATGAGGTTCATTGAAGGATTTTCCAAAGTTGCACATCCAATCACTTCTTTGAAAAAGAAGGGGATAAATTTTGAGTGGACACCAAAATGTGAAGAAAGCTTCTAGTGGTTGAAGAATCTTCTCATGAGTGCACAAATTTTGAAAATTGCAGACCCATAAAAAGACTTTGTGGTGTGTATTGATGCATGCAATCAGGAGTTCTTATGCAATACAACCATGTGGTATGCTATGAGTCAAGAAAGATGAAGGAGCATGAGAAGAACTATGTTACTACTGATTTAGAGCTTGTAGCCATGGTGCGTGCTTTAAAGTTGTGGAGGCACTACTTTATGGGTAGGAAACTTGAGCTAAGGAAAAACCATTGTAGTCTAAAATTATTGTTTATGCAACCAACATTAAATGCTAGGAAAGTTAGATGGTTGGAATTTTTGTGTGAATTTGATTTTGAGATCAAACACATAAAAGGTGTAGAAAATAAGGTGGCTGGTGAACTCAGCAGAAGAGTACATGAAATACATGTGGCAACCCTTAGTACCTTCCAACCAGATTTGAGGCAGTAGATTGTTAATCATATTGTTGAAGATGAAATGTATGTGCTAATAAACGACAAATTGCAACAACAAAAATTTGAAAAGAAGTATGAAGGGTATCGTTTGGAAGGTGACGAAATTCTTACTTATAAGAATAGAATTTATATTCCAAATGTGGCAGATTTGAGGAGGATTGTTATGGATGAAATCCATAAAGCTCCGTATTCCGGTCACCCATGATATCAAAAAACAATTGCTACATCTAGAACACAATATTTCGGGCCAGGAATGAAGAAGGACATCACTGAATACATTTATAGGTGCATGGAATGTCAGTAGGTGAAGTTTGAACACCAACACCTTGTAGGTTTACTGAATCCATTGCCAATTCTAGAATGGAAATGGGAGATAATTTCCATGGATTTTATTTCAGGTTTTCCAATGACTGTGAGACAACATGATTCCATAATGGATGTGGTGGACAAGTTAAAAAAGGAAACACATTTTATACCAGTTAAATCCACATATAAACCCGATGCCATTGTAAACATTTTCATGAAGGATATTTTTAGATTGCATGGATTGCCTAAGGAAATAATTTTTTATAGGGATACCAAGTTCAATTCCAATTTTTGGAAGGGTCTTTTTTGTATATTTGGGTACGCAACTGAACTTTAACAATGCATGCCATCCTCAAACAGATGGGAAAATAGAAAGAGTAAATCATGTTCTTGAAGATATGCTTTGCATGTATGTTATGGACAAACCATCCAAGTGGGAGGATTATCTACACTTGGTAAAGTTTTCATATAATAATGGGCAGCAAGCATCATTCGGCATGAGTCCATTTGATGCTTTGTATGGTAGGAAGTGCAGGACACTAGTGACTTGGGATAATCTAGTGAATAGAATTATACTTGGGGCTAGAATTGCTTAAGGAAATGGAAGAAGAGTTTGCAAAGATCAGGAGAAATTTAAAAGCAGCCCAAGATAGACAAAAAATCTATGAAGATAAGCATAGGGTGCATAGAGAGTTCAGTGTTGGGGATTGTGGTTACCTTAGAGTGAGGCCAAGGAAGAGTTCCTTGAATATTGGGAGTTGTGCCAAGCTATCACCCATATATTGTGGGCCATTTGAAGTGCTTGAAAGAATAGGGCCATTTGCATATAGAATTGCATTTCCTGATACCACTAGGGCTCATAATGTTTTTTATGTCTCTTTGCTTAAGAGCTATGTACAAGATCCTAACCATGTGATTAATTGGGATGTGATCCAGGTGGAACCTGAGAGAGAGTGATCCATTATGCATCCTAAACAAGAAGGTAACATTACTTCTTAATCGAGACATCGACCAATTGAAGGTTGAATGGAAGCACTACGGTCCCGATGAGGTTACATGGGAACTTGAGGATGTCGTGAGAGTGGCATATCCATTTTTGTTCAATTTTGAAGAGCACTGAGTATAGTGCTAATTTAAGGGGGAGGGGAATGTAACACCCCGATTTTGACCCCGTTACCTTAAACATGTAAATGATGTAAAAATTGTTATAAAAATCGTGGTGAGGAGCTCAAGGCCAAGGCCCTACCTTCAATTTAGCATTTTATGTATCAACAATTAAAAATCAATGCATATGGTTTGTGTGCTAATTAGGGACAATAGAAATTACAAATATCATGTAAATATGTATTTTAAATAAAATACCCACAACTATCTATGCAATGCAAGAAGAGTATGGGGGCATGATTTTTACAAGGAATAGGGAGGGAAAATATTCAAACCCTTGAACCAATAGTGTCAAGGCAAGTATCAATGAGAGAACCCATAAATCATTAACTAACCATTTTGACTTATGCACCCAATCATTTATTTCTTCCAAGAAGTGCTTGAGGTAGTTATTGTTTTGGGAAATGGAGAGGTATGGTTGTCCAAACTTTTGTGTATGGGAAAGCCACCAATTTTGGAAAATCGTGTTTGGCTCCTTGGAAAAGAAAACACCCACAAATTTTCTCCCCAATCCATTCTTCATGCATTGGTTTTTCTCTCTCACACAGTATGAGCTTGCTGGGCATTTCCCTCCACATTTTTGCTGAGCATTCCCTCATTTTCCATAGCTGGGAAATCGTTTTTATGTTGCAAATCAACTGGGAATAAGGAAACATGAGTTGGGGGTCTGTGAGATCCGTTTTTGTTGCTTAGTTTCCCTTCTACATGTTGGGAATTAAACCTATAACTTTTAGTGGTCGTTTTCCCATCTCAAAAGATGTTTTTGGTGTGCCACGAATTGGAGGAACCCATGTAAATCTTGTTTAGTGCCTCTTATAATTTAAACATTTTCCCATGCCCAATATTTGTGCCTTTCTATTATGTCCATTTCTAATTTGGATTGAACTTGTGAGTAAGAAACTAGGAGTGGAAGAGGATTAGAATTGTCTTGATAAACCTAGTGAAGAGTGTAACCTCACAAAAATATCAAAGGGATTTGGCTACCTTTCTATGCACAACCTGAAGAGCACTAGAAGGGAAGCTATGGCCTAAGGGACTGTGTATTAATGAAGGGAATACTTAATTGTGTTGGGTGTGTTGCTGGAAGGCGGTTTGGACAAGTCAGCATCGCAAATGCTGCGCAAGGTTGAAGATACCGCGGAAGGCGGAAATCTGAGTGCAAGTGATAATATTTTATGTAATTTTGGGTCAGTTGAACTGTAGTATGCGGGTTTTTGGGTCATTTGGACCACACTAGATAGATTTTGGGTCATGTTCTTTGAAGTGTCGATTAAGAAGTAGTTAGAAAGTGGACAAACAATGTAAAGGTGCAAGCCTATAAATATATGTAGGGTTGTAAGTGTTGAGATATCTCATATCTATCTTTTGGTGAGCATGATTGTTGAATATTAACATCTAAAAGATCTTGATCCAATGCTGAAGGCTGAGTATTTTGTATCGGGTTTTTGCGGAGTTAATATGATGTGACAGAGCTGTTGAGCAGAATCCCTGTGTTTTTCCTGTTTATTTGTGGTAATGCATTTTTGCAATATGAATATATGAATGATGCGATGTTTCCTTGCTACGATTAATGCTTTACTGTTATATCTGTTGCAATTATGAAGTGTTCTATTGAATGATGCCATGAATATGATTGAGGTTTGAGTTAAATGCTTAGATCTATTTCTGAAATGTTGCAATAAGTTAAGTAATTGATCCATAACATCCTCCTCCATTCGGCGGAAACATGGTTCCATCAACTCTCCCTTGAACATCTCGGGTGAGACCTCATCTACTCTGCAGGTGTTGTTGGACGGGTAAAACCTGTCTGGGCCGGTGCTCAAGGAGATCGCGGTGGTTTGGGTGTCAATAGTGTTGGGAACCTCTGTCGAATGGGTTTGTGTCAACAAATGGTTCTGTTGTCGGGACCGTAGCGCGAAGTGAAAGGAGGATATGTTGTGGCATTCGACAAGACCGGAGATACAGGACTAGTTCGATCGGAAGTTGCAGAAGTTTGTTGAAAAAGAAAACCAGAACCCTCGGCTGATGACAGATCAGTGGTTGGAGAGGTACATTCATGACGATCCACACGAATATTTTTTATGCGAATTCGTAGTCATCTTGTTTGAGTGGTTGGAAAAATTGACTTTCTAGAAGAGGAACTTTCAAGGTGGTGAGCCGACAGCCTGGACCCCATAATTGATCCAAGAGCTGCAAGAAGTCGACAACAAAGCATTGCAGGCTGTTGAATTTTGGATTGATAGCATACTGGAAGGGTATATCATTGAATTTGCTATTGAAATGAACAAGTCATATCGTGAAGCTGAAAGATATTTCTTCTGTGGACCTAGTGGTAGGTTCTTGTTGTCACTATAGTTGTCCATTAAAATGCTCATTTGCGAGAAGGACATATTAAACATGCATCTGGATTAGTAAAAACCCTAGTGGGTAGAGGCCGTGGGTACTGCGACATTGGGGGGGAGGTACATGGAATAATAAAGGGTAGATGGGTGTAGATCATGATGAGACTGTGAGGGAAGCTGAGGAAGAGAGTGGTATTACAAGGGGAGGAGCAACGTTTCGACAGGAAAAGAGGCAAAGGACATGAGAAGGTCCTGCTTCGCTCGAAACACAAGGCCGCAAAGGAAGACCACACGAGACGAAGCAACCTCATAGTCCTGACAAGGAAACCCAGGCTACGCCCAAGATGGAGGTAGGACCAAACCCCAGCAACAACGTGCCCACACCTCCGCTCACTATCTCTCAACCAGTAAGAAATACAACTTCAATGCCACCGTGTTCATCAGGTCCACAAAACTTGATTACTAACAGCTCAACAACTGGAGGAAGGAAGCCCAGGATGGAGGGAGAGGATACAAAGTTACCGCTATTCCACGGAAATGGAACAGACAATCCTGAGTAGTACTTGTTTTTATGTGAAGCAGTATGGATTGTAAAGAAAATTACCGATGATAATGATAAGAAAGGAAAACTGGCGACAACCCTTCGGGGTCGTGCATTAGACTGGTTTATGAAGTTTGTGCAGGTTCCTATCGGCACTCCAGACAAGACACTGGATGAAGTTCGAGCTGGATTGATCGTGGAGTTCAAAAAACCCAAATCTGAAGCGCAGTATATTACAGAATTAAAAGAGATTAAGTAGTATCCCAATGAAACTGTGTGGGATTTTGACCAATGATTCAAAAAATTGATGGCAAGGGTCAACTTCGACATGAGCACTGCCCAACACAAAGAATCGTTCATTGTGGCATTACTCCTGCACATTCAATTATCGCTAATGCAATAGAACATTACAACACCGAGTGAAGCTCTGGAGATTGCAATGCGGTTGGAAGCTTCACCGATTGGTGAGAATGCAGCTGGCATGTCGCAGATTCAGACGCAGCTAGCCAACTTGACCATACAGCTACAAGATCTTAAGAAGGGAAAAGAACAACATGAAGAAGTATGGTGTACGCGATGTCGAGGAGAGGGGCATACTAAGAATAATTTCCCAAACTTCCACAATTATCTAGTTTCAAGAGCACCGAAACCATTGAATGGCGGCGGTATGCCGTGGTGTTGCATATGTCAATTATATGGGCACCACCATGAGGAGTGTCAATACACGCAAAAGATGGTCACAAAACCGATGAATCTGTATTGTACATTCTGCAAATCCGTTGGACATGAATACAAATATTGTCGTGTATATGGTTTGCTTTAGGAGAGAATGTACAATGCATTCTATGTGAAGGACGACTAGCATGCCGTACAACAACTGCAACCGCAGCCACAGCTAGCCTGGCTGCTACCTCAACCGCAGGTGAAGTTTGTACCACAACAGTTTATGCCGCAATATGATCCAATGCAAATGGATCCACAACAGCCACAGTACGTTCAACAACCATAGTATGTGCAGCAAGGGCAAGGCATGCAACCGAATCCTATGCAGCAACAATACAATCAACCATAGTACCAGCAGTAGGGAGGATTCCAAGGAGGACGTGGTGGAGGAGGACGAGGAGGTCAAGGACCTGTTCAGTTCTATCATATGGGGTATGGGGACACTACCAACGAGATTTCTCACAATTGTAGATGCAGTGTACGTTTTGTTTTGTTACAGATCACACTGTGGAAAATTGCCCGCAGTTGATTGCGTGATGGAAAATGGGGAATGTTCTGCAACTGTAGAACCAAAATCAAGTATAGAAACTAGTGCAGAATCAAGGTCAAAAACCAGCGCCAAATCAGAACCAACGTCCGAACCAGAACGCCAACCAGAATGTGAACCAACTTGGGAATCCACCACTGAATCAGACTCAGGGTGCGACTACTGCGACAATTTTTGCGGAACCAAGGACACAAGATCCTGTTGTCGTAGTTATCACTCAGGGAGGTACAACAACAAGAGAGGATATCCCACATCCACTCATCCAGTTAGCAGGACAGAATAAGGTTTCGTTTGACATCGATTCCAAGCATGATGCATTCTTTCAGGCACGACGTGCGATGTAAAAAGATCGCGGTAAGGCCATTGTCTGTGACATGCCTCCTGTTTTTTATGCCACTTCAGAGGCCAGTCCATCGCGGTAGTTTGGGGATTTGCAGGTATTTCTTGAGAGTTGTTTATCGTTGGCCAGGGATCCAAATTCTCTTGCCGAGCTCGAAGGGCTATTGCAGTGACTAGCAAGGGGATGGCAAGAGTCCGAAGTAAATTCCTTACAGAGGCAGAAGACAGGTAAGGAGATGCGTATGAACATTCAAAATTGGAGATTATGAAGTCGATTCAACTATTCTGGATCTTGGTTCATATGTCAACATCTTAACCAAGTAGGCCTGGCAGATAATGGGGAGTCCCACGTTGAGCTAGTCTCCTGTACAGTTCTGGTTGGCTAATCAGGCCAAGGTGATACCGATTGGGAGAGTTCCACGCCTAGTTGTGGATATCAAGGGAATGAATACATATGCCGACTTCGATGTCATCGAAGTAATCGAAGGGGGAAGCTCCTATCCTATGTTGTTGGGGATTGGATGGGCTAATGATAGTGCAGCTATTATCAACTTTAAGAAGCGGATGATGACTTTTGAAAACTGCGATCTCAGAGTCATAGCTCCGTTGGATCTGGCTGAAGGACGTAGGTATATTGAACCAGTGAAAGAGGAAGATCCCAGCAGATGGGAGCATGCATACAATATTTCATAAGATTATATTCATCCAACTGCCGATGGTGAGCTTGGGTGGTGCAACTTCATCTCTGCGTCATCTGACTCGGATGACGCATTAGAGAAATGGCATAACCACTTGCATGAGGTGTCACTCCGCAAATGTGGGTTAGTCACGTAGTCATTATGCCGTGTTGCAACTGAGACTGTTGCACTGCCAGTATATGAAGGGTTTCTCGCTTTGTTTGATTTTCTTGTGGCATTTGAAGAAAAGGTCTCAGAACCACAACGATTGCTGGCATTGGGGGAAGCGTTGAAGGCTTCCCTAGCACGCTGGTGGGAGACACATAAGAAGTCAATTGTTGGATGGCCGCAATGCCGGATATTGCTGACGGTTCACTTTGGCGACACCGAAGTTTACCACACAGGGAAATATGATGGACAGAATGACCTTGGCAGTCATTTTATGGATTGTCAGATGTTGTGGGAATTGCGACCCAAGGATAAGTGGTTCCATGCCTTTGTCCATACACTGGACGAGATGTCACGACCATGGTATACTGCAGCTGAATTGAGAGGAGAAATTACCACTTGGTTGGAGTTGACAGTCTGTTTTACTCATACGTTCAGCTTCGCGGATGCCAACCCAGATGCCCATAATGCTTTGCAGCTCATCCACGACGTAGTTCTGAATGTTGTTTTGGTGGCATATCCTACGGATCCTCATGCGCACTGCAAGATGCAATCCATTATGGAATGTTACAATATCACTAGTGGGATAGAAGATGGTGATTATCCGCGGAATGTCAATATTCCAGAATTGAAGGAAGCCATGATGTTGTCGCACCTGATGCACCAACTGATCCGATCAGTCGACCGCTGAAGCTCCAAAAGGTCAACATTGGGACAGAGGACAGTCCAAAGTTCACAAATATTGGAGACTATTGGGATGATGAGATGATGGGGAAGGTCACAGACTTGCTACATGAATTCCAAGATTTGTTCCCTACAAAGTTTTCTGACATGAAGAGAATCTTGGGCGATCTGGGGGAGATGAAGATCCCATTGAAACCGAATGCCAAACCAATCAGGAAGCGACCCTATCAACTGAATCCATGCCATAAGGAGAGGGTCAAGGTAGAAATTGATCGCATGTTGGATACTGACATTATTGAACTGGTTGAGGAGTCAGACTAGATCAGTCCTATGGTGGTGCAGGACAAGAAGACTGGTGAAGTGTGCATTTGTGTCCATTTGAGGAAGTTGAATGACGCCTGCTTGCATGATCCCTTTCCGACCCCATTTACTAATGAAGTGCTTGAAGGCGTGGGTGGCCAAGAGATGTATTCGTTCACGGATGGGTTCTTTGGCTATCATCATATCTGAATCACGAAAGAAGACCGCCATGAGACAACTTTTGTGACAGAATGGGGTTGTTTTCAGTACACAGTGATGCCATTTGGACCGAAGAATGCACTTGCGATATTCTCACGGATTGTCGTTGCTGCTTTCCGAGAATTCATCTAGAAGTTTTTGCAGGTGAACATGGATGACTGGATGGTTTATGGCTTGATCAACAATCATCTGGCAAATCTACGGTTGATGTTGGAGTGTTGTTGACAACATCAGATATCGCTGAACTTAAAGCAGTGCATCTTCTGTGCACCATTTGGAATATTACTGGGTCACATTGAGTGCAAACAGGGATTGTTATTTGACCCAGCAAAAATTGCACTCATTCTGAGCTTAACACCGTTGACTAACGTCAAGCAGTTGAGAATGACGTTGGGCCACACTGGGTATTATCGCAAGTTCCTCAACAGTTATGCAGCAATCACGACCCCTATGGAGAAGTTATTGAAGAAAGATACGGTATTTCAATGGAGCCCTGAATATCAAGTTAGTTTTGAAACTCTGAAGGCTAAGATGGCTTCAGTGCCAATACTCGTATTTCCAAACTGGAGTAAGGAATTCCATGTCCATGTTGATGCATCATTGATCGCACTAGGAGTAGTGCTAGTGCAACCAAGGGAGGGGGATTTGGATCACCCCATTGTGTTTGCAAGTCAGAAGTTGTCATCTGCATAAAGGAACTATACAACGACAGAGAGGGAGGGTTTGGCGATGGTCTATGCATTGCAGAAGTTTCAACACTACTTACTGGGAGGACACTTTAAGATGTTCACAGACCACTCTACATTAAAATATCTAGTCAACAAGCCTGTGTTGGGGGGAAAGATATGTCGTTGGCTACTTCTTTTTCAGGAGTTCGATTTCAAAGTGATTGTGAAGCCAGGACGTTTGAAAGCAGGAACAGATCATCTGTCGTGGATTGAGACAGGAGAGGAACCCACCAACATTGAAGACTAGTTTCCAGATGCGCAACTGTTTAAGGTTGAAGTTGCTGACAAGTATTATGAAGAAATCATTCAGTTCCTAGTGACAGGTACCGCACTAGAGGGATTTACAACTAGTTAGAAGAAACAGTTGGTGGTCAAGGCCGCAAATTTCCCGATGATTGTAGGTGAGTTATACAAACTACCATCAGATGAGATATTGAGGTGCTACTACTTGCCCCATGAGCAAGGGAAGATCTTGTCAGAAGCATATGCAGGGGTGGCTGGTGAGCACTATGGCGGTCGTGTGACTTCCAAGAAGGTGCTTCACGTAGGGATTTGGTGGCCTACGCTTCACAATGATGCAACAGATTATGCGCAGACCTGCGATGTTTGTCAAAGGACTGGGAAACCATTTGGGAGGGATGAGATGCCCCTGAAACCTCAAGTGACACTGCAGCCATTTGATAAATCGGAAGTGGATTTCGTGGGCCCTATCAACCCACTTGGGAAGCGCATTGGTGCAAGATACATCATTACGGCGACATATTATGTGACAAGATGGGCGGAGGGTGCACTAGTCATAGATTGCACTACTATGAAAGTAGCGCGCTTCTTATTCGACAACATTGCCACTCGGTTTGGCTACCCGAAGGTGTTGATAAGCGATCAAGGTAGTCACTTCATCAATCACACCGTCAGCGCATTAATAGAGGAACTATAGATACAGCATAAGAAGAGCACTCCATATCATCCGCAAGCAAATGGGATAGTAGAAGCATTCAACAAGGTTCTGGAGCACGCACTGACGAAGGTATGCAATGAAAACTGTGATGACTGGGATCTGAAGATCCCAGCAGTTTTGTGGGCATATCGCACCATGTGTAAAAGGTTGACGGGACAGACACCTTTCAAGTTGGTATATGGGTAAGAATAGATTATGCCTATGGAGTACATCGTTCCGAGTCTACGCATCGCAGCAATAGGTATGGATGGTGAAGCTGCATTAGGAGAATGTCTGAAGCAGCTAGTGCAGCTTGAGGAAGATCGCTTTATCGCAGGGTTTCATCAGAGGGTAAAGAAGGATCGACAGAAGGCTTGGCATGATCGCCATATAAAAAATAAACAGTTCCAGCAGGATGACTTGGTGCTGTTGTATGACAGCAAGTTTATGAAGCATCCAGGAAAGTTGCAGATGCATTGGCTTAACCCCTATCGCATCAGTAGCATAACATCAAGCGGTGCAGTCCAACTGCAGTAGTTAGATGAGCAATGCTCCCCAAGTTGGTTAATGGTAGTTGGTTGAACCCCTATAGGTCGGGCTCAGAGTAGCACGATGCCTGAGTCGCATCGGCAAAAAAAAAACAAAAGCAGGATGATCGGTGGCAAGATGGCACACCAGTAGGGACAGAATGCACAAGCAGAAGGGTTTTCATCGCAGTTTGGGAGCGGTTCATGACAACGACAGGGTCACAACTGAGTAAAATCAGCAATAAATGCAGAAAGTTCAAGACAGTTAATTAACGACGCTTGTTCGAATGATGAGCATTAATGGTCAATCCAGCCGATCGGATGACAGGATTGATGCCATATTTGGGTCATTAAGGTAGGATTTGGTCCGAATTAATGCGTGATTTAGTCATGATTATGAGGGATCGAGTTGGGCGCTATAAGAACAGGCGGAGGTTGGTTAGAAGGAACCTATTCATCACGAGTGAGTTCAGCTCCCAATTGTTGAATTCTGCAAGGTTGGATTGTGTTGAAGAGTGCAGTTGGGGTGTGTTGAGAAAGTTCTTGGGTTGAGAAATATTGAGCCATCTGTTGGCATTGCAGGAATTGAGTGCGGCATGCCGGGTGCGCCGGATACAGTGGATATTTCAAGTGAAGCCGAGTCACCCATCATCCCCGTCAGTATTGCAGAGGAGGTCAATATAGAGGAAGAAGTTGCTAGCATGCTGGTGGGATCGTCCTCCATTGTATGCCAGAAGAGGGGGGGGGGACGTAGCCTAGCTCCCCGCGTCCAGAGAAGCAGCAGACCCACTTCACTGCCCAAGTGATGAAAGGGGTCCCTGAGGTGAGCCCATCGATCTCTGGTGTTGTGGAATCTGTAGTCCGAGCAGGCATTTTTGCTACGGATATCTCGGGCTATTGACCCCCATGTCGATCGAGTGCATAGCCAAGGAAGCCGACAATTCCACCAGGCATGAGCTACACCACTGACATTGTGCCTATGTTGATGGAGCTGCGGTATGAAGATCATGATTTGTTGGCACTGGAATATGTTATAACGGAGCCCTTTAAGCCACGAGCAACAGGGGATATTGGACCGACGCCACACATTCCACATGACTGGGCGCGTGGTTTGGAGAAGGTTGGGTTGTTGGGTTTGATCAACATGCCACACTTTGGGTGGTTGACGGAAATAAATGCCTGTGTGAAACAGCTGCTGGCTTGTTTTCATGGCGGCATTTTATGGTTGGACAAGCCAGTCACCGTCACGGTGGACTTGATTTCTGAAATCATGGGGTTTCCAAAGGATGGGGTAGACCCATCGCAATATTTTCAGGGGAAGAACAACAACAAAAAACTCGCGGCAAGGTTGAGGAAGCAATATAAAATGCAGCGTGACGGACGGGCCTACTGCCTAGACAGCATCAACGAGCCCGTAGTTAAAATTGGGGTGTGGATCCTGGCTACCAAAATCATTCGGAACAATCGACCCAACTAAGGAAACTCAGGGGTTGTCGCATGCGTAGAGCTCTGTGCAAAAGGCATGCAAGTGAATTGGTCACTTTTTCCACTCAACTAATTGATGGAGGACACACTGGCGGCCCAGGAGGGAAGGCGACCATTCGCATACAACTGGTTGCTGATCTTAGTCGCGCTTGTCGCCTGGATGGAGCCCGACGATTATCAAGGAATGGAGGTGGGAACGGTACAAGATTGAAAGGGAGCATGCTACCAAAACCTGTGGTGGGTGCAGGAACCAGAGCGCATCAAGTATTGCGCCATGTATTTCTATTTCTATTGGGAAGCGCTGTAGGCGGCCACCGAGCGTGTTCCGCGGCTGACTCAGACAGTTGTTGAAAGGCATAAATGGATCGCCCGGTTCATAATTGGACCACACAGTATCCATGTGCAAGCGCGACGTGATAAGGATAAGCAGTGGTTGCAGACCCCCTATAAGTTATCAGATGAAGACATAGATGCGATCATTGATGATTGACCAGTCGAATGGCATGAACCAGTTGCTCAGGAGGAGGAGTCCACGGGGATACCATCAGATGCGCTGGTGATGGAACCACAGCATCACCAAGAGTCGGACCAGGAGTCATCGTAGACCCCTATGGATGAAGAGCACGAGCTTGAAGAGGGCTGAACGAAAGTACGCTAGGAACATGGGACAATTAGTGGGATCCCCCTGTCGACAAAGGCGTAGCTCACCCGGCTACCATTAGCTATAAATAATGCAACCAATGGGGCGGCTCGAGCAATGACGACAAAGGAGGATGAAGGTTTTCATGCGCTAACTTCCCGTCTGGATTCCTTATGCGACATTGTTTTGAAGAAGGCACCAGAGGGAGAAACTGTGCAGCCAGTTGGCGCAATTGGCATTGAGCCGCGGGTCTGGAATGTACAAATTCCCCCAACTATGATTGCGACTGATAATGAGGCTCTAAAGGATTCACTACAGCAGTTGGAAGTGTTGTCTGTTAACATCAATGTGCTGTCATCACAAACGTTGGTGCAACTACAGGTGGTTTCTAGTAAGGAACTGGTGGATAGAGAGAAGGATGTTAGGAGTCAGCTATTGCGCTTACAGGAGGGTGATGCGGTGCTATGAAAGGAAGTCGAGGAAATCAAGAGGAAGGCAGTAGGTGCATGGGAAGTGGCCGATGAACTCAATGATACGCTGGAGCAACTTCAGGTCGAGAAGGCTAGGGAAATAATGGAGCTAAAGAAGGAACATAAATGGTTTATGGTGGATAAAACCTCCATGTGGAACAGTAAGGTGCGGCTGGAGGAGGTCATTGCTAAAGCCTGCCAACATGTACTGGAGCCAACAGAGGCATTGGATCTGGTTGAGAGAGCGAAGAAGCTGGGGACTGTCATCACCGGGTTACAGGAGGAAAATACTACCTTGACCCACGCACTCCAGCTGGCCACACCATCGGAAGTCATCGCAGCGCGAAAGAGCGCCATCGAAGAGTTGGCGATTCAACTAGGCGAATTGGAACAGGAAGCGACCAAGATCACTATTGAGACCGCACTGTTTTGGGGCAGTATTGTTCAGGATGACCAACTGGAGCAAATGACCAAGCAACGACGCGAGGTGGAAGAACAATTGGAAACGCTGAAGACATCCATGCACACGATGTCACCAACGGCATAGGTATCCAAATCGACAAAGCTCAAGGCATTACAGCAATGAGTCGCCAAAGCGGAAGAATGTCAAAAGAAGCATGCTTCGTAGTTGGATGAGTTTCAAGACCTTGGGGCATAGTTTAATGCTGTGGCTGACTCTGCACTACAGGTGGTATAGGAAGGAAAGAAGAAAGTTGATGCGTACCTGGTTAACCACCCATTAGCCCAAGAATTAACTGAGAGCCAAGAAGTCACTGCAACAGTCCTGCAGCAGGTTAGCGAAATCCGCTAGTAGTACGAAGACTTCAGGGTTAAGACAAACGAGTACACCATGTCCTACTGACGTGGATCGATGGCGGGCCACAAGATTGTGTTGGGGGCCTATTGGTAGGCGGTTTGGACAAGTCAGCATCGCAGATGCTGTGCAAGGTCGAAGATACCGCGGAAGGCATAAATCTGAGTGCAAGTGATAATATTCTATGTAATTTTGGGTCAATTGAACCACAGTATGTGGGTTTTTGGGTCATTTGGACCACAATAGATAGATTTTGGGTCATTTGCTTTGAAGTGTCGGTTAAGACGTAGTTAGAAAGTAGACAAACAATGTAAAGGTGCAAGCCTATAAATAGACGTAGGGTTGTAAGGTTGTAAGTGTTGAGATATCTCATATCTATCTTTTGGTGAGCATGATTGTTGAATCTTAACATCTAAGTGATCTTGATCCAATGCTGAAGGCTAAGTATTTTGTATCTGGGTTTTTGTGGAGTTAATATGATGTGACAGAGCTGTTGAGTAGAATCCCTGTGCTTTTCTTGTTTATCTGTGGTAATGCATTTTTGCGATATGAATATATGAATGATGCGATGTTTCCTTGCTGTGATTAATGCTTTACTATTATATCTATTGCAATTATGAAGTGCTCTATTGAATGATGCCATGAATATGATTGATGTCTGAGTTAAATTCTTAGATCTATTTCTGAATTGTTACAGTAAGTTAAGTAATTGATCCATAACATCCTCCTTCATTTGGCGGAAACATGGTTCCGTCAACTCTCCCTTGAACATCTCAGGTGAGACCTCATCTGCTCTGCAAGTGTTGTTGGACGGGGTAAAACCTGTCTGGGTCGGTGCTCAAGGAGATCGCAGTGGTTTGGGTGTCGACAGTGTTGGGAACCCCTATCGACTGGGTTTGTGTCAACATGTGTAGGTATTGTGGTTGCCAAGTTAGTTATATCTTGTAGAGGTACCCATATCTTTGTGGTTGATCTCACTAGCTTAACAATTCTTCCTTCCTACTGCCTTAACATCCTGATAAACCTAGATGTAGACTAGCTTTGTTGAGATGTGTATAGAATTGGCTATGTGTTAGTTTTTGTTCCCTTTTCATTGTGTAAATCATGCCCATCTTGGGGGTGGTAGTTGTGTTGAGAGATTGATGAGCACAACTGGCCTATGAGTGGGTGGAACATTGCAGTTGCATAGCTAGTTGCTCAGGACAACTTCATACCAAGATAAGTATTCTATGTGTTTTAATTCTGCAATGTTTTTAATTGAAACCTATTATGATTATGAATATCAATTGAATACTAGATGTGTAGTAGAATTTTATGTCCGATGTGTTAATTTGCATTCTACATCTGCACACGTGTCTTTTTACTTGTTATGTATTTGAAAAAATGATCATGTATTTTATTGGGTAAGAAATTTTGAATGATCATGGGGCTAGAAGCCTAGAATTAGGGTCATGTTCCCTTCCTTGAGTTGGATCAATCGGAGGGGACGTGACATGATGATTCTTGTTGGTCATGCTTTGGTCGACTTTCTTCATACGACCGTCATCGAGGTCGGTCATGCCAATGAGTATTAAGAGCTGGCCAACTCGTTCTTGGATGATCTTTTGGTCTATATTGTGTGCTTCCCATTCGTCGTTTGGTTGTGTGTGTATTTTTTTGATCCATTCTACGGCTTTGAATTGCTTCATGCTCCTTATTCTAGTCTAGCGTCATTGTGGCGTACTTTGTTTCTGCCAACCCTCTAGTATTTAGAGTCTTTATATAGTTGTTTTCTTTGGGTTCAAGTTATATTTTCGTAGCTACTTTTTTCTTAACTAATGTAATTAAGCTTGGTTAGAGAGGTTAAATAATTTACAGACCTGGGGCATGATGGTCGACCAAATGGTGATACATCCATTTAGTCGGTGTCATGACCATTCTATGCTTTATATCATTTCAATCTTGCAGCATTGACAACTTTGGAAAAAAAATTTCCTTGCGGCATCTTTAGTCAAATCAATCCATTTTGATTTATTTCTTCGACTATATATGGAATGAGCCATGATGTATGCATTTTCTTAGGTTTTCCTTTTACTTGACTCTCGTAAAGTAATGCTAAGTCACCGATTGATATATTTTTGCTTTTAATATTATGGGTGACACGCTTTTTGTTGTTGTTTTTAGACTTCCTAGTGATGGATAGCTATTTGGCGTTGTTCCTTGAGCTTTGATAAGTCGGAGTTTCTATCTTCTGTAGCTTTAACAATACCCAGATGTCACTAGTACAAAACAAGAGATAAGTGACCAAAAAAATGACCAAAATCCGCATATAAGGGACCACTTTTGAGTTGGTGACCACTGGTAGCAAATTAGTGGCCATCTATCACGTGACCAAAAATGTGGTCATATTTAGCTTGGTCATTTATAGCTTATCTTGTGGTCATATATTTGGTCGTATATTTGATCATTAATTTGGTAATATATTCGGTCATTAATTTGGTAATATATTTGGTCATTAATTTTCACAATTAAAGACCACATTTTTTGTCACATGATAAATGACCGCTAATTTTCTACCAGCGATTGCCAACTCAAAACCGGTCATTTATATGCATATTTTGGTCATTTTTTGGTCACTTATCTCTAATGTTGTATTGGTGGTCGTTTATATGCAAATTTTGGTCATTTTTTTAGTCATTTATCTCTTTTTAGTGGTTTCAGAATAGAAATAGGGCACGGTGGAATCGAACCACCAACCTCCTGCCTATAAGGCAGGTGCTCTACCATTGAGCTAGAACCCTTAAATATAATTCCTTATGGGTCATGCACCTTGCAGTTATTAAGAATGAGGCCGAATTTTCAACAGATTAGCAATACACTGTATGATGCAAGGAAGCTCTTATTCCATTGTTTCTAAAGGCATAAGCTTCAATAACTTCAATGCAGCACGACTAACTGAAATACTAACCACATTCGCATGAGATATCATCATCTTATTTATCTTAGGTAGCACACACTTTTTTAGATGCTCTTGTATTTCAAGGTAGATAATATTTTTGTTATCACCATCCGTCCTTAATTCCATATCCAACTTTATCCATTGCTTTTTCACCAATCTTAGATTGATGATCATGTTTTTCTAGTCCTACAGCTGAGGCCATTCCATCAATAAAATGAAACTTATCTAATATTGAACAAATCAGCCGTACAAGTATATTGCTATTCTCTTCCTTGGAAGGCACCAGTCGAAATGCTATCATCAATAAACTGAAGTAAGAATCCCATCTTATGTGACCATCAATATAAGAAAGGTTTTCTAAGCAAGAATTCACAACATTCCCCTCCTTGTCACCTTTCGCCTCAAACAACAAACTAAAAAAGAGTGGCACAAATATTTGCATGAGATTTCCTGCATAATATTCCATATTCACTAGCAATCTAAGTATATTGCAGAGAGGTGTGGTCAGAAGAGGATATAGAAAAGATGAACAACTTACCACACCAATGTCACCCACACATAAAAAACATGTACACAGAGTTATCTCAGACTCAAATAATGAAAAACATGTTCACAGAGTTATCTCAGACTCAAACATTATTTTACCTCAGATTGATTTCCAGCATCCACAATATTTCTAAACTGTGCCATTTCTCTTGGTATCCTATGCCTCTGGATAAGTAAACAAACCACTGTCAAACTGCTTTCCACGCAAAGAAATTTTTTGGGAAGAACGGGAAATAAAAGGAAAGAACAAGAAACCTGAATGTGAAAAATATTGTTGAAGAAGTCCACTTCTACATCTGTGCTGGAAAGCGGCTTGCATTCATTCAAAGTTGCAATACCAGAAAGGCTAAGTACTATTGAACATAGTAAATCCACCAATTCCTATAGATACATTTGACAATGTTAGAATGCAATGCTTGCCTCTAAAACTTAAAGAGGATAGCGTACAAATTTAAAATAAATCAACAAAAAATACCCTTTGGGCGGAGGTCTCTGAGCTTGTTATACCATTCTTCACATGTGCGAGAAGAAAATTATAACTAGCATGCTTAACAGATACTTTAGACCAATTTCCACAGCCATCATTGATGCAAGAATCAAGCAGTTCTTGCTCCACCATGTTTAGATGATTAGGTTTCTTTTCACTTTTCAGGTCATCTTGAATCTCAGTTTTCTACAATACCTCTTCACTTTCTAATACAAAGGCACAAAATTGAATAAAAGAAAGCAGACAACTGGAGGCACTATGCCTGAGTGAGAGGTCTTCTGATTACATATCATACACACAATGTGAGAGAATAAGCAAGGTATGTTGCTCGCCTATATGGGAGAATAATTGTGAGGCACCTGCAACAATTAATTAACAAGAATGCGCGAAATAGCAGAAATGACAGAACTCAGAATCACTTTTGTATTGATCACGGGCCACTTCGAGGGGGCAACCTCCTTTGAGCAAGCTCAATACAAATAACTTCACGGTGCCTTCATAGGTCTCAACACACACTTATATACTAATTCTAGGCACCAATACTATGGGTCGAAACCATGGGCCGTTACAAACTATGGATCAACAATACTACGGGCGACTTACAAAGCATATGCGCCAACAACAATAACACAAACTATTGATCACAAATACTACGGGACGACTTACAAAGCATATGCGTCCAACGACAACATACTAACAAAGTAAAGATATGGGTTCCTAACAATAATTGAGATGATATTTGCTCATAAGCAACAAACCTTTTATCATAATCATATTCTCCAACTGTAGATGATGATATTGCATTGAAATCACCTACCAGTTTTTCCTGCAAGAAAGCAACAAGAAATCATGTTAGCAATTAATAACAAAATTTGACGTTACAACCAATGAATAACAAAATGGAATCACTATAGGCTAATATAATGGGCATTTAATAATATCAAACTTTGTTTCAACAAAACTAAACAAGAAGCACCATCTTACAGGTAAGACTAAGGAGGGATCAACTTTTGAAATCCCATTCAGGATATCACAAATAGCCACTCGAATATCCAATGTTGATGAAGTTAGCAACGAACTGAGCAAAGTTGGCATTTTAATAACACTTTTGTCACCCAAAGCTGGAAAAACCTCTTTTAGGGCAAAGGGTATTTCCAAGAAATGATCTGCAAATCACATGGATTAAAATATGTTAATAAATGGCAATTATGTTGGTTTCAACAAATTCATAAAATCAAATCTGAAATTCAGTTGTAATCCCTGTATATTATTTTTGCTCATGCAATGTACTCACCTTTATTTCTAACTTTTTTGACATCAAGGAATGGTAACAAACAATCAACAAATTGATTCACTACTTCTGAACATTTTGCATATTTTCCCAACAATTTAAAAATTCTTAGCTCACGCTTCCCATGTCTTGAGATGCTTTTCCTGATAATAAAAAACCAGAAAGGAAAAAACTGACCATCTATATTCATTCTGACAAGATAGAAAACAACATAAACAATTATAAACCAAACACGATCCAGACTTATTAAGTTATTACCTGTTATTCTCTCAACGAAGTTGAACCAAATTATGCATGCTTTTGAAGAGTATATCAAGTTAATACTAATTTGTTGAATATGCAAAGGTTACATAAACTCTACCTTGAAATGTTCTGGATCTTTTTGGTAAAATCTCCATTACCAGAATCTCCTTTTCTCACTCTTTTTTTTTTCATAAAACATGTAATCTACATGTTAAGTCAGCAAAAAATCAATAGAGACCCAATACCAATACTCAGGACCTCCATGCTTCATTTCAAGATCTCAAAACATGGACATCTAGACTTTGTTGAGCTTACATCTCTACTGCTTTTCATTTTCTAGAAAAATGTTTTATATCAACAAACAATTAACCATGCCCTTAGGATTTCTGGAAAAATGTTTTCTAGAAAAATGTTTTGTATCGATATCGAGACCTATTCAAATGGTTGGATGGAACGACAACCTCTTGGCCCTTATTACATAACCTTACAAGAAAAAGGGGCGTAGCACGCGGACCAATACTAGCAGGAGCAGGAGAGGCAAAAGCACCAGCAATAGCATCATTTCATCACCACGACCAAATTTTGTTCACCTCGCATGTCCACAAGCTTGAACATTCTGATTGACTCCTAGTTGGAAATCCCAGAAAATCATTTAAAACTCAGAATATTTACATGGGCAGCAACCCAGAAAATCATTTAAAACTCAGAATATTTACATGGGCAGGTTTGATCCTCACCAATCAAATTAAGAAGAAAATAAAATACTGAACAAATACCTAAATTAAGTGTCGATGCAGCTTCTATACAAACAACTCTCAATGTCGTGATCCCATCAGTACCAAACACTCGCTTCTGTGCAAACAACTCTCAATGCCATGATCCAGTACCAAACCCTCGCCATTACTCAGATCTACCAAACCCTCACGTGACTCATATCTATTGAAGTTTTTTAATTCGAGTTATTTTACCAAATTTTCCCTCTTAATCTGGTTTTTAATTTAGTCATTTTTTTTTGGCTAATTCACTTTTCCCTCTTTTATTTTATTTTATTTTTATTTAGTTTTCATTTATTTATTATGTTTTTTCTTATTTATATATATTTTTGTGAAAATCCTCACAGCAGATCTAAGAGATGATGTATACCTCACAAGAGTAATTATGATTAAGCAGGAAAATAGAAGAGGAGTGGTCAATACAGTATAATGAGCAACATAATAATATGTTACAGTAGAACTCGGATAGAAGCAATAATACTTCACACACACTAGTTAATTAATCACAATATGGACAAATAAATAGTACAATGCATGAGGAATTCGAATGCCTAAGGTGGCAATTCAAATTAGCCTTCATGGAGTGATCAAAAGATCATTGGAGTGTCATCGGAGCACAACTGGAAGTCTTCATCATCATCAGTGGAGTCATCAATGCTCAAGTAACTGTCAACCATCAGTCAAATTGAGTTTGGTAGGTGTAACTGAGTGTAACTAAGTGTAACAGAGTGTAACTAAGTGTAACTAAGTGTAACTGAGTGTAACTGAGTATAAACTGAAGACAACTGGACTGGTAGGTGAAGAAGGGCGATTTGCTTCCTAAAATCAAGGAAGAAGGGTGCATTAAGCAATTGGAGGGCTAAAACTGAACAGTGAGAAGCTCTTGGGGGCTGGCTAACTAAGGGCTAGGTGCTAGACTGATGAATGGGATGCATGCAAAATGCATGCAAACCCTAAAAGTGCATGCATGACTGAAAATGTAAATGATCAAAATACTAGTGGGACTAGGATGGAGTATAGAAATATCCTAACACCCCCCCTTAATCTATCCTAGGCCCTGGTAGCTAAGACCAAAGGTCACCCAATACAATGAATAATAACAGTCAATAAACCGAGGAAGTGGGGAAAATTTCATGGGAAAAATACCCCCTCCTCAAAATAGACTGTAAGGCACACATAAAAAATAAATGCTCCAAACTCAAGTAGGTGTGATGCTTGGTCATATGTCTGGAGGTATCTTCTTCTTTGGAAGAAGTGGATCATGCTCAAAAAGCATGTGCTTGTACTTGCTCTTCAGATCGAATGTGATGAGAACAAATCCAAAAGTATGAGAGTGATCCTTGAACTTGTGATTTGAATCAGTTGAGGTAGGATCAAAAACATGAATATGCAGATAGTCTTTTGTCTTCTCCTTCGAACCATCATGGGTGAGATCATGCCAAAAAGAACCATCAAATAATAATTGCTTGAAATCCAAATCAGATTTAAGACTTGAAGAAGGGCGAGTATAAACTGAAGACAACTAGATTGGTAGGTGAAGAAGGGTGAGTTGCTTCCTAAAATCAAGGAAGAAGAGCGCATTAAGCAATTGGAGGGCTAAAACTGAACAGTGAGAAGCTCCAGGGGGCTAGCTAACTGAGGGCTAGGTGCTGGACTGATGACTGGGATGCATGCAAACCCTAAAAGTGCATGCATGACTGAAAATGTAAATGATCAAAATACTAGTGGGACTAGGATGGAGTATAGGAATATCCTAACAATTTTTAATTTAATTTCCCTTATTTTACCATATTTGTTTTGTTTTTATTATTTTTTATAAATATATTAATACTAATATTAATATATTATATATATTAACTATATAAATATATCTAATAACTAATATATTTATATATTATATATGAGTGAAAAATAGAATGTTAATAGGAACATAAAGAAAATAAGCGTTTTTAAGAATTTGTCTACTTTAAATGAGAAATGAGAAAGGGAAAGCAAAGGTATTAAGGATAATAATAATGGAGATGGGAACAAAGGTATTTTATAGAAAGAAAGTTTTTTTTTACTTTTCAAAATGGAGAATATTGGCAAATTTTTGCAGGGGAGGCCCAAGGGGCACTTTCAAACTTTTTGAAATCAGGTTTAGCTAATATAACAGCTATCTAAGGGGTTAGGGATTATGATGGCACTATTATTATTATTATTATTATTCAAGGAGATGGGAAAGAATGGATTTTTACAAAAAGGGAGGAATCTTCTTTTCTTTCCAAAATGGAGGATATTGGTGATTTTTTTGTAGGGGAGGGACCATTGAGGACTTTAGAACTTTCCGAACTCAAGAGTGAGGAGAACCATGACGAATGGAATCATATGGAGAATTAATGGAGGTTATGAAATTGACAATATTTAGATAACATGACGCAAAATACATGAACTTGTCAAAACTTTAACAAAATATCGACTCAACCACATGTAGAAGAACTCATATATCACTTGATAAACTATATGAAAGACATGATGTATTATCTAAATATCAACTCACCAAACCCAAGGCACTAATTAATAGAGAAACCCCTAAATGAGCACCTAAATTATTCTCCTATCATCTAACACAATAGGTATCGGGATGGCCTCAAAGAAATGATCCCTTAGAAGACATGTATTGAAAAATAATCAAAGTTGTGTACTATTAATGTTACACTTTACTAAATTTTAACACTACAAATGGATTCGGAGACCCCTTTGTTGTTGGTATTCTGTGTTGTTGGTATCAGAGCCTGCGTTCTCAATCTTTGGCTATCGTTTCGTTTCTCTTGTTTTCCTTATTCCCTTTTGAGGAGGGAAGAGTTATTGTATTTAAAGTCTGGTAATTGGAGCATCGTTGACTAAAGATCTATCATACGCATTCGCACCCGTTTACGGTGTTTTCAACCATCGAGGGTATTCAGGCGTGCAGTGGTTCTTCTCCAGCATTGTTCTACATTTATCCAGGTTCTCCTTTAATACTATCTCTTCCATTATGGATTCGTCCGGTAGCAGCTTTTACTTTCCAAAATCTACTTCTTCTCGTAAAGAGAAACATACTAAACGATGGTCTTGGTTGAATAAATATTTGAACAAAACTAAGTCTGATAATCTTTATGATACTCGTGTTTTTTCACAAGAATATGATCCTCAACCAAATTGGTCTCTGCTTGAGATAGATGTTGAAAAAATCTATGATCTCCCTATGTTTAAATTTCGTGCTGCTCAGTTATTCCGTTTTACCTCCGTTAATATTCCGATCACTGTTGGCCAGTTTGTTTATCAAATCCCACTGATAAAATATGATGATATTTCTTGGGGATTAGAGCATGGATACAAATTTATTCATATTGTTCTAATTCAATTTGGTATTAAACCACTTGTCCGTCCTGGACTTAATACTTCCTATTTGTCATGTATTTTAGACTCTGGTCTAAATAAATTTGAAGATGATTTATTAGGTGGTTTTCAAAGTCCCCTAAATAATGGCCCTGCATGGTCCTCTTTGGTTCCTCAATATCAGATTTCTCTTGACCACATAAAAATTGGTCATTTATGTGGTCATTTTAGTTGTGTCATTCCCGCAATGGAAAATTATAATTTTGATCATGAATTTGTACAATTTGCTAAATTTTAACACCAACAACACAGAGTAGAAAATCACAATACCTATTAAAACAACCAACGGTTACACTGTGGAAACTCAAGAATGTTGAAGCAATTCTCTGCTCATTTTCCGAAACTCACACAAACTCTTTTATAAAGACTCAGATTACAAATCACTCTTAGGCTCCAATTCTGAATGCCTAGAATGTGCCTTTGCTATTGTATTTATACAAAATGAGAGGAATTCATCGCAAGGAAAGAATCGATGACTCATTAGCATGGAGATTCTTCTTTTTAGACCACTAGAGGTCGTCTGTACTAAAAGTAATGACTCCTCAGACACAGAGATGCCTTCTTACAATATCACGAGTGACTGTCAAAAGCATCTTAGCTTTCGGTAACTCACGAAGAGACATCCGCACTAAGAGCTAGTCCATTAGTACACTATGGATATTCTTTTTCAAAATAACCCTCTAAAGAAATGATATGCAGAAATCAAACCAAATCTGCAGTACAACATTATTGAACCTAAAGTTATTACACTATGGATATTCTTTTTCAAAAGAACCCACTAAAGAAATGACATGCAGAAATCAAACCAAATCTGCAGTACAACATTATTGTACCTAAAGTTATTACACAGTGGATATTCGTCCGAGAACCCACGAAAGATATGACATAAAATAGATGTGGAGATCAAATCAGATTTTTAGTACATCTATTATCCAGATCCATAGTCAGGTGGACTATGATCAGAATCAAATTCTTCTGACCCAAATCCATTATGGTCAGTATCACTTTCTTCATAGGGGGTATGATGGAAATATTGTCGGTAAGCTTCTGTACCATATGGTAAAATATTTTCCATCCAATGTGGAGGATTCTCTCGAAAACATCTAGAAAAATGGGAATATCGGAAATGCTGTTGTCTTGCATATTCGGGAATTGAGACTTCACCGAAAAATTTATTTTTAATAACAATCCTAAATCCTTGGCCTGTTTCAACAAATGGTTGAAAAACTGCACCTCTCCATAGAATATCAAACTGGAAAACACTATAAGAGATGGCTCCTTCTGTTAATTCATGCTGTATGACTGAAGTAAACCAGGAAGGTGTTGAATGCTCTAACGCTGAGACCCGAGGAACATATAAGAAGAAGAGGATTTTTATCCAAGGGCTCCATATTCCGTAGGCACTCTGGATATCTTCACAATAAAAACATATAGAAACTTTTCCAAGTTCAAGCAAAAGATACTAAGATGTTACAGAAACAACTAAAACTTGGAACAAAATGGACAACATAAATGATTGATATAGTCAAAAGGATCAAGGTAAATATCCAAAAAGGATCTGTTAATTCATGCTGTATGACTGAAGTAAACCAGGAAGGTGTTGAATGCTCTAACGCTGAGACCCGAGGAACATATAAGAAGAAGAGGATTTTTATCCAAGGGCTCCATATCCTGTAGGCACTCTGGATATCTTCACAATAAAAACATATAGAAACTTTTCCAAGTTCAAGCAAAAGATACTAAGATGTTACAGAAACAACTAAAACCTGGAACATAATGGACAACATAAATAACTGATATAGTCAAAAGGATCAAGGTAAATATCCAAAAACTTCCTCCTCTGTCTCTTCCAGTTTTAGATCTCCGATTTTTTTTAGAAACAGATGCTTCAGATCATGTTTTGGCAGCATTTCTGCTACAAAAGCATTCTAAAAAGGAAGAAGTATGTGCATACACTTCTAGTACATTCTCTGAAGTAGAAGTTAAATATCCTTCTTCACATAAGGAAATCCTAGCCGTAAAAAAGGGTATTCATCGCTTTCGGCTATTTCTCAAAAGTGTCTGTTTTATAGTTCGAACAGACTTAAAACATATGAAAGGAATGCTTGGCAATAGACGGCTTCTGGAACATTTTAATGCTAGAGTTCTCCAGTGGGAAGTATGGCTTCAGGGTTTTGACTTTGAAATTGTATACAAAGCAGGAAAAGATAATCACCTTGTAGCCATGTTAACTCGGGAAGGAACAATTTTCAAAGACATCAAGGTTTTCACAATAGGAGAATCATCTTCTCAAAAAATAGCATCATCGCCCCAGCAAACAGACAATTCAGTTTTAATCTATCATGAGTGCTTTTACACATTCTGTTCAGAATGTTTTCATCAAAGAATTCACGGCTTACCCTTTGAAATCCAACAAAGAATTCTTCAAAAAATATTAGATTCTCCATAAGGAAGACACAGCTATGACTTACATGTTAATGATCCTTTTCTCATGATTAATCATGTCAACATGGTTATTGGTCATTATCATCTTTTATCAGGAGTTCCACAATACTTTGCATATATTTTTTATCCCTCTTTAAGGTGGATTGATTTTTATGCAATTCACCAAATTGCTCGAGCTCATGGAAACGTTTCTATATGTTTTTATTGTGAAGATAGCCAGAGTGCCTACAGGATATGGAGCCCTTGGATAAAAATCCTCTTCTTCTTATATGTTCCTCGGGTCTCAGCGTTAGAGCATTCAACACCTTCCTGGTTTACTTCAGTCATACAGCATGAATTAACAGAAGGAGCCATTTCTTACAGTGTTTTCGAGTTTGATATTCTGTGGAGAGGTGCAGTTGTTCAACTATCTGTTGAAACAGGCCAAGGATTCGGGATTGTTATTAAAAATAACTTTTTCGGTGAAGTCTCAATTCCTGAATATGCAAGACAACAACATTTCTGATATTCCCATTTTTCTGCATGTTTTCGAGAGAATCCTCCACATTGGATGGAAAATATTTTACCATATGGTACAGAAGCTTACCGACAATATTTCCATCATACCCCCTCTGAAGAAAGTGATACTGACCATAATGGATTTGGGTCAGAAGGATTTGATTCTGATCATAGTCCGCCTGACTATGGATCTAGATAATAGATGTACTAAAAATCTAATTTGATCTCCGCATCTATTTTATGTCATATCTTTCATGGGTTCTCGGATGAATCTCCACTGTGTAATAACTTTAGGTACAATAATGCTGTACTGGGGATTTGGTTTGATTTCCGCATGTCATTTCTTTAGTGGGTTCTTTTGAAAAACAATATCCATAGTGTAATAACTTTAGGTACAATAATGTTGTACTGCAGATTTGGTTTGATTTCTGCATGTCATTTCTTTAGTGGGTTCTTTTGAAAAAGAATATCCACAGTGTACTAATGGACTAGCTCTTAGTGCGGATGTCTCTTCGTGAGTTACCCGAAAGCTAAGATGCTTCTGACAGTCACTCGTGATATTGTAAGAAGGAATCTCTGTGTCTGAGGAGTCATTACTTTTAGTACAGATGGCCTCTAGTGGTCTAAAAAGAAGAATATCCATGTTAATGAGTCATCGATTCTTTCCTTGCGATGAAATCCTCTCATTTTGTATAAATAAAAGAGCAAAGACACCTTCTAGGCATTCGGAATTGGAGCCTAAGAGTGATTTGTAATTTGAGTCTCTGTAAAAGAGTTTGTGTGAGTTTCTAAAAATGAGCAGAGAATTGCTTCAACATTCTTGAGTTTCCGCAGTGTAACCGTTTGTTGTTTTAATAGGTATTGTGATTTTCTACTCTGTGTTGTTGGTGTTAAAATTTAGTAAATTGTACAAATTCATGATCAAAATTATAATTTTCCATTGTGGGAATGACACAACTAAAAGTGACCACATAAATGACCAATTGTTATGTGGTCATTAGCCACAAGAGAAAGAGAACAATTAGCCATAAGAATCTCTGCATCAGCTAGATGAGTTAAATTCTGAATATATGTAGTTTACAATGAGAAAGGCCCATAGCTTTACCCAAACCCCTGAAATAGTAGAAGAATAAGTACCTGAACAGAAAATTTTAGGGGATAGGATGGTTATCTCTATCCAGATCAAAACAGAAGGGTATAAAGCTTATTAAATAGATCCACGAGTTGATACAGGCGCTATGAATAGTTGTTGCAAATATAAATCTATTCCAAAATATTTTTGGCAGCTCATATCTATCCATTTCCGAGCAGTCAACAAGGAACTTATCAAGGTGAATTTCATTGCTCTAGATTTTCCTATATTACTAGGAAAAACTAAAACATATGTCACTTTGTATTGTTTAGACACAGGAGCAGATATACTATTAGGGAAAGATTTTGTTAAGAAACATCTGCCAATGGCAATAAGAGAAGATTCAATAGATTTTACAGTCCAAGGATCTGTAATCTCTATTCAAGTAAAATCTGATTTTATTATAAGAATCTCTCCAGAAAAACCAAATATTGTTGAAGAATCAGTCAAAGATTTGGCCAAAATTAAGAAGATTGTGAAACATGCAGACCTACATGGCCAAGACATTCTTGCAGAAATAGTCCAGAGATTAAAGGAAGATTGTACTTGTGACCATCTAGATGCTTTCTGGAAAAGAGAGAAGTATTATGTTACACTTCCTTATAAACATAATGCAGATATCAAGCCCCAAAAAGCTTTAGATAATAATATGAGTCCAATAGAACAACAAGCATGTAAAGAGGAAATACAACAGTTGTTGGATAGAAAGCTGATAGAACCTTGCAAAAGTGCTTGGGCCTGCCCAACATTTTATGTAAACAAGCATTTTGAGCAAAAACAAGGAAAGAAAAGATTGGTGGTTAATTATGGCGAACTGAACAAAGCTTTAGAACCGATCAGGTATCCTTTACCTCACAAAGAATTAATTCTATCCAAGATTGCAAAAGCAAATGTTTTCAGCAAATTTGATCTTAAAAGTGGTTTTTGGCAAATAGGCATAGCACCAGAAGACAGGTTTAAGACTGCATTTGTAGTCCCACATTGTCAATACCAATGGACAGTCATGCCCTTCGGTTTGAAAAATGCTCCATCAGAATTTCAGAAAAGGATGGAAGACATTTTCAGACATTTAGATTTTATCATTGTATATATTGATGATTTGCTTATTTTCAGCAAAGACATAGCAGAGCATAAAGTGCACCTAGAAAAATTTTATGATTTCGTTTTCAAACATGGAATTGCTCTATCATATTCGCCAAATAAATTTGTGATTGCAAAGACCTCCATTGAATTTTTAGGTCTTCAGATATCCCAAGGAAAAATAATTCTGCAAACTCATCTTTTGTAGAAGATTTTAGAATTTCCTGATAAATTACAGGATATCAAACAAGTTCAAAGATTTCTTGGTTGCTTGAATTACATCCGACAGTTTTATCAAGCTCAAGCAAAAGATACTAAGATTTTATAGAAACGACTAAAACCCGGAACATAATGGACAACAGAAATGACTGATATAGTCAAAAGGATCAAGGTAAATATCCAAAAACTTCCTCCTTTGTCTCTTCCAGTTTTAGATCTCACATTTGTTTTAGAAACAGATGCTTCAGATTATGTTTGGGCAGCAGTTCTGCTACAAAATCATTCTGAAAAGGAAGAAGCATGTGCATACACTTCTGGTACATTCTCTGAAGCAGAAGTTAAATATCCTTCTTCACATAAGGAAATCCTAGCCGTAGAAAAGGGTATTCATCGCTTTCAGCTATTTCTCAAAAGTGTCTGTTTTACAATTTGAACATTCTTAAAACATATGAAAGGAATGCTTGGCAATAGGCGGATTCTGGAACATGGTAATGCTAGAGTTCTCTGGTGGGCAGTATGGCTTCAGGGTTTTGACTTTGAAATTGTATACAAAGCAAGAAAAGATAATCACCTTGCAGACATGTTAACTCGGGAAGGAACAATTTTCAAAGACATCAAGGTTTTCACAATAGGAGAATCATCTTCTCAAAAAATAGCATCATCGCCCCAACAAACAGACAATTCAGTTTTAATCTGTCATGAGTGCTTTTACACATTCTGTTCAGAATGTTTTCATCAAAGAATTCAAGGCTTACCCTTTGAAATCCAGCAAAGAATTCTTCAAAACATATTAGATTCTCCAGAAGGAAGACATAGCTATGACTTAGATTTTAATGATCATTTTATCAGGATTAATCATGTCAACATGGTTATTGGTCATTATCATCTTTTATCAGGAGTTCCACAGTACTTTGCATATATTTTTTATCCCTCTTTAAGGTGGATTGATTTTTATGCAATTCACCAAATTGCTCGAGCTCATGGAAAAGTTTCTATATGTTTTTATTGTGAAGATATCCAGAGTGCTTACAGGATATGGAGCCCTTGGATAAAAATCCTCTTCTTCTTATATGTTCTTCGGGTCTCAGCGTTAGAGCATTCAACACCTTCCTGGTTTACTTCAGTCATACATCATGAATTAACAGAAGGAGCCATCTCTTATAGTGTTTTCGAGTTTGATATTCTGTGGAGAGGTGCAGTTGTTCAAACATCTATTGAAACAGACCAAGGATTCGGGATTGTTATTAAAAATAACTTTTTCGGTGAAGTCTCAATTCCCGAATATGCAAGACAGCAGCATTTCCGATATTCCCTTTTTTCTGCATGTTTTCGAGAGAATCCTCCACATTGGATGGAAAATATTTTACCATATGGTATAGAAGCTTACCGACAATATTTCCATCATACCCCCTTTGAAGAAAGTGATACTGACCATAATGGATTTGGGTCAGAAGGATTTGATTCTGATCATAGTCCGCCTGACTATGGATCTAGATAATAGATGTACTAAAAATATGATTTGATCTCTGCACCTATTTTATGTCATATCTTTCGTGGGTTCTCGGACGAATATCCACTGTGCAATAACTTTAGGTACAATAATGCTGTACTGCGGATTTGGTTTGATTTCCGCATGTCATTTTTTTAGTGGGTTCCTTTGAAAAAGAATATCCACAGTGTAATAAATTTAGGTACAATAATGTTGTACTACAGATTTGGTTTGATTTCTGCATGTCATTTCTTTAGTGGGTTCTTTTGAAAAAGAATATCCACAGTGTACTAATGGACTAACTGTTAGTGCGGATGTCTCTTCGTGAGTTACCCGAAAGCTAATATGCTTCTGACAGTCACTCGTGATATTGTAAGAAGGCATCTATGTGTCTGGGGAGTCATTACTTTTAGTACAGACATCCTCTAGTGGTCTAAAAAGAAGAATCTTCATGCTAATGGGTCATCGATTCTTTCCTTGCGATGAGCTCCTCTTATTTTGTATAAATAAAACAACAAAGGCACATTCTAAGCATTCAGAATTGGAGCCTAAGAGTGATTTGTAATCTGAGTCTTTGTAAAAGAGTTTGTGTGAGTTTCATAAAACAAGAAGAGAATTGCTTCGGCGTTCTTGAGTTTCCGTAGTGTAACCATTGGTTGTTTTAATAGATATCAGAGCCTTTGTTCTCGATATTTGGCTATCATTTCATTTCTCTTGTTTGCCTTATTCCCTTTTTAGGAGGGAAGAGTTATTGTATTTAAAGTCTAGTAATTGGAGCATCATTGTCTGAAGATCTATCATACACATTCGCACCCGTTTATGGCGCTGTCATCCATCGAGGGTATTCAGGCGTGCAGTGGTTCTTCTCTAGCATTGTTCTACATTTCTCCAAGTTCTCCTTTAATACTATCTCTTCCATTATGGATTCATCCAATAGCAACTTTTACTTTCCAGAATCTGCTTCTTCCCGTAAAGAGAAACATACTAAACGATGGTCTTGGTTGAATAAATATTTGAACAAAACTGAGTCTGATAATATTTATGATACTCATGTTGTTTCACAAGAATATGATCCTCAGCCAAATTAGTCTTTGCTTGAGATAGATGTTGAAAAAATCTATGATCTCCCTATGTTTAAATTTTGTGCTGCTCAGTTATTCCGTTTTACCTCCGTTAATATTCTGATTACTGTTGGCCAGTCTGCTTATCAAATCCCACTGATAAAATATGAAGTAATTGCTTGGGGATTAGAGCATGGATACAAATATATTCATATTGGTCTAATTCAGTTTGGTATTAACCCACTTGTCCGTCCTGGACTTAATTCTTCTTGTTTGTCATGTATTTTAGACTCTCGTCTAAATAAATTTGAAGATGCTTTATTAGGTGGTTTTCAAAGTCCCCTAAATAATGGCCTTGCATGGTCCTCTTTGGTTCCCCGATATAATATTTCTCTTACAGATCCCTATATCAATGAATTCCTGCAAGCTTATATACAATTTTCTGGATTTGATGTTGCCCCACAAGCCCAAATTGATCAATTACATTCTACTCTTTGTATTCGGTTTGTGTCTACAACAATGCCTGTTATTGATCCTAAATTGCAGAAAAGAGCACTCCAAGAAGGAGTAGTAGTTGGTCCGGGAAATACGACCCCCCTCCAACTTGGTTTCTCCCAAGTCACTCTGCCGAAGAATGGAATAGTAGTTATCAACCACTTTCCCATAAATACCCTGAACTACATAATAACTCCTCAAAGCAACTACGCATAGTTCAGAATCCTAATGGTAATACCTCCCTCAGAGTTTCCCCTACATAGTAATTTCCTCCACCATCACCTTCTCTCAGTAGATCCATATCCCATTCCCAATATCTGCCTCGACAAACAACAACTCCCTTACAGTCATCTGTGCATATCCAACCTTATGATGATAAGTCACGACAGCATATGGTCAATCATAGTCAATTCCCTTCTGCATCTTGTAAGTTTTGTAAAGAAAAACATGTTCCACAAAAAGAAAAAACATTTCCGTCTTTTGATGCATCCTCTTCCTCCGAGCATAAAGGATAGCATTCCAATTGCCCTGAATGTTCTGCTTTGTTTCATGTCCTTAAGAGTTTTTCTCTCCCTCGAGAAAATTCTGGAGCCTTCACCCAAATTGCTACAAGATGATTAGATTTTGGGAATTCTAATCCTTCTTTCTATGATGGTACCATACAGTCAGATCTACAGTTTTTCAAGTTAAGAAGTACTACTGACCCTGAACCTACAATGCATATCAAATTGCAAAATTATGCAAATTTCCAGTCTGTTTGTATAGCACAAAATCTTGATGTTGTTGCTAGAGATGTTCTAGAGCTCAAAGCACACCTGCAGACATTACATGGATCTATTAATCACATCTCAGATTCTATTGATACTTTAATCCAAGACCAAAAAGCAAAAACAGCCAAGCTGCTTGAAATAGAATCTGGTTTAGACATTATCTCAAGATCTATAGAAAATTTGCAGACGGCTCTTCCAAATCCCTCTTCTCCCCCAGGCTATAACCAAATCAATCATGAAGGCTATAAGTTCAGATATCATTCTGGCAGCTCAAGCTCCTAGAAAGTTTTAAAGCAGTTAAGTCCACATAGACTGCAAAGTATTCAACATGGTGTTGAATTAGCCAGAGAAAAATATGAACTCCTAAAGCAAAAGGCAATAGCCCTAGATTGCCACGACATAAAAATGACTTCCTCCCATATCTCTATGGATTCAGAGATGGGTGAAACTTCTACCCCTAAAAGAAATAGAGCTGAATCACATTTTTTCCAGAATCAAGCAAGGCAAGTATCAGGCCAAGACGTCATCCAGAACAAGTTTTGCAGTCCATTCAACAGATGGACTAATGAGTTGAACAATGTAGATATAAAATTTGATTCCAAAGACCTATCCAAAGGATTTGGAAACACTTTGATTATTAATTTTGATTGCTTAGAGCATGATCAGATTTTGAATCTATTCATATGGATTCAAAGATGGGTGAAAATTATGGCCCTAAAAGAAACAGAGCTGAATCACATTTTTTCCAGAATCAAGCAAGGCGAGTATCAGGCCAAGACGTCATCCAGAACAAGTTCTGCAGTCCATTCAACAGATGGACTAATGAGTTGAAGAATGTAGATATAAAATTTGATTCCAAAGACCTATCCAAAGGATTTGGAAACACTTTGATTGTTAATTTTGATTGCTTAGAGCATGATCAGATTTTAAATCTATTCCAAAATATTAATGCATGGGCATTCCAAAGAAAAGCAGACACCAAGGCATCTTGGAAATATATTGCTACACAGCTCACTTGGGTATTTGCAGTTATTGCTAAATTATGGTGGGAAAAGCTTTCATAAGAAGAAAAAGAACATCTTCTTGAAGATAATGATCCTTTAGAAGCTTCGTTCCAAGCCCTTGCACATGAATTCCTCGGTGCATTACCCTCCAACGCATCTCATACAGCTCAAATGTTTATGTCCCAGAAGCTCTGTGATATAGGTCTCCTCCAGGAATATTTTTGTACGATGCAATCTATGTTGTATAAAATCACCGATCACCAAAATGTTGCTTAGCTCCACCATTATCTTCCATCACTCCCTGGTAAGATTCCAATTCTTGTTTCCACTTACCTTTCATATCACCAAGTCAAAATTGAAGATCTTCCCCTAGTTGGTTTACACCAACATGTGTTAACAACCCTCCAGAAAGAATGTGTCGCCATGAAAACACAGAAAAATCTTTAAAAACTGATTTTTGTTTCTCATTCTGCTTGCCAGCAATTTCGTGAAACTGCCAGTTATGGTTGTTTTAAACCTCATCCTCACAAAGCATATGCATGCACTTGCTCTTCTAAGAAGTCCGGTGAATCCTATTCACGATCCCGTCCCAGAATTCAGTCCTCCCCCAAGAAAGTTTCAAAATATCCAAGGAAACCTTTCTTTCCAAACAAACAAAAAAGGTTTGTTTTCAAGAAAAGGACACAGCCACCCCGAAAGTATACCTTCTATATATGTGGGAAACCAGGACATTGGGTGACTAACTGCCTAGATAAAAAGACAAAGTTTCAGCATAAACTCTGTGAGATTTTCACTACAGAATACAACCCTGCTGAATGGGATTTGGTCCCTGTGTTACAGTCTAACGAAGAAGGTTTCTCCAGTCATGAATCGGGCAATGACTCTGGATATGACTCTGATCCAGATGGGTTAGAACTCATAAAACTTTCCATTGATTCTTCTAATAGTTCTGATGATGACAAAACTTTTATAAGCAATTGTTTTATGTTCTCTTTTGCTTCCATCAAAAATCAGATTGAAGAATTAGAAGAGAAAAAGGAAAATCTCTCTCAAGGACTTATCATAATCAGGAGAAGAATCCAAGTAAAGATTCATGATCTATCAAAGAAGTTGCTAGAATCAAAGAAACTAGATTACAACCATGAATATTCAGATCCAAGTGAGTCAGTCCTGCTCAAAAAATTGTTTTCTTTGAAAATAAAGTCACACGAGAAAGAGAACAATTAGCCACTCTAGCTACAAGCATATACAAATCTCTACATCAGCTAGATGAGTTAAATTCTGAATATATCCATCTTACAATGAGAAAGGCCCATAGCTTTACCCTAGCCCCTGAAATAGTAGAAGAATTAGTACATGAACATAAAAGTTTAGGGAATAGGATGGTTATCTCTATCTAGATCAAAACAGAAGGGTATAAAGCTTATGAAATAGATGCACAAGTTGATACAGGCGCTATGAATAGCTGTTGCAAATATAAAGCTATTCCAGAATATTTTTTGCAGCCCATATCTATCCATTTCCAAGCAGTCAACAAGGAACTTATCAAGGTGAATTTCAATGCTCCAGATTTTCCTATATTACGAGGAAAAACTAAAACGTATGTCATTTTGTATTGTTTAGACACAGGAGCAGATATACTATTAGGGAAATATTTTGTTAAGAAACATCTGCCAATGGTAGTAAGAGAAGATTCAGTAGATTTTACAGTCCAAGGATCTGTAATCTCTATTCTAGTAAATTCTGATTTTATTATAAGAATCTCTCCAGAAAAACGAGATATTGTTGAAGAATCAGTCAAAGATTTGGCCAAAATTAAGAAGATTGTGAAACATGCAGACCTACATGGCCAAGACATTCTTGCAGAAAGAGTCCAGAGATTAAAGGAAGATTGTACTTGTGACCATCCAGATGCTTTTTGGAAAAGAGAGAAGTATTATGTTACACTTCCTTATAAACAGAATGCAGATATCAAGCCCCAAAAAGCTTCAACTAATAATATGAGTCCAACAGAACAACAAGCATGTAAAGAGGAAATACAATAGTTGTTGGATAGAAAGCTGATAGGACCTTGCAAAAGTGGTTGGGCCTACCCAGCATTTTATGTAAACAAGCATTCTGAGCAAAAACAAGGAAAGAAAAGATTGGTGGTTAATTATGGCGAACTGAACAAAGCTTTAAAACCAATCAGGTATCCTTTACCTCACAAAGAATTAATTTTGTCCAAGATTGCAAAAGCAAATGTTTTCAGCAAATTTGATCTTAAAAGTGGTTTCTGACAAATAGCCATAGCACCAGAAGACAGGTTTAAGACTACATTTGTAGTCCCACATGGCCAATACCAATGGACAGTTAATCCCTTCGGTTTGAAAAATGCTCCATCAGAATTTCAGAAAAGGATGGAAGACATTTTCAGACATTTAGATTTTATCATTGTATATATTGATGATTTGCTTATTTTCAGCAAAGACATAGCAGAGCATAAAGTGCACCTAGAACAATTTTATGATTTCGTTTTCAAACATGGAATTTCTCTATCATCTTCGCTAGATAAATTTGTCATTGCAAAGACCTCCATTGAATTTTTAGGTCTTCAAATATCCTAGGGAAAAATAATTCTGCAACCTCATGTTTTGTAGAAGCTTTTAGAATTTCTTGATAAATTACAAGATATCAAACAAGTTCAAAGATTTTTTGGTTGTTTGAATTACATCCGATAGTTTTACCAAGTTCAAGCAAAAGATACTAAGATGTTACAGAAACAACTAAAACTTGGAACAGAATGGACAACATAAATGACTGATATAGTCAAAATGATCAAGGTAAATATCCAAAAACTTCCTCCTCTGTCTCTTCCAGTTTTAGATCTCCCATTTGTTTTAGAAACAGATGCTTTAGATCATATTTTGGCAACATTTTTGTTGCAAAATCATTCTAAAAAGGAAGAAGTATGTGCATACACTTCTGGTACATTCTCTGAGGCAGAAGTTAAATATCCTTCTTCACATAAGGAAATCCTAGCCGTAAAAAAGGGTATTCATCGCTTTCGGCTATTTCTCAAAAGTGTTTGTTTTACAGTTCGAATAGACTTAAAACATATGAAAGGAATGCTTGGCAATAGACGGCTTCTGGAAGATGGTAATGCTAGAGTTCTCCGGTGGGCAGTATGGCTTCAGGGTTTTGACTTTGAAATTGTATATAAGGCAAGAAAAGATAATCACCTTGCAAACATGTTAACTCGGGAAGGAACAATTTTCAAAGACATCAAGGTTTTCACAATAGGAGAATCATCTTCTCAAAAAATAGCATCATCGCCCCATCAAACAGACAATTTAGTTTTAATCTATCATGAGTGCTTTTACACATTCTGTTCAGAATGTTTTCATCAAAGAATTCAAGGCTTACCCTTTGAAATCCAGCAAAGAATTCTTCAAAAAATATTAGATTCTCCAGAAGGAAGACACAGCTATGAATTACATGTTAATGATCCTTTTCTCAGGATTAATCATGTCAACATGGTTATTGGTCATTATCATATTTTATCAGGAGTTCCACATTACTTTGCATATATTTTTTATCCCTCTTTAAGGTGGATTGATTTTTATGCAATTCACCAAATTACTCGAGCTCATGGAAAAATTTCTATATGTTTTTATTGTGAAGATAGCCAGAGTGCCTACAGGATATGGAGCCCTTGGATAAAAATCATCTTCTTCTTATATGTTCTTCGGGTCTCAGTGTTAGAGCATTCAACACCTTCCAGGTTTACTTCAGTCATACAGCATGAATTAACAGAAGGAGCCATCTCTTATAGTGTTTTCCAGTTTGATATTCTGTGGAGAGGTGGAGTTGTTCAACCATCTATTGAAACAGGCCAAGGATTCAGGATTGTTATTAAAAATTACTTTTTCGGTGAAGTCTCAATTCCTGAATATGCAAGACAACAGCATTTCCGATATTCCCATTTTTCTGCATGTTTTCAAGAGAATACTCCACATTGGATGGAAAATATTTTACCATATGGTATAGAAGCTTATCGACAATATTTCCATCATACCCCCTCTGAAGAAAGTGATACTGACCATAATGGATTTGGGTCAGAAGGATTTGATTCTGATCATAGTCTGCCTGACTATGGATCTAGATAATAGATGTACTAAAAATATGATTTGATCTCCGCATCTATTTTATGTCATATCTTTCGTGGGTTCTCGGACGAATCTCCACTGTGTAATAACTTTAGGTACAATAATGTTGTACTACGGATTTGGTTTGATTTCCGCATGTCATTTTTTTAGTGGGTTCTTTTGAAAAAGAATATCCACAATGTAATAACTTTAGGTACAATAATGTTGTACTGCAAATTTGGTTTGATTTCTGCATGTAATTTCTTTAGTTGGTTCTTATGAAAAAGAATATCCATGGTGTACTAATGGACTAGCTCTTAGTGCAGATGTCTCTTCGTGAGTTACCCGAAAGCTAAGATGCTTCTGACAGTCACTCGTGATATTGTAAGAAGGCATCTCTGTGTTTGAGGAGTCATTACTTTTAGTACCGACGACCTCTAGTGGTCTAAAAAGAAGAATCTCCATGCTAATGAGTCATCGATTCTTTCCTTGCGATGAACTCCTCTCATTTTGTATAAATAAAAGAGCAAAGGCACATTCTAGGCATTCAGAATTGGAGCCTAAGAGTGATTTGTAATCTGAGTCTTTGTAAAAGAGTTTGTGTGAGTTTCAAAAAACGAGTAGAGAATTGCTTCAGCGTTCTTGAGTTTCCGCACTGTAACCTTTGGTTGTTTTAATAGGTATTGTGATTTTCTACTCTATGTTGTTGGTGTTAAAATTTAGTAAATTGTACAAATTCATGATCAAAATTATAATTTTCCATTGCGGGAATGACACAACTAAAAATGACCACATAAATGACCAATTGTTATGTGGTCATTTTTAGTTTAGTTCTTATCTCCTAACCAAATTGGTCATTTATCTTGGTCATTTTTAGTTTAGTTCTTATCCCATGACCAAATTGGTCATTTATCTTGGTCATTTTTAGTCAGTTCACTTAACATTTCTCAATTTTGGTCATTTATCCCCTGAAAAAGTTGTGGTGACCAAATGTTTTGGTCGCCTAGTCACTTATCTCTCATTTTGTACTAATGTGTAGTATATCTGCAATAATAGGCACCTGTTGCTTAAAATGCAGTAGAATGACTGCTTCTTGTCCATAGATGAGTTTGAAAGGTGTATTCCTTGTCAACCATTTATAAGTTGTTCGATATACCCATAAAATAGCTGGTATCATGTCATCGCAATCATCTTTATTGGTACTACAAAGATTTGTTATAACTTTGGTTAATGTTTTTTTTTGAATGATTCAATGGATCCATTCGAATGCAGGTGATATGATGAGCTCTTTTCATGATCGATCATGAATTCCTTTAATAGTACTGATATGGTATTGTTGAGGAAATGTGTCTGTTACTTGGTTTTTTAACCAAGCATGTGCAAGGATGCACCTGCTAACTAGTAGTAACCGTCTCAAATAAAGCAATGTAAATAAGCAAATATAAACTATAGATTAATGGTAGTAAACAGTAAAATAAAGAATTCTAGATTGATAACAATGAACAAAATTGATTCATAATCATGTAAATAAATATTAAAACTTTTGTATTACCTCAAATAGTGAGGATGGTGAGTTTGAGTAGCTCCAAGGTTGAGATTCTCCAATGTCCAAAGGTCTCTTCTTCTCCAGTGCTTCAATGGGGATCTTCAAACTCGAAGTGGGAGGCAAGGGATATCAAAGGGAATTTGGTAGCATAAGGATAGGATGAAATGTGGATCAATAGTGAGGAGCCCCTATCACCTTTTTATAGTTTTTGGTGATGGGGAATACCATTATGGTTTTAAGGAAACCAATGGTATTAACCAACATGGTTTAGGTCTCTTTTTCCTTTTTTGAATATTTTTATTCCCTTTTAATATTTTTTGAGAATTTTGGACCCTTTTTTAGGGTTTTTTGTGTTTTTTGAGGAAAAATACATATTTTGAGGGGGGAAAGGTGTATTATGGTCTTTTTGGTGACCTTTTGATGGTTTTAGAGGCTCAAATGGTGGAAAAAGTGGACAAATGGGTCATGTGAATAAGGGAATGAGCTAGTGAGCACTTTTTGGGTGTTAACAGATTGCCCCCTGATGTGTGAGGGCAAGAGCTCATCGTATGGTTGATAGACATCATAGTTCTTTTGTCTTTTTCCTGGGGCTTGGAGAAGAGAAGAGACCGATTGGAGACTGGAACAATGGCCCCTTGGAAGCTGCAAAAATACATAGACTCAAAATGAATGAGGAATAATCCCTGATAATGGACGAGGCGGGCATACCCATGCTCGTATCGAGACATATACATAACAATTAGGCCCAAGAAGGGGGACCTGAATAATACATAAAAATCTGTTGGTACATCATAATGGTCCAGAGGGGACACAATGCCATGACATACTCATGGTCATACTATGACTAATCTCAATAACTGATACATTGGAAAAGAGCAACAACCATTCTAAATGAGGGTTCAGAAAGGTTGATGAACTACTGGAGCTGAAGGTGTCCAACATCTGTAGGGACTCAATTAGACTCTCAAATGTGGTAGAGTCAGTAAATGAGTCAATTTTTGAGGAGTATATTCAACTGTATACTCGAGGGAGTATATTCAACTATATACTCGAGGGAGTATAAAACTGGGGTACATCTGAAAATTGTCGCCAAGCGCAAACCGGATATCCATAGGAATGTGTAACTGGTTGTTTTCTCAATTAGACTCTCAAATGTGGTAGAGTCAGGTGATATCCAGGGTCTTCAACAAAAAACTGAAAGGAATGACACCATGTATGAGTCTCAATGATGTGATCAAGGTGTTGAAATCGAGCATATGAGAAACAATCATTTGGAGAGGCACTGAGGACTCCTTTCAAAATGATCCGTAGGCCCTCATCACTAATGGTGATGAGTCCAAGGCACAGGGACCTCTGGGTCTATCCTCTGGAATAGATTTAGTTGGCGTCAACAGAGGGAGACCAACAACTTACCAAGGCAATGATGTTTCCTTGATAGGAGCGAGAGGTGTACAACTGAAATGTGATAGTACTGATGGTAGGATTGACATACTGTGGGGATGGGGAATAACTGGGGTCATAGAGTGGGTGGACTCAAACTTCCTTTGTTCAGAGCATGATGACATGGTTGACCTGGCAGCATAGGAAACTGACTTTTAGGTGTGAGGATCATAGCTTAATGGATCAGGGCATGTATTGCAGACTGAAGTGACTCTGGGGGGACAAGCTGATGGATGCTATTAGGAGACTCTCAAGGTGACATATTGCAGAATACTCTGAACAAAGGCAACCATAATGGGGAAGCTGCCATATGAGTAGACATGATCTGTTGTGGCGCCAAAAAGCACCGTTGGGTCCTTCTTCGTAGTTTTAATGAGCTCCAAGAAGGGATAAAAGTGTGCTCTGAAATGGTACTGTCCTGTGGATTTATGCGAGCCCAGGACTGTTCATGCTCGTGAGTGCTTTCATTTTTAAGGAGCCTGAAAACGATAAGAAGACTCTGAATTGGTGGAGGAGTACCATCCTGTGGATTTTTACGAGCCCAAGATGGTAATTGCTCGTGGTTGCTTTCAATTTTAGAGAGTCTGAAAGCGGTAAGTAGACTCCATTGGTGTTCTTTTTCATATGTTAGTCTCCAAGGCTCGAAAAAGCATAAAATGATGAAAATGGAGAAATCTTCTAGCCGATGTGACAAAAGTATTCATTTTTCGTAATTAGTCTACAAGGTCCGGAAAAGGGGTAAAATTTTACCAGGTAGACGTCCTTTCAGATACTTTTAGTGAGCATGAAAGGAAGCAAGATTGTTTGGCAATCTTTTCATTGTTTTAGGAGTCAGAAAAGAGCTTAACAAAAACTACCTAAGTGCCTTTTTCGTAAAGGAATTGCTCAGTCCGAAAAAGGGATAAAATTATACTGAACAAGAAGATATTCGTGAGAGCGAGGAGTGATCTCAAGCATCGACACGAGCACGTAAAACTGAATCCGGTGATATGAAAAATGTTTTAAAAATCGGTAATGGCCGATGTGGCACGAAAACCGAAGCAATGAGGGGCATGGAAAAAATGCCTTCACAATATGGTGGTGAGAGCGAGAAATGATCTCAACCATCATCATGGGCATGGAAATCTAAATTCAGCGGTGCAAAGGGTGCAAAAAACGGAGGTCAAATGACTCCGGAATGGTCAAAAGAAAAAACGAGGTTAAAAAATGGCTATAAATAAAGGTGAGCCTACTAAGCCAAGGATGCAGTGGTGGGGAGAAATGATGACCCACAGGGGAGAAATACTATGTGTATCAAATCAACTCAAATATACAAGTGACACGTGAATTCAAAAATGGTTGAGATCACAAATGTGAAAAAGTGAGCAAGGTTAATGACCTGCCCCCATGAGATGTGCATGAGGTTTGTGATTGTGGATCACCTATGTGTTGGTTTGAACGATGAGCTTATTGAGGTGTTGAGATAGAGGTGATGGGGTAGGGTCAAAATGATTGATCACGCCCCTTATCCCAGGTTCGAGGTAGTCTATTATGTCCCTGAACTCAGAGGTGTCAATGCAGTGCAGATGCTGTCTTAGAGAGGGATCAACAGGGCATTGACCAACTGCTGGAGGGGGGGTGTACCATGAGGCTGTGGGCCATGGTGGCATATTGAAGTGATGATATGATTATGGGGGATTCCCCTTGCGGGGTGGATGCCGCCAGTATTTCCGATGAGAATGACGATGATGATGAGTAGGCAAGGTTCCAAGCCTGCCCCCATGCTGTGGACATATGGTTTCCTCTTTGATTTGAAAAGGTTGAATATGTGGGTCGGAGGGATCAATGGAAGGGGTCGACCGGAAAGAGGGGTCTCCATTGGAAACCATGTAAATTGTGTTAATATATTTTGAGGAGGAAGATGGCGGGGGATGAATTTCCCCAATGAGAGGAGGGGATATCTCTAGGTCGGCATTATTCAATTCATATAGAGCTGCTCTGTAATCTGGGAGATCAGGGCAGTGATGTGAGTAATGGGCGTAAATGATGCATATCACACAAGGGTGATTGGTACGCAATGATTTATCACAAGGTTGAGGGGGCAGTTCAAGTTTGACAATTGGTATGTTAGTGTCATCATCCAACATTTGCATGTGTTCTTGAAGTGTCGGTAATTGTGGACATTGATGGGTAGCATGGCCTATATCATCGCACAAAGAGCACTTGGGGGGAGCACATATTGTTGGGGGATTCTTTGCCATCTTGGGAGTCGGTGGGGCGGTGTGGGTCGTGGGTCTAGTAATGTAGGTTTGTGGGCCTATGCCCCCATTGTGGCGGGATTGAGGGGGGACATAACTAGATGTTGGTGTAGTGGACCCTGTTGGAGGTGGTCGGTTTTGGGGGTTTGGCACACCAGGTGGTGGAAGGTTTTGGGGGTTTGGTACACCAGGTGGTGGATGGTTCAAAATATTGATGGGTTGTACCGGCTGTAAAATGACATTCAATGTCGGGGGAGGGGTTGGGGCAGGTAGGTACGACACAAGTAGTCCTAATGTTAATCCTGGGAGTTTAAGTGTAGCCATGACGGGTGTGCTGATGGCACCTGAAGGGGGAAATAAAAATGGGATAGTATGAATTGGTGTGGCTCCTATGTGACTAGGCACTGTGGGTGGTTGTGGCAGTGGTTGAGGTTGTGGAGTATGCTGCTGTGTGTTGTACGAGAGGGTTCACAAATCAGATATTTCAGTTATCCGGAGAGGGGGTAGGATAGATGGAAAAGTGGTGGTCATGGGGGTTCCAAATATATCCCAGGTCTGACTGAGGAGATGAACGATGTGGGTGCTTTCTGAAGGGGTTGTTCGATCATGGGAAGAACATCTTCAGGTGTTGCGATGGCATTGGGATCATAGTATGTAATCTGGTCAATTTTGACCACGCATCCTTCATGGGGGAACATCATGAGGCAGAAAACTGAAGAAGCAACAGCTTTCATTTTATACATGTAGCTTCGTCCCAAAAGGAGATTGTAATCAAGTTGGGCATTGATGACCTCTATATCTATGAGAACCAGTTTTCCCCCAAGCTGTATGGGCACGTTCACTAACAGACCCTGAGGTTGAGATGCACGACCATCGTAAGCTCGCAATGCAGTAGTTGACGGTTGCAGCATTGGGGATCCAAGTTTCTTCCAGACGAAAGTCGACATAGCGCAGGTGGAGGCACCTTCATCGATTATGCATCGATGAACGATGAGGTTGCAAATGGACACTGAAACTTGAAAAGCTAGAGATGAAGGTAGACAAGGTTCAGCTTGGTCTAATTCGAAAGCCATCATATTGGATTCGTTAGGGTCTATGGCACCAATGGCGGATAATAAAAAATTTCTCTGTGCAGGACAAGTTTTTAGAATTTCTAGAGCGGACATAGCAGCAGGGGACTAGGCTAGGTCTTCTACAATGTTATAGTTCAAAGTTTCATGAGCATTAGGGTTTTTTTTGATTCGTCATAAAGGGAAGCGAGGTGTTTTTGGACCCCCATCCATGGCATATTAGGTATGCAAAGTGGTTGATCAGTTGGGAGGGTGCTCGAAGATGGATCAATGGGTGTGGCCTCAAGGGATGAGCCGTATTGATTTCAGTGGGTTTGAAGGTTGACATCATTAGCAAATGGTGAGTTTTAGACTCTGTATGCGGGTAATAGGTTGCTGCATAGGTAATTTGTTGTTGTGTTGCAGCGGATCCTTGTGAGGGATCCATTGGACGAGTGTTTACTACTCCTTGATTGGGTAGGGGATTTTGCAATATCATGGGTTGCGGCTTAGGAGGTGGTGTGGGCTGTGCAGCATGTCCTTGTCATTGGGCATCGTCAGTCCAGAGTTGACGCGCTCAATCTAAATGGGGGCAATTATGCGTGTAATGGCCGTAGACGCCGCATATGGAACACGGGTGGTTTGTTCTAAAATTAGGATTTTTGCCCTGTTTTAGTGGACGATCAGGGTTTTGATTTGCAGGAGCAGCGTTATTGTTATTGGGAGGATTAGGTGGTTGTCCTCCTTGGTTTTTTTGTTGGTTATTTCCGCGGTTTTGTCCTCTTTCACGATTCTGTTGACCTCCTTCATTACACTGGTTGTTTTGGTTTTGAGGTTGGTTTTGTTGTGCGTATACATGCCCATGGGAACTAGGTGGGTTTTGAGGTCGTACGAGCGCTGGAGCAGGCTGTGGTGGGTAGTAAGCGGTAGGGTTCTGAGGTGGACCTGCTGCTTGTTGTGGTTGTGGGTAACCTTGAACTACTGGAAGTGTTGGAGCAAGAGGTGCTTCCTGTTGAGGATAATAAGCCGATTGGGATTGTGGGTGAACCAGAGTCTGATGGGCCTACTGGTTATAATATTGAGGTGTTGCATAAGCGGATGGTTCTTTACCATAACACTGTGGTGGACATGAGGGTCCATGAGTGTGGTGGGTGTGCATTACTGGAGCATATGAATTTGTAGCTCCAGAATGAGACGTAACCCTAGAAAGGTCTGGGGCATTGTTTGTACTCATCATTGTGAAAGGTTTATTTTGTGCCATAACCTGGCCAATGATACCGTCAGTGTCATGGGATGCCCCCGACGCGTCGCTCCGGGATGGATCGCTGTGAGGGGCGTCCGGTAAGATTGTGTATAAATATCTAGACTGTGCATATATCAAGTCGAACTGCTAAGCTTTTAAAATGGCTTCTTCTTCCGACTGGGGTTGTTTAGAAGCTACATCTTTGGCTATGAGAGGAAAGAGTGATTTCAGGAACCAATCCAGGAATATATGGTCGTCAAGATTTATCTTGCAGAGACTACGGCGCTTATGCCACTCATGGATGTGATCGGTGATGTGTGTAGCGATGTTCTGTCTACAAGACAAACAGTATTTCCACTCATGCATCATAGCATACAGGTAGTTAAAAGAACTGAAGGAAAGTTGAGGTGATGGATGTGAACGTAGGGTGTGTCCCATGGGGTTGCTCGATGTACCATTTGGCTGCCGAGCCGGTAAAAGTTCGTTTTAATAAACGAAGATGAATGGAATTGTCTACTATGGAGTTTGAGGAACACCATAGGTGAAAGGACATGATGTGGTTTTGGGGGTCTTCCCCATCCTTCCCTTCAAATTTTGGGATGTCTGAGGGGAGTTTTGTGGGCATGGGGGGCCAAGCAGGGTCATGTCTAATAGGATCATTAGTTAGTCTTTCCAAGTCTCGCAAATTCATACTTGCCATAAATGATAAACTGGCCGAGGGGTGTGATGTAGTGGCTGGGGCATATGTGATAGTGGTAGCATTATGGTGTGGGCCACTACCCCCGAAGGGTATCTGATTTGTGAAAGGGATTTGTCCCCCAATCAAGGGTGTATGGGTGAAGCCTGTGTTCCCAAGTGTAGCTTGAGTTACATATGGGTTTGTATTTGGTATAGTAGACCCAGGGATTGGTATGCTGGAAGTGGTTCCAGTCAAAGGTATTCCTATAGCAGGTGTAGGTCCCGTGTTGGGCATCCCTAGAGTAGATGTAGTTCCCATATTAGGTAGGCCTAGAGTGGAAGAAATTGCCAGGTTGGGCATACCAACATTGGTTGTTGTAGGGGTGGCTAATGTAGTAGCCAAGATGGTGGAAGAAGTTCCACCAACAGTTCCTGTGTTGAAAGGATTGGAAGAAAAATCAGCCATGGGGCTGGTGGGTGTGGTGTATGTGGGGTTTTCGGATTCTACCTCAGAGTCATATGTGAAATGAGGCGCGTCAGAATCGGATGATGGGGTTCTTTGCCGATGACGTGTGGAGTCAAGGGAACCATACTGCAGGGGTTCACCTCGGAAATGTTGAGAACGTCTCGGGGACTCAATGGTGACAGTTGTGAATTAAATCTACTAGGTGGTGGTGAGTGGAAAGCTCGAAAGCCCTAATGCAACTGTTTGTGCAAGAGGGGAGCATAAAAAAAATAATGGCACTCAGGCCAACAACCAAACTCAAAACACTTGCTATAACATCTGTGCTATAGTAAGTGGAGCAATCAAAAAATGTGGTCAAAAAACCAACATGCAAACGGCTCCTAAAAATAGAAAAAAGGTGTACTCACTGACCAAAGGGAGGTAATGGAGCATGCAAACACCTAACTAAAAAGTATTATGACTCAACAAGGTATATCCTCTGCAAGGTGATGAAATCCAATTCAGACAATATAAATTGTAGAATCAAAGGCTAGATATCCCCCTACCGGGTAGACAATCCTATAAGTTTGGCCACTAAGATACCCCGTTCATGACACATTCGGTTGGGTGAATCTGCACTTTTGTTCTATCACCGTTTTACTCCCATAAGGGTGGTACAATGAGAACTACGAAAGGTATCCTTCAGTTACTGAATGGATTGCGGCATTCCACTCAAGCTTTCGGTACTAGTCTGGCTAGTTCAACCCTCCTAAGGGAGAGGCCTTCCTGATGAATTGGTTTTAAACCGTGTCAACAAATAATAAGGGATTTTGGTACCCTAAATGTCAACCAATATGTCTCAACATGAAAAATGAGTGAGGGGTGTTATTTGGATACTTATCCCCTCAGTCCTACCTAACTACAATGTTCTTTTTGTGTTCCCCAAATGGAGTTAGAATGTTGGTTGAGTTAAGGTAATTTTTAAGGCTCACTTTGAAATTATTGTGACAGATTATGTGATGGTGTGTTTGTATACCAAATCAGTTTTCCTTGCATGGGCGATTTAATCACAAACTAAAATAAAGATTTCAATTTTCCAAAAATGAAAGACGTTTCAAATGTAAATGCTTTGATAATCTTTTCAAAAAATATGGATTCTTTAAAAAGTTTTGTAAGGTAAAGCAAATAACAGACGTAAAAAATAAATGGATTTCTAAAGTCTTTCTTGGGAAAAATATTGAGCAGTTTAGAAATGTGGTTCTAACCTTGCAATGTATGAAACTTACAACTTCAGAAATACTTAGCAAATCTTTCTTTCAATTAATTGAAAATTTTCAGAAAGATAAATGAAGCATGTAACCAAATATCAATTAATAATGTTGCAATAATAACACAATAGGCTGTAAAAAATTGCAGAAATTAATGCTGAAAAAAATGGGCTGACTGGGCAAAAAATTTTGGAAAAAATTGGCCGAACCGAAACAGGAAATATCGTGGCTGTTAGCTCAAAACCCGCAATGAGACACGCAGGGAGGTGGACGAAAGCCGCGATGTGAATCACGACACGGTGGGAAAAAGTCGGGGTGACCCGTGCGGAAAAATGCTGAAAAGTTGCGATGGACCGCACGGGAAAATGTCGCCCAGCCACGATGGACCGCACGGAAAAAAGCTGCACAGGCGCAATGCACCACGCGAAAAAAAGGCTCGGAACCACGATGGACTACGCAGAAAAAGGGCGCACAGTCACGATGGACCACGCAACTGTGGGTGCCGAAAGTCACGATGTACGGACGGAAATCGGTCGGTGAAAAACAAACCCAAAAATTGAAATTTTGGGTTGTTTCGGGCTGCAGAAAGGGCCAATGCCTAGGGCAGCTATCAAAAAGCTGACTAGTATGGCAAATCTACAATTTTAAATGGGAAAAAAAAACTAAAATAAAGATCTAAAGCAAAGATTTAAAGTTTGAAAACCAATGGAGTTTCCAAAAACTGTTGCTTGGTTTTTTATGTTGATGTATATGTAACTTCGGAATGTATGTCATATATATTTATTGTACCCTTATAAGAGATGTGTTATTCCTCTATAAGGAAGTGTCGTCATGTGGATTGACAAGTGTCACAAGTGTGTGTACTTGCCGATGGGTTATTAGACCACCATGTGTGGGGTCGGCCCTAAAATATATATTATATTGAGGATGTATCTAGATAGACAAGTCGGCCCCATAAGGTCACTGGGAAAACAGGTTAAGTATAAATAGAGATCGAGAGATCTCTATTTGGATCATTCAAAAAGACACACTTCTCTCACTCAGAAAGTGGCACACTAGTGAGGAGGAGGATCATCTACTCTAGGAGACTATCTCAAGTGTATTTTGGTTGTACTTTGGTTGAGCCATTTCTCTCTCTATCTCTGAGGAAGTTGTGGGGTTTTTCACCTTAGGGTTTTCCCCATGGAAACTCTATGTCTCTTGTCTCTCATGCTTTTGATTCTTGTGATGCTTGTCATGCTTATTATGATTGTTATGCATTGATATACTGTATATGTTATTCTCTCAGTAAATATCCAAGAGTATTGTGAATTAATGCTCAAATTTTAACATGGTATCAGAGCTAACCTGAGAAGAAGACATTTTGCAGTGACAAAAACTTGAGTTTCTTGTTTATTGGGTTTCTCTCCACAGTTTTTGGAAAAGCAGTATAGTAGATTGACTCTACTCATCAAGGAGAATCTATCTGTCCAATTACAATTCAATTCTGAGCATTTTCAGATTTGGCCCTAAAAATTAGGGTTTCCACAAAAATAGAAATTTCTGAAATCTGAAGCCAAAGCTGGAAGCTCCTTGCAAAACTCAAAGTTTAGAGCTTTGGATCGAGATTTTTGGTTGGGTAGATCTCCGGTAAACTCAAACCCTAATTCAGGGCTCTCCCTAGTGAACCCGGGAGGACAAAAAGGAAACTCTGAAGGGTAAAGCTTTGTTGATCTCAAATTTTGAATACACCAAGCTGATCAGCTCATCAAGGCGCATCTTTCTATCCTTTCAGAAAGTTGAAATTCACATTTTGAATTTTTAGGGTTTTTTCCAACAAACCCTAATCCGGGACTAGATCCAGTTTTCATCATTTCAAGTGGTAAGACCTAAATCTTTTCTATTCCATTTGAAGTACTCTTTAAGATGTCTCACCACACCAAGCTTGAGGATAAGCTTGAAGGGGCTGATAACTTCCGAGCTTGGAAGTATAGGATTGGGTTAATCCTGGAAGAGAATGAGTTGGACTCATATATAAAAGAAAACATCCCTATCCCAGAGGATGAAGAGGCTAAGGTATTGCATAAGAAGAACTTGGTCAAGGAAAAGAGAATCATTGTTGATTCTATCAAAGACCATATCATACCCCATGTGTCTTCTCTAAAGTCACCCAAGGCTATGTTTGACTCTTTGACCAAGCTATTTGAAGGAAAGAACATAAATCAGAAGATGACCCTGCAGAATCAATTGAAAGATGTCAAGATGTCGAATGGAGAAACCATTCAATCCTATTTCTCCAAGGTCTCTCAGATCAAGGAACAACTTGAAGCTGTAGATGAAATGGTGTAGAATGGTGAAATTGTTATGACTACTTTGAATGGCCTACCTAGGTCATGGGACTCTTTTATCCAGGGGATCTGTGCCAGAAAGAAGTTAATCTCCTTCAGCAGATTATGGGAGGAATGTTCTCAAGAAGAAGCAAGGCTTGTGGCAAGAGAAGAGAAGATGGGAAATGAAGATCAAGCTCTCACAGCTCACACTAAGAAGGGCAAGTTCAAGAGGGAGCCATCCCATCACAAGAAGAAATCTTCTCATCATTTTCACAAAGACAAGAAAGATCTAAGGTGTTTCACTTGTAATGAGAAGGGTCACTTTTCTTCAGAATGTCCCAAGAACAAAAGGGACAAACACAACAACAACAACTCCAGCAAGAAGAAGAAGGGTAACAAAAGAAGGTACCATGCTCATGCTGCCGAAGATGATGAACCTCCAAAGAAGAAGGCTAGGGAAGAAAGTGATGATAGTAATGATGAATCATCAAGTGAAGAAGAGTATGTTCTAATCTCTGCTCTCACAGGTACTATCTCCCATGGTGGTAATGATTGGTTAACTGACAGTGGGGCTTCCAAACACATGACTGGGTTTGAAGAATCCTTTGTAAATCTGTCTGAACATGAATCACCCCATAAAGTGAAACTTGGGGATGATTATCAATATCCCATCAAAGGAAGTGGTGAAGCCTCCTACAACCTATATTCTGGAAAATCTTTGAAGATGAAAGAAGTCCTTTATGTACCTGGGCTCAAGAAGAACTTACTCTCCATCTCTGCATTGGATACAAAAGGTATGAGGGTTGCATTTGTGGATGGCCAAGTCCTAATGTGGCCAAAGGGAAAGACCATAGATGATGCAGTTGTGATTGGAGAGCAAGAGGGAGGCTTGTATAAATTAAAAGGACAACCTGAACATGCCATGGTGCATGAATCCATGGAGCCAAGTGAACTTTGGCATAGAAGACTTGCTCATATGCACTATAGGGAACTTCCAATTGCAAGCAAGGTTGTAGAGGGTCTTCCTGAAATCAAGACCAAACATGAAGGTGTTTGCAAAGGATGTGCAAAAGGTAAGAATATTAAGAAGGCTTTCCCAAGCAGTGAAAGCAAGGCAAAAGAAATCCTGGAAATCATCCACTCATATGTATGTGGTCCTATGTCATCCAGTTCTCTAAGTGGGTATGTTTACTATGTCTCATTTATTGATGACTTCTCCAAGAAGACTTGGGTATACTTCTTGAAAAACAAAGATTAGGTGTTTGATAAGTTCAAGGAATTCAAAACCTTGATGGAGAATGAAACTGACAAAAAGATCAAAACATTCAGATCCGACAACGGTGGAGAATTCACCTCAGGTGACTTCAAGAAGCTTTGCGGTGATTAAGGGATTAAGAGGGAGTTGACTGCTCCTTATAATCCTCAACAGAATGGAGTTGCAGAAAGGAAGAACAAAACAATCATGGAAGCAGCAAGGGAAATGCTGCATGACCAGGATCTACCTATGCATCTATGGGCAGAAGCAGCTAGAACAGCTGTATATGTGCAGAACAGAACACCCCACAAGATATTGGACAACAAGACACCATAAGAGGTCTTTTCTGGTAAGAAACCTGAAGTCAGCCATCTCAGAATATTTGGTTGTCCAGTATACACTCATGTCCCAAAGGAAAAGAGGACTAAACTAGATCCTTCAGGAAAGAAGGGTATATTTGTGGGTTACAGTGAAAGCTCGAAGGCTTACAGAATATACTTTCCAAGGTTCAAGAAGATTGATGTCAGCAAGGATGAATATAAGTTCAAGGACAGGTAATCAAGGAAGCAAAGATCAAGAGGGATCACACTCCAGCAGCTCCTGCAAGGATGCATATTTTCAGAGGGAGTTGACCATCTTCCTACATTCCACAACAGAAAGGTGTAGAAGAAGCTACTTCAGCAGCTCCTACCAGGAAGAAAAGACTCAGAGGGAGTCCACCCAACAAACAAACAAAGATAAATATTTCAATTATCATTTCTTGCCTATTTTGTTTGTTTAAATAATATTATGCTTATGTTCCTAGACTTAGGAGATGTATTGTGCATATTAGAATGATTGCATTAATGAACAGTATACTACTAATATACATGTGATGGGTAAGTGGCCTATGGCACTATACAACATTCCAGTGCTACTTATATAGAATGAAACCTCTTTGCTGACATGTTGGGAGTAGTGCAAACTCTTAACAATGTTCTGGTAGAGACTGGAAGGCATCTAGAAAGTTGTGGAACATAGATAAATGTTGTATTAAAGCATTGGCTAAGATAACTGCATGACTACATGACATATTTCTTTATGTGTAAAGAATTTGTTCTGAAAATTATGAGATGTTTCTAATCATGCAATTTAACTTGTTTTGTAGGAAAGACCGTATATCTTCACCTACAAAAGGACTACAACATTTGTTCCAGCAACAAAGATATCTATTGAAGATATTGAAGTTCCCAGGATCTGGGATGAAGAAATGGAATGCCATGATCTGTCGATCATGAAGAAGATGTTTGGGATGCAGTCCCAAGACCTGACAGGGAGTCACATGTGTGTAGATTGAAGAAAGCCTTGTATGGCTTGAAGCAAGCTCCCAAAACTTGGTATGGTAGGATGGACAGTTTCCTATCTAGCTTGGGCTTTACCAAGAGTAAAGCGGATTCCAACCTCTACTACAAGGTTGAGGAAGGGAATCCTATGATTCTACTCCTGTATGAGGATGACTTATTTGTAACAAGAGATGACAGATTGATTGAAGATACTAAGAGGAAGCTTGCTGCTGAGTTCGATATGAAAGATTTGGGAATGATGCATTATTTCCTAGGTATGGAGGTGTGGTAGAATTCAGGTGGGATCTTCCTTGGTCAAGGGAAGTACACAGTAGATATCCTAAAGAGATTCGGGATGATGGATTGCAAGGCCATGGCCACACCCATGGCATCGAATCTAAAGCTTCTATGTGATGCTTCATCTGAGCCGGTTGATGTCTCTATGTATCGTCAGATGATTGGGTCCTTGATGTACCTGACGAACACGAGACCAGATATTTGCTTTGCAATGAACACATTGACCCATTTCCTGATGGATCCGAGGAGTGTTCATCTGGTTGCTGTAAAGCATGTTCTGAGGTACCTGAAGGGTACATTGGATTATGGGCTCAAGTATGAAGCGAATCAAAAGTTTAACCTGCAAGGTTATGTTGATTTAGATTGGGCTGGCAATGCTACAGATAGGAAGAGCACATCTGGGTGCTGCTTCAGTATGGGATCAGGTGTGATCTCTTGGTTCAGCAGGAAGCAGTCCTACCTAGCACTGAGTACAGCTGAGGCAGAGTATGTTGCAGCCTGTTCAGCTAGTTGTGAGGCAGTATGGCTACGTAAGCTACTGTCTGAGTTATTTGATCTCCCATTGGATGCTACTGGTATATTCTGCTATAACCAGAGTTGTGTGAAGCTTTCTGAGAACCCATTGTTTCATGACAGGTCGAAACACATAGAGATAAAATATCACTATATCAGGGATATGGTGTAGAGAGGAGCCGTGAAGCTCCTGTATGTTGCGACGGATGATTAGATTGCAGATGTGCTGACGAAGCCACTAGCCAAGGTGAAGTTAGAGTACTTCAGGGAGAGGCTTGGTGTTCTTCAGATCGACGACACTTCGAGGAAGAAGTGATGGACACATTTGCTGAAGCCATCCCAAGCATGTTGGAAGGAGGATCCTTCACATGGCTGTGGATGTAAGCGCTGGATGATGAGTATCAGGACGATGCTCCAGTTACTGCTCTGTATATGCATCATGTTGGATGCTAGATATGATCAGTTGGATCATTTATATTTGTATGTATGTACGCATCATGTTGATGCTGGATATGATCAGTTGGATCATTTATATTTTTATGTATGTACGCATCGTGTTGATGCTGGATATGATCAATTGGATCATTTATATGTATGTACGCATCATGTTGGATGCTGGATATGATCGGTTGGATCATTTGTATGTATTTGTATATGCATCATGTTGGATGCTTGGACCATGTATCTATGCCAGGTGGATACATTGTATGACCAGGTAGATCATGTATGTTGATATGTATCATGTATTTGTATTTGTATCAGGTGGATACACTGTATGATCAGGTGGATCATGTATGATGATATGTATCAGGTAGATACTTGGTGTGCATTAGGTGGATGCATTGTATGATCAGGTTGATCATGATGATGAGCTTCAGGATGTTGCTCCAGATGATATGTACCAGGATGGTACAAGTGATGATGATCAGTATGATCATGGGAATCAGGATGATGCCTCGTGCGATGATGATCCATTGGATCATGAATATCAGGTTAATACTTGGAGGTCAGAGATGATATGTGGCAGGTTGTGCAAATCGCATGTAATCAGTCCTGGGAGATCTTGCCGGTCATGTTGCGACACATAAATATTCCTGGGGTACTCTTTCCGGTATTGCTATGTAGTATGTAATCAGTCCTCAGATATCCGATAGGTTGAGCTGTGTACTCGTAATCAGTCATGGGATGAGGTATTACTACGAAGACATGTAATCAGTCCTGGAGATCTGAGAGGTTGAGCTGTGTGCTCGTAATTAGTCCTAGGATGCTCTTTAGAGATCTTGTCGGTCGTGCTGCGGCACATAAATTTTCTTGGGATGCTCTTTAAAGGTTTTGTCTATCCACATGTAATCAGTCCTGGAGATCCGAGAGGTTGAGCTGTATGATCGTAATAAGTCCTGGGATGCTCTTTAGAGATCTTGCCAGTCGTGTTGCGGCACATAAATGTTCCTGGGATGCTCTTTAAAGGTATTGTGGAGGAGATGCATGTAATCAGTCTTGGGAGATCTTGTCAGTCGTTCTTAGGCACATAAATGTTCCTGGGATACTCTTTCCGGTATTGCATCCGCACATAAAATTAGTCCTGAGAGGCCACCTCTATCAGATCGTTCGCACAGATGATGAAGACCTGCAGGTGGTGGGCCTACATCCGGTATGAAAAAGGACTGGCTCTGTAGAACTTCCTATGGTGAGTAGAGTTAGAGATTGGTTGAGATAGCAGCAGCAGTGACAATGATGATGACGATGATCCCGAGAAGAAGACTTGTCTAGCACAACTGTGTCGAGAAATACCTTCCTAGTTAATAGGGAGTGTTGATGTATATGTAACTTAGGAATGTATTTCATCTATGTATTTCATATATATTTATTGTACCCTTATAAGAGATGTGTTATTCCTCTATAAGGAAGTGTCGTCATGTGGATTGACAAGTGTCGCAACTGTGTGTACTTGCCGATGGGTTATTAGACCACCATGTGTGGGGTCGGACCTAAAATATATATTATATTGTGGATGTATCTAGATAGACAAGTCGGCCCCATAAGGTCACTGGGAAAATAGGTTAAGTATAAATAGAGATCGGGAGATCTCTATTTGGATCATTCGGAAAGACACACTTCTCTCACTCAGAAAGTGGCGCACTAGTGAGGAGGAGGATCATCTGCTCTAGGAGACTATCTCAAGTGTATTTTGGTTGTACTTTGGTTGAGCCATTGCTCCCTCTATCTTTGAGGAAGTTGTGGGGTTTTTCACCTTAGGGTTTTCCCCATGAAAACTCTGTGTCTCTTGTCTCTCATGCTTTTGATTCTTGTGATGCTTGTCATGCTTATTGTGATTGTTATGCATTGATATACTGTATATGTTATTCTCTCAGTAAAGATCCAAGAGTATTGTGAATTAATGCTCAAATGTTAACATTTTAACCAAGCATGTGCAAGGATGCACCTACTAACTAGTAGCAGCAATCTCAAATAAAGCAATGTAAATAAGCGAATATAAACTATATATTAATGGAAATAAACAGTAAAATAAAGAATTCTAGATTTATAACAATGAACAAAAGTGATTCATAAGCATGTAAATAAAAATTAAACTTTTGTATTAGCCCAAATGGTGAGGATGGTGAGTTTGAGCAGCTCCAAGGTTGAGATGCTCCAATGTCCAATGGTCTCTTCTTCTCCAATGCTTCAATGGGGATCTTCAAACTCGAAGTGGGAGGCAAGGGCTCTCAAAGGGAATTTGGCAGCATAAGGATAGGATGAAATGTGGATCAATAGTGAGGACCCCCTATCACCTTTTTATAGTTTTGGTGATGGGGAATACCATTATGGTTTTAAGGAAACCAATGGTATTAACCAACATGGTTTAGGTCTCTTTTTCCCTCTTTTTCCTTTTTTGAATATTTTTTATATTTTTATTCCCTTTTAATATTTTTGGGGAATTTTGGACCCTTTTTTAGGGTTTTTTGTGTGTTTTGAGGAAAAATGCATATTTTGAGGGGAAAAAGTGTATTATGGTCTTTTTGGTGACCTTTTGATGGTTTTAGAGGCTCAAATGGTGGAAAAAGTGGACAAATGGGTCATGTGAATAAGGGAATGAGCTAGTGAGCACTTGTTGGGTGTTAACAGTGTCCCTATGTCACTAATAAGAGTAAGGGGGAAACGAACCTTGTAACGATATTCTCATATATAAATTTTTCAGATACTTCATTCGAGCATGCTTCGAAGGCTTCAGTTTCCTCCCATTCAGTAACATATTCGACTGTTGTGATAATATATCTAGCTCCAATTCGTCGGCTAAGTACTGTAAATGGTCCAATGAAGTTGATAGCCCATATTTCAAATGTCAAACTGGGATTAATAAGCATTAATAGAATTTCATTCCTTGGTAGTTGTCGACCTAATATTTGACACTCGTCACATTTATTTACTTGACTTCTGCAGTCTTTGTGTAATGTCGGCCACCATAGACCAAATTGTAATATTTTTTTTCGCAGTCATGTCAACGTGATAGTGTCCTCGAATAGGCACACTATGAGCTTTGTTGATGATATCTTGGCGTTCATGTTCTAATACACATCACTGCAGTATTTCATCGGGTCCAAGCTTATACAAGAATCCATTCATTAAAGTATATGGTGCAACCTTAGTATCTTTTTTTTCATGGAATTCCTTCAGCGGCTTGGCCTTGCTCAATAAATTGTGTTATATACTGCAGTTACATCGGTACAGCTTCGACTTGAAATAATTGGGTGTCGAGCAACTCATCGTAAATTCCATCGGGGTCTTCTCCTATTTCAATTTTTCACATATGGTCCGGCTCGGTATTATTCTTTCCAGGTTGGACAATTATTTCGAATTCAAATTCTTGGAACAAGAGTATCCATCTACATAACCGATCATGATGTAGAGTTTTATTTACTAAGTAATTGAGCACTTGATGATCTATATAAAATATGAATGGATTAGCCAAGAGGTAATGTCGATACTTCTGAAGTGCAAAAACTAAGGCTTCTCGTTCTGTGGTAGAGTAATTTATTTCTGCCTTATTTAGCTTCCTTCTAGCATATGCATTTGGATAGTCCATTCCATCTTCTCCTGGCTAAGTGATAATTGCACCGACTGCAATATCTGAGGCGTCGATATGAACATGAAATTGAATCGACCAATATGGAAATCTTAGGATTGGAGCTTTGATGAGTTTCCTTTTAAGTAGATCAAATGATTATGTGCATTCTTGAGACCATATGAATTCTTGATTTTCTTTTAGTAATTCTTCCAAAGGATATGTCATGTCATAATAATACCTTATAAACTTTCGATAATAACCTGTATGTCCGAGAATTATTTTGAATTACTTTGGATTTACTAGTGGTTTCAAGTCGAGGATAACTTTAATCTTTGCATAGTCGACTTTGAATCCTTCTTTACACACAATGTGTCCAAGTAAGATGTCGATTGGTGTTGCAAATATGCACTTTTTAATATTCAATGATAGTTGAATTTGTTGACATTGTTCTAACATTAACCGAAGGTATTGAATATGATCCCTTAGTAGTGAGTATAATGTCTAGTCATCAAAATAGACAACCATAGTTTTATATATGTACTCTTGAAATGCTTTAAAAACTATTCTGGAAAATATTGTTGGTGCATTCTTTAGTCCAAAGGGCATAAATTTATAAGAAAATGATCTGAATTTGCAGACACATGTTGTTTTATGTTTATATTACTTGGCAATAGGGACTTGATTGTGTTGTGAGAAAATATCCCTACGGATAGGTAGATATCCCCTTGGGATTAGAAAAGGCCCCTAGTTGCCTACCCAAGACAGAGATGAAACAAATAGACACTATAGTCCTCCTAGATCTAGTTCACACATCAGCTAACAAGCTATGGAAATACAAAGCAAGTAGATGGCATACCTTACTTTGATGGTTGTCCTGCTGCTCCTAAGTTGCTATAGCTCCAGCCTTTGATTATGGACTTATGAACCTGTTCACAAAGGAAAGACAACACCTTCTCCAACGCAATATATGTATAAACAAATATCTAACTATATAAATAGAGACAATTTCATGCATTCATCATTAAAGACATGAAAATGAGAGGAATAGGCTAAGTTATATTAATGATAGAAAAGCCAAAAGAAACTGATTACAATGTTATACCTTGATGTCCAAAGTAGTAGCACCTCCTTCCAAGCTCTCCAACACCACCCTTGCAAGACTCATAGGATCATAGGTTTAGTGTTTCCAAGATCATCCCCCCTCTGCTCATGGATGGCTCTCTTTAAGTAGGATTTGGGAGGCCAACCACTAAGAGGAGATTATGGATCTAAGTGAATAATATGTGGATCAAAGATCTAAATTATGCCAAGGAGGGAAAGTGAGATGGGATTTGAAGGGGTACCTCATCCCAAGAAAATCTCCATGAGATCCAAGATCCAAAATAAAAGACATAAGCCTAAACCAAAACTACCGCTCCCTTATAACTAAGCAAAGCACGGTAGTACCGCTCCCCCATAGGCATGCAGAACGCGGTAGTTTCATACTACCGCTCCCCAATAGGCATGCAGGGCACGGTAGTTCCAGAAGGCTTAATTTTTGGAGGTGGTTAAAGTGGGTTTCAACCCCTTGCTTGTTGGGTTTTCTTCCAAGTGTGACTAGGGAAGGTACCAACATTAGAATGAAGGGTCATAACACCCTTAGGAGGCATAAACATCATGTTTTCCATGGTGGTGAAACATGTATATTCTCACTTACACATGGTGTGGCAATTTGAGGTATAACAGATGCCCCCTAAAGTGTGAGGTCAGAAGGAATCTGATGGTCAAAACACTTTACAAATAATAAGTCTACAAGTATATCTAAAGGAGAGTTGGAGAAGACCTGCAAGCAAATATCGACAATATGTCTAACGACCTCGAGGTGGGAATACCCATGCTCGGAACAACTGACTAAAAGCATGGCTGCCGACCAATACATTGCAGATCCATGATAATACTGACTTAACAATGACTGGAGACAAATCATGGCTACTAGACTACAAGCGTAGATCCATGAAAAGACAATGACACAGCCACGACCAATACAAGAGTGGATCTGTGTGACAGTACATCAATGATGTCACCAACATAATATATATGTGGGAACCTACTCAAAAAATCTCCATCGCAACCTGGATGTGCTAAAAAGACTTCAGAACTATCCAGGGTCTTCTACTCGATCCCAAATCGATACGAATCTAACCATGTGATTACAAGGTGTTGAAGTCGAACATGGTAGAAACCACTTGATTACCGGTCAATGATTGAAACCGTTAACAAGTGCGAGGAAAGTCACCAATGATGAAAATGACTCCCAAGGTATCATAGTACATCTCGACGAAATGCGAATGAAGGAGTTGATGTCGAGCATCCGTGAGATCATTCAATCAGAGGTCAATGATGAAAACCTACTGTTGAATACGAGGAAACCTGCCATTGAGGCATGCAGGAACCAAGGTACCGGTGGTTGACTCCTAAGCCTAATTCCTGGATAGTGATTTGGTGTCGACAGGAATAGACTCGTCGAAGGTGGGCCATAATGATTCCCACATCATCGACAGGAAATCGACATAGGAAAGTGATATGAAGTAACAAATCAGATCAATATGGACTGACACAGGGATGTAAAGGCTAACAATATTGCAGAGTATGACTAAGGTAAACTTCCCTTGAACATGAATGGCACGACAATAATGACTCAGCAGCATTGACTCAATGAGGCAGAGACCAAGACATAATGCAACGATGATTAAGGCATTCTTCAGATGATTTGAAGGAGCGGGACAACTCATAGAATTGGCATGACTCAGAGATGAGTAGATTCCCCAACTGTATGACGAGACGCAAAAAGGTGCCATGTTCAAGGGCGACACAAGCTGCCATGAAGCTTTCTAAAAGAAACTTAACTTATTCCCCCCCAACCCCCATCATGTTTGATGAGTACCTCTTTGTTTTTTAACAAGCTTGAGGAGGATAACAGATGCTCGGTATATCTCATCCTTTGGACGAGTCCAATCCCACATTTTTTACGAACCTGAGAAAGGAGGGGTTCGGTCCCAAAAGGGTCCTTCGATGTTTGATTTCATGAGTCCAAGGAAGGAAAACTCGGTCATCATTTCATGTTTAGAGAGTCTGAAAAGAACTAAAGAAGACTCCAACAGTCCTTTTTCGTAAGGTTAACCTCATCGCCCGAAAAAGGGTAAAACAACGCGGGAGAGGACTCTTCCAGTCATGATTGGCTGGAGTATTCCTTTTTCGTAAGTAGTGCCCCCTAGTCCGAAAAAGGGGTAAACTATCACTAGGGAGACGATCATTCAAATCCTTTTACAAGTGTGAACGAATCAATTTCGCTTGGCAATCTTTTTCTATTTAGGGAGTCTGAAAAGAGCTTAAAAAGGAATCCATGAACAACTTTGTCATGGTTGATGACTGAGTAAGACAAAGGAAAAGTAAACTTGGCACAGTTCCTTTTCCGTAAATAGTCTAGCGAGGCTGGATAAAGTGATAAACCTATACTCATTAGACACACCTTTTTACTCCAATTGTTTAATGAGCACGATAATGGTATCAAAAGCACTTAGAATCTTTTTCATGTTTGGATCCAGAGCATGAAAAAGGAATAAGTAAGCTCAAACCACTTTTCATGTTTTTAACCAGAGCACGAAAAAAGTGAAAAGTAAGATCAAACACCATCTTACTGTTTTTAACGAGCTCAAAGATAGGTTGGAAGAATGCTTATGATGTCTGCTTCATTTTTTAACGAGCTTGTAACAGAAAATGAACTATGCTCGGGATAATTTTCATGGTTTAATGAGCTCGAAACCTAAAAAGGAAAGTATGCTCGAAAATGTTCCCAATGGTGAACTTCTTCCCGTCATGAAATCCAAAGGTTGGTACATGCCCCCAGCATGATTGCTAGAAGTAAGTGACTTAGCTCCAACGTGGTGTGGAGAGGCGATCGAGTTGACTTCAACGTAACTTCCATAGGTTGAAGACATGCCCCCAAGCTTCATTTTATTCGTCTAAGGTATAGGCGAGTGAAAAGAAGGTTCAAGTACTAAGTCTACAAGGAGACTCGACTCAAAGGGAAAGGATATGTTTCATTTTTTAATGAGCTTGACACAAGAGTAGAACTTTGCTCAAACTACTAGTTTCATTTTTTAATGAGCTTGAAGCCAATGGTAAACTATGCTCACGGTTAAAGCCCATTGACAGGTTCCTTCCCAACATGATGACCAGAGGTTGGTAAATGCCCCCAGTATGATTGCTAACGGCTAAACATGCCCCCCAAGCTTCGTTTCATTTGACTACTCTTCTTCCTTACCCAAAAATCCTGGCTACTAATCCGAATGTGTTCACCAGGGGGGGTAGGGAAAACCAGGACCAAGTGACCCAGGCAAATGAAATGAGGGTTCAAATCCTAACTCTAGCGAGAGACTCAAACAAATGGAAGGGAGATCTATTTCATTTTTACACAAGCTTGAAATAGATAATAACAATTCTTGAAAGGGTCCTTTTTATTTTTTAATGAGCTTAAAACAAAAAGAAATTATGCTTGAAGGTAGTTTCATTTTTACGCAAGCTTGAAACCGAACGTAAACTATGCTTGGGATTGGTTTCGTTTTTACACAAGTTTAAAACCAAAAGTAAACTATGCTTGAGGGTCGGTTTCATTTTTTAACGAGCTTGAAACAAATAATAAACTATGCTTGTAGGAACCTATTTCATTTTTTAACGAGCTTGACATAGAAAGGGAACTATGCTCATGAGTAGTTTCATTTTTACGCAAGCTTGAAACCAAAAGTAAACTATGCTTGAGATGATGGTTGGTTTTATTTTTACGCAAGCTTAAAACCAAAAGTAAACTATGCTTGAGAAAATGGTTTCATTTTTTAACGAGCTTGACACCAGAATAGAACTTTGCTCCAAGCATCCCCCCCCTTAGGGGGAAGAAACCACTAAAACATGTGGAACATTTAGGGAAGTCTGGTGACTAGGAGTCATGCGATGAGTGGGCGTCACAAAGGAAAGCTGATCGATGGTCACAATATTCCTATGATGGGGAAAATACATCACTCGAAAGAGTGAGGACACTACGGCCTTCATTGCATAGACGTAATCACATCCAAGGAGTAGATTAAAATCTAAGGGACCTTGGACGACCATGACATCAATACAGACAGTTTTCCCTCCCAAAGTGATAGGTAACTGAGGAAGGGACCCTAAAGGTCCAGTAGGCCTTCTATTGAAAGCCAGTATCTGGTCAGTGATGGGCACAATATGAGGAGAACCTAAGGATTGCCAAGCAGTTGAGGATAGAATACTAACAGAAGCTCCTTCATCAACTATCGTATGAAAAATTTCTTTATCGGAAACTCCTACAGATATTTGAAAAGGAACACTCGAAGGAAGACGAGATTCTGTTAGACCATTCCAATCAAAGGAAATAACCGCAGTACTTGGAGGGGGTCTCGCGGAAATGGACAAGGTTTCCCCTTGCCGAGGACATTCTGAACCGATAAGGAAAACATCAGTGATTTCCAATTCACTCTCGCTTAGAAGATAAGAATGAGACGAAGATTGTGTAAAGGTGACTGCTTCAGTCTGGACTTTCTCTAATGAAAGAGCAGGATCAAGCTGGGATGACAGCGACTCGATCACTTCACTCTCAGAAGGGAGAGTGGGATCAATTAAAAATGAAACTGAATTGATCACTTGGCCAACCAGCGGGGGGTCGAGGGACAACTTACTATGGTCTATTGGAGGCACCAGTTGAGAACTAGTAATATCTTCCAACCACCGCGAGGCTTCATCCATGCTTGGACAAAGGAAAGTATGGTGCATACCCTTACATATCAAACAGGGATATAGGACTTTACCCTTCCTACCCTTCACCAAGGGGTCACTAGTTGAGGGAGTGTCATCGACATGATGGTCAGAGGTTGATGATACAAGTGGTTTGGGGTTTTTAGACCACACTTCTGATACACGGGAAAGACCGGGGCAATCCTTGAGAAGGTGATCACCCTTACAAAGTTTGCAAGGGAACTTGGGATTACGGGGTGTTTTCATAGAATGAGTGCCATTAGGGGCAACTGGTTTACGCTTGGTCTCTTTTTTATCCTTCTTCTTCTTAACTTTCCTTTTCTTCTTCTTCTTATCCACCTAATTACTAACACTATTGCTTTGATCAGGAGAGGAAGAAGGAACGGAAGAAGATTCATCTGACGAAGAAGGGGAAGGATTAGTTTGGGATTGACCCTCTCGTGGTGGAGAGTTAACATTCGAAACATTCTGTGCAATCGGAATTACCGGATTAAATAACCATACTGGTAATCCTATGGTTAATCCAGGAAGATTTAACGTGGCAATAAAGGGAGGACCAATATCTCCAACTGGAGGAAAAGTAAAAGGTACCCCTTGAAAAGAGGTCTCCGGATAGGTAATCCCAGAAGGAGCATGGGTGCATGGAGGTGGATTCTCCATGGAACAAAACTAAGTGATGTGGATGAAGTCTTGTTAAAAAGAACTCAAAAAACCTCAAGCAACCGAGCGTACAAAAGGGGATCTAGGAAAAGACAAGGCTCATAGGCCAAAAGAGCAAGCTTAAAAAACTATACTGAGGCCGCTGCCACAGTAAGCGAGCTATACAACAAAACAACCAGAATGCCAACAAGCATCCCTACAAAGAAAAAGACCCTCTACAAGATAGCAAGCAAAACCTCCTAACTAAGAGCTGGAGACCTCAACAAATTGTATCCTTCGCAAGGTGATGAAATCCAAGTCAAACAATACAACGTGAGAGACCAATATGAGAAGGATATCCCTCTACCAAAAGGGATCCTGGGTAAAAGAGCCCTAGTAGAAAAGTCACTAAGCTACCTCGTTCATGACACATTGGAAAAGGTTTTGGGCGCTTCTGCCTTATCACCCTTGCATTACTATGAATTACAAGGAAGACAATGATCGATGTTGCCTTAGGGCTAAGTGGAGTGCAGCATTCCACACTATCCGTCCGGTTCTCAATCTCGCGGCTGTTTAACCCCTAAAAGTTAAAAATAGTCAGGAGGCCCCTCCATAAACTGGCTGTGACCATGTCAATAAATACTAGAGGATTTTAGTTCCCTAAAGACAACGATTATGTCTCAGATGAAAAATGAAAAGGGGGAATTATTTTGATGCCTATCCCCGGTGTCCTACCTAACTACCAAATTCTTTTAATTTCCTCAAGTGAGGTTAATATTGGTTTAGTTAGGGAGATTAATTTTAGAGGCTGTCTTACACAATCGCGTTATGGAAGTGCAACTTGATGGTGTTGTGACGACTCAAACCATGCAAATGAAGATGAATCGAAATGAGCCTTTCTCTTCGATGAACACTAGCTAAAGTAAGGAAGAATTCTTTCCGTTCCCAATATGCACAACCCAATGCACATGCAATTTTATTTCTTTTCAAAATGATAGAAAGAAGTAAAATATGTACCCGAGACTAACCCAAAGTAATGAAAAATTTCTTCATATGAACACCAAACGTAATGATTCTAATCCATTTCCTATCTTTTCATACTTGAAAAAGACACATCCAAGCTACGGAAAGAAAGATTCTACAAATGCTTCCAATCAAATGCAAGACAAAAAGAAGAACCTAATAATATCGTCTAACTCAAATGCACATAAATATGAAACAAGCATTTCTTCTTCCCATGAATGTAATTCCAAGAATGTCAAATGATTAAATTAAAGCAAGAAGAATACCTATGTGTTTCAATTTCATGAATATGGTAAAAGAACGACAAAATCAAGCTTCTCTTTGAACTAAAGCGGAGGCAAGGAATCAATCTTTTCAAACAATCATTAGATAGGATGTAAAGGAAATAAGATGCCAAGCAATCCAAACACACCAAACGAAAAAATGATCTCAAAACCTTAATATGGGTCAAAACGACTGTAGGATGCACGATTCATGGCCCCCTCCGGCCATGAGGGGGAATTTTTTTTTTCAAAAAGAGAACCCATTTCGCTTAAAAATGCAAGCAAAACACTAGTGTTTACTCAAAGGGCCAACATGGATCCAAATCTCGAAAAGACCCAAAAAATAACCAAACAAAGCAAATAAACACACCTTCCAGGAACTACCGCGGGCCTGCAGGCCACTTGGGAGCGGTACTGATAGACTACCGCGCTCTAGACAGCGCGTAAGGGGCAGTACTACTAGACTACCGCGCTCTAGACATTGGTTAAGGTGTGGTACTGCTGGACTACCGTGCTCTAGACAGTGGTTAAGGCGCGGTACTACCACTCTGTAGGCAGTTACAGGGGCACGGTAGTGTGTGAACAGAGGGAAAGAGGCAAAATTTTAAGAAAATATTTTGACTTTTCAAGGGTTTTCCAATCCAGAGGACTTACTGATATGTAACAGAAGTCTAATGCAGAGAATGGGGAAGTGAATGAGGGTAAAAGAACCCAATTCTTACAATCAATAAGTGAAATTAAAAGCAAACTTCACAAGCAAAGAAAATGGATTCAAGTCCCCAGTATGGTCGCCAGTTTCTGTTGTGAGAAAATCTCCCTACGGATAGGTAGATATCCCCTTGGGATTAGAAAAGGCCCCTAGTTTCCTACCCAAGACAGAGATGAAACAAATAGACACTATAGTCCTCCTAGATCTAGTTCACACATCAGCTAACAAGCTATGGAAATACAAAGCAAGTAGATGGCATACCTTACTTTTATGGTTGTCCTGCTGTTCCTAAGGTACTACAGCTCCAGCCTTTGATTATGGACTTATGAACCTGTTCACAAAGGAAAGAAAACACCTTCTCCAACGCAATATATGTATAAACAAAGATCTAACTATATAAATAGAGACAATTTCATGCATTCATCATTAAAGACATGAAAATGAGAGGAATAGGCTAAGTTATATTAATGATAGAAAAGCCAAAATAAACTGATTACAATGTTATACCTTGATGTCCAAAGTAGTAGCACCTCCTTCCAAGCTCTCCAACACCACCCTTGCAAGACTCATAGGATCATAGGTTTAGTGTTTCCAAGATCATCCCCCCTCTGCTCATGGATGGCTCTCTTTAAGTAGGATTTGGGAGGCAAACCACTAAGAGGAGATTATGGATCTAAGTGAATAATATGTGGATCAAAGATCTAAATTATGCCAAGGATGGAAAGTGATATGGGATTCGAAGGGGTACCTCATCCCAAGAAAATCTCCATGAGATCCAAGATCCAAAATAAAAGGGATAAGCCTAAACCAAAACTACCGCTCCCCTATAACTAAGCAAAGCGCGGTAGTACCACTCCCCCATAGGCATGCAGAACGTGGTAGTTTCATACTACCGCTCCCCAATAGGCATGCAGGACGTGGTAGTTCCAGAAGGCTTAATTTTTGGACGTGGTTAATGTGGGTTTCGACCCCTTGCTTGTAGGGTTTTCTTCCAAGTGTGACTAGGGAAGGTACCAACATTAGAATGAAGGGTCCTAACACCCTTAGGAGGCATAAACATCATGTTTTCCATGGTGGTGAAACATGTATATTCTCACTTACACATGGTGTGGCAATTTGAGGTATAACAGATTGTATCCTGAGAAACCGTCGGTGAAAGAGTAAAATTCATGTCCTACAACTTCGTTGATAATTTTGTCGGCGAAAGGCCTAGGGAATGGGTTGGTTAACATCACTATATTCAGTCCTCTAAAATCGATACATATTCTTAATTTTTTTGGATTGTGTTTCTTTGGTTGGACAACCATAGGACTATCTCATTCATACTGATCGACTGGGTAGATGATTCTAGCGGAAAGCATATTCTCAATTTCCTTTTTTACTATGTCCTTATATTTATGTGCCAACTGATATGGTCATTTCTTAACAGTTTTGGCATCTGATTTTATGTTGATCTTCATTTCACCCATTTCCTGGACTATTCCTTTTAAATATTTGTAATCTCTTGCAAAGAAATCCTGATATTCTTTTAATAAGTTAGTAATTTCGGCTACTTGTTGGTCAGACTAGTAATCTCCAATATTTGGCATTTTTAGTCGGTCGTCATTTGAGATGTTGACTTCTTTTATTTTGATTTCCACATCCATCCATTCTGGTGCTCCTTGTTCACTGATCAGTTTCTCTCCTTCTTTAAATTCTGTAAATGCTTGGGGAAAGTCACTTTCAATCAATCTTTCTAGTTCTACTTTTCCTTCTGTGCTTATTTTCATCAAAGTTTTTATAGATTTTTTATTATTAGGGTGTTGTTTTTTCCATTGAAAACTTTTCCCAACATTTGATCATTTTCAAGTTGTAGTTGTGTTGATCGACATATTGGTCTAGTTGTAATATAGTTTCAAGTTGATTTAGGTCGTTCTATTGATTTCAATGTAGTATTATTGTTCATCGGTTGTAGAACATTTTTGATCTGTTTGATTTCTTCTCTTACATTTTCTTTCTCTAGGGTAAAAGATAAGTCTTTGATGAAATTTTGTTTGAGTTCTATCCAATTGAATGTTTCTCCTTATATGGATTCTTCCATCTTGTACCACTTTCTTGGTAGATCTTTGAGTGTATTCGGGAAAATATGGGGATATAATATTTCATCTCAATGTCTGGCTCATTTCCATTCACTTTCACATATATTGATATGGAGGACTAGGTCTTGACCTTGTGTAAATTTAGGTATCATAACTTGTGTTGTAAGCTTCTTCCATCCAAATCGTTCAATAAAGTTTGTGGAAGTAGTGGTACAGGTCTGCAGATGAGATTGATGCATGTCCCACCATATTGCTTCTTGTCCAGTAAATGTTTCTACTAAATTCTACAGTTGACCTTGATCACCAGCATTTTTAGTTACTTCCCCAATGTGAGTAGTTGAAGATTCTCGTTCTTTGTATCAGAGGGGTGGAATACTTGTTGGTTTCTTATTTGTTGGAATGATAGTCGGATATTCTCTTATTTTCTTCTCGAATATTTTTGGGATGACAGATATAGTGAAACATTTTTGCGTTCTTTTTCTGGGAATAACCTCAATGGACGAATAGTCACGATCTTGTGCTTCATAATTTTCAATTTACCAATCACACAGATCCGAGTACGAATTGTACCCAAGAGACAAGGCTCCCCAATTGTAGTTCTCCACGGTTATTGGGTTCAATGAAATATTCATTGTTCTGGACTATCTGGTAGAGATGTCGGATGTATTCATCATTGTTATCAGGTTCGACCAAAGGCTTTCCTTGGGATGGATAAATAGGTACAATTACTTTATTTCCATAAACTTTGAGCTTAATTCTTTCTTTTTCCAGTGAGATGGATGATTTCATTTTCCATCCCCATGTTCATTCGAATCATGTTGGGAAGGATTTAGCTCCTTCTCGTGGGTCAATAATTTTAAATTCGATATTTGTGCTAATACCCATGATTGAATTTTTAGATTTCGCCATACTCCAATAGGTTTAATTAGTCCTTGGTCGACTAGTTTAAGATAAATGCTTGATTCTTCAAGTCGTGTCTGACCAATACTCTTCCATGTCGATATGGTCATTATATTTTCTTGTGACCCAAAGTCAAGGATGACTTGTGCAATAAGAAATCCGTCGAATTCCAGATCAACAAGGGGGTCAATATCAATTTTTTCTTTATGATTCAGACTACATAGAATTTTAGTGATATTTTCATTTTGGCCATTGTTCTTGATGAGATGCATTAAGTCAATCAATCATGCCACAACTTCTTCTTTTGTTAGGATATGTAGTAACTCATTAAGTGTTTTAGTCTTATTTTCTTCCTTACTCTCTTCGGATGCAATTTGTAAAAATATTTCCGATGCATTTTTAAATGTTTCTTTCTGCTTCTATAGATTAGGGTAATCTTCTTGCTTTCTTTGCAGTCGTGTGACCTGGGGGTTATCCCGTCCAGTTTGTGTGCCTTGTCTAATGATCATATGGGAGTTTTTAGTACTGCAAGCTTCATTCTTATGGACACAAGACAATATGTTAACATTTTTTCTTTTATTAAGAGCATCTAACATTATGGTGCACTCTTCTAGATTATGCTCCCCCACACAACGCTTTGTACAAAATTTTAAATTTGTCCTGTCTTTCCACTAACAATCGGGACTGAGGTGATCTTCACTGTAACATACATAGCAATGTGGTCAAATTCGACATAGCGGTCGATATCCATGATTATTATTGTTTCTTCCTTGACTATTGTATCCTCCTCGTCGGTTGCTTCCATTGTTGCATTGGTCGTTGTTGTGATTCTCCCGACCTCTTTGGTCTGTTGTCTACATCCGGTAGACCGTGTGGTGGTTTGCTTTGGTCTTTAAATTATTTATACACTTTGAAGTCATATTTTTTCTCATCCAAAAGATTCCACACCACTTTGGATATACATTGTTGGTGTTATACACACAGTATGTAGTTGTGTGAGGTTCAAATATTTCGCACATGTGGCAGAAGTAAGTCATCTGTATCGTCTGGAAATTTTCTGGCTTTCTTTCTTCTAGGAATATATGCAGTCTTTCTTCAGGTACTCTCATTTTTCTTTGATGAACATTAAAATAATTGTATTGTATTCTCCTATCGTCATATGGGCAGGTGTCTTTAATGTGTCCTTCATTAGATCATTTGGTGCACCGTAGGTCGTTATTTCGCAGAGTCAAATGTTGCAATGATTTATCCATCGTCTCAATTCTATCTTCTAGTTGTCTATTGATGGGGTGACTTTAGTGGTTTGAGTTCAATTCAATTGTTAAGGATTTCTTCAGGACGTCATAATAAAATGTATAATGGTGCATTAGTAGTGGAGTCCTGATTCTTTCGATCAATCCTTCGAAAAAAATGAATTACTATAACAAGGTCCATCTTGGATGGAATTTGACTTAGGAGATATTTAAATATTCTATTATATTCTTAGACATATTCTCCTAACGTTTGTTTAATTTGCTTCAGATTATGTCCTACCAAATTCTTTGTGTCGTCAGCATTGAAGAAATCTAGAAAAGTGTCTTATCTGCTGCTTTGTTTTTGGACCTTCTTCCAGAAAGTTCATATACCACTTAAGTGATCTATTGTTGATTCCTCTAGAAAACTATGCAATCTACTGGTTCTCATCATCAATAAGGTTAGCTTTCCACAAGGCTTTACACACAAACCAATGTTTATTAAGGTCACCATCCCCTTAAAAAATAGGAGTATTAACTAGAATATGCACAACCATATTGCTACTTTTATGGCTTCTTGGACTTATCGATTGAGTACTAAAAGGACTTAATATTTGATGACTACCAGTAACTGTTGGTGGATGTGACTACTTCCACGACAAACGTACTTCTTCTACAGACTCCTTTTTGTTAGGTTGGAGCTCCGATGGTTTGGTTGGTTCTATCAATAATGTTTCTAGCAAGGGAGTACTTTGATGTGTTCTAAATAAAATAAGTTAAAAGAATGTCGTCCGAAATCAGGTGTGAATGTAATCTAGTTATCCCGTTCTGGTTGTTGGATCATCAATCTATTTACAATTCACTCACATTGGTATATTCGATTCCATATACTAGTATCCCCTAGTCGTAATCCCATGTCGCGCTCGATTATTTGTCTAATGATCGGTCCAATCGTCATTATCATGGGTACAAAACCGACGGGAGTTGAAGCATCTGGGATTGTGATACACAATGTATGGGGGGTCAACACCATTATGTTTGACCGATATTCCAATGTCGGTGCCTCACCTTATTCTTCTACTGGTTGAATTTCCCTCGAATCAGGTAGGACTTTTGACTGCTCGACCATTTCTCCTGACTTTTTCATACTTCTCTTATTGTGTAACAAACTAGCAATATCCCTCGATTCCTCTTGTTGTCTGTATCTTTTTTCTCTTTCTATTCTTTGTATGTCTGTTGTTTGCTTGTGGACAACTGGACATTTATTTCATCGCAGTGAGCTTGAATTTTTATAGGCCTTCTTTCTTTCATTAACTATCCTCATGCTTCTTTATTCATAACACATATTCATCCACCCCCCATTTCCAACCCAACTCTTATTGGGCGATGGATGTGAGGTCAGCAATGGTCGTCATTTGTTTAGGAAATACTCCTACTATTTTTTTTTGACAAACCACTCCCACTCTTTTTTGTTTCTTTTCCCAATGTGTCATCGCAGGCTCTACTAATGGCGGTCGAGGTTCAACTATGTATCTGGAGTCATCCTCAATAAAAAATTTGCAAAACAAACTTGGCACATAACATAAAAATACTTCGTGGATATCAGTATAAAAATTACGTTGTACTTTGTTGGCGAATGCTCATTCCTCAATGTCTTGTTCTTCACAAAAGTCTTCATATATTTTTTCAAACCATTCACACAAGTTTGTTCTTCCTCCGTTATAGATATTTTGCATTAACAACTTTTCATTTTGGGCTTCCAATCTAGTCATGAACGGCAATCATGAACTTCTTTATCTCACAGGGAACAATATTTATGATTTTTTCATGGGCTTCAATGAAGAATTTATCCCTTTCCTGGGCTAATCCCAGCTTGTTCCGTCTTGCATAATTTTTAATATAGTTTGTTACTTTTTTGTCCCACCAATTTGATATCTATCTTTATATTAGCATTTATGCATCTTCCTCATTTCTTCACAATTGTGTACTACCCGGAACAGAACCGATGTTGTAGTCTAGGGAATTGCATCAATTACCAGTGGTACATTATACCAACATGTAGAAAGAGTCACACACACACACATTATATAATGATACACAAGAGAGTAAGTGGGACAACAACAACAAGTTTTTGTATTAACTGGACCAAAATATAGTCCAATATCAATGAAGAGATATGTTATGCTATTGGCTCTCCAACCTATATATATTGGTTACAATCATTTATTTAGTTACAACTTCCTGGTTGTTCGGTTAACCGACCGACTGCACTGACTCGACCATAGTCGGTAGAGGACCTAGTTGGCCAGTTGACTAGGCTCCTCCAATAGTCTCCTCTAATGTCAAACTAATTAAAAACCAAGTCAAAGTGACAATGGTAGAGACAGAGGTTAGCATTGTGTGAGTTCACTGTCAAAGTGTACAAGGTGATGAGTTCATTGTCTCATTTTAGGTACCTAATAGATATTTCTTCGTTGAGTGAGGGAAGCTCAAGTCAAACAGAGGTAAATGAAACTGCATCTAATAGATCTGATAAAGCAAAGAACGACCAGAGGTGAAAAGGCCATAAGAAAATTCCGTAGACGTATGGAATTTTTTCTTGCCGAAGGAGGATCATGCTCCTACGATGATGAGAGCATAGGAGTGAATATCTATATTGATGGAAGGCCTAAAGATTCCATAAATATCGCAGGGTTTATAAACAACACACGACCCGGGACAACAAACATGCATCCAAATTGCATATATGAGGGAAGCAAAGGAAATCAGGTAATCGTGTGTGCAACAAAAAAGATAGCTTTTGGGGGAGAGTTATTAGTGGATTACCATTTGAATCGAGTAGATGTATCGACTAATAGAGTGCAGGTACTTATGCAACACCTATTTAAGCAACCTCTACTTATTGCATTATATTTTTTATCTTTAATAATGTATTAAATATCTCACGGTTCTAATTTTATTGTAATGTGGCAGGCTGATTGTGGAAAAGGAATAGCCTCAGAACAATAAACAATTAACAATTTGGATTTACATTCAATGCGAATTTTATTATTTGTTTATATAATTTTATTTGTGTGGTGATCATTTTTTTTAATCTTTAACAATTTTTTAAATATTTTGCAGTTCTAATTATATTATAATGTGGTAGGATGATCGTGGAAAAGGAATAGCCTTAGAATTGGTAAACAATTAACAATTTTGATTTACATTTAATGTGAATTTTATTATTTTATTATATAATTTTATTGTGTGGCGATCAATTTTTTATATTTAACAACTTCTATATATATATTGCGGTTCTAATTATATTATAATTTGGAATGAAGATCATGGAAAAGGGCCAACTGTAGAACATGTAAACGAGTAACAACTTCGACTTACATTTAACATGAAGTTTATTATTTGTTTATATAATTTTATTTGTGTGGCAATTTTTTTATTTTTTTTTACATAACTGAAATAACATTTATTTTGTTGAAATATGTAGTCAGTGTGCCATGATGCTCATGATTCGCTCGACCAAGCGGATTTGTACTCATCCCCCGAACTGATGGTATTAATAAATAAAAATATCAACAAAGTGAACAAGGAACTTGATCGCTTGTTAGACATTGTAGATCAAACTCATGAAATTGAAGAAAGGATATTTCAAGTTATGACATAGCTTAACACATATAAGGTAATAACTATAATTTAAAGTGATATTTATATTTTTATGTCATAAGATCAATTATGACTTTTTTTTTACTTTTAGATTTATTTTTTTCAGCGGAAAATTCACCTTCCGGCTATTCCGAAGGAATCAAGGAAATCTAACAACGCACGGGAAATATCAACAAACTTCCTCACATATCGTGTATGGTAGGTATAGCAAACCGTCAGCCGGTAATCCAAGACAGGAGATGTCTCAACGGAATTGAACCCAAGTGGATGGAATGAAATCCATCTAACCCCACCAACAGGCCACCATATCCTTGACACTTTTAGATTATCTATACGAAGAAACATTTTCTCTCTTATATAGATATTTTTGCAACCTGGTGACCCCGACATGCATGGTCTCAATAGTAGTGGGACTGCAAAACCGCCAAATATTCCCAACGTAGGATCTCATATACTTTCCAGGCTATTCGGTTCTGCACCTTCCACACTTATAGTTGGGATCCATGATACGCACCACCAAGAATCCACACAACCAAGATCTGGAGGTGTTGACAAAGATGAGGTTGATGATTTGGACAATTATATGGTTCAATTTCATGGAGCGAGATGTGTTACCTCCACGAGGACCCTTTTGGGCACAATTATGGTCAATGATAAAGGACTTCCATTAAAGCAAGTAAAACTACCAGGTAATTTTTAATATTTTAATTGTTTCATGTTGTCTATCTCAAACATATATAATCTAGATTATTATTTTTAAATTAATGATCATATATTTTTGTGTGTAGGAAATAATGATTTTATATGCACTTGGAGACCAAGGAGTTGGTGATTTTTGGGCCCACCATACGCACAAGGTGGAATTCACAGAATTCCAACCTCAAAAAGAACTTTTGGATTATCTTGAAGGCCTCTTTGAAGTAGATAGATTTAATAAAATTGCGGTCACCTTTGCAGTTGGACAACATTTAAAATATACACATGATAGTTATAGGGTTCAGTTGGAAAATAATCCTAGGTACAGGTGTCCTCTCATGATTCTAGAGAGGGAGTGGAAGGCACTCATTGAGGACGCAAAATAGAATAAATTTAGAAAAGAAGGAAAAACACCACCTAATCTCGCAAGGTAAATTACATTTTGAATTCAATACCTTTAATTTTATTTAGATCTAAATAAAAGTGTGGAGTATAACATACTTGAAACTTTTGATGATAGGTTGCTTGACACTTTGAAGGAAACATAAGCAAGGATTTCCAAACATGGCTAACACAAGCTAGGCTAGAGTGACTACTTGAAGTTACAGTCATGAATTGTAATTACCCAAATACCTTGACAATATTATTTGTATCGCCTTTCAAATTTCAGGTAATTGGAACCAATAACATAAAAAATACATACTCTTATGCAATGCAGGGTGACGACTTATGAACTACAACCAAGAAGGAATACCTCAAGCTTGGTTGTCATTTCGGCTATCAAGCTATCATTGAACGATGGAAAATATTGGGGAAGATCCCAAGATCCAGTGTGGAGGATAAGCTAAATAAAAATTGATCCACATTAACCTTTCATCACTTATAAAAATAAATTCGTGTTTGATATCGTTTATAAATTTAATGTGTTACATATTTGTTTTAATCAATGGAGCAACACTATGAACGAGCCCATAAGTACTGGAGAGAAATGTGCTAATAGTGGAGTGCCACCACAATATGTCACTCCTGTGTAGCCCCACGATGGTGCTACGACTCAGGTCCACGACAGTAATATGGCTGGATATTAATCATATACTTAATAATTTTGTAGTTATAGATTTTGTACTTCTATTTTTTTTTACTTATACATCTAGGATTGTGTCCTTATAACGTTTGTGGTTTCAATGGTAGAGAATGTTGTACTTGAGATTCCTATAGCTGAAGACGAGCACAGGGAAACGATTCCAACAATGTCGACCAGTGCACCAGGTAAATAATTACATTGCAGAGTTTTTTTGTAATATTACTTAACTACTTCAATGATATTTAAAAACTGGCCATATAAATTTAATATTTTTTCTAGGCGATGCCCCATTACAGTGGCCTCCACATCATGAGTACCAAACTAGGCATTCTTTGCATGAGAGGCCACAAGCAAAAACAAATTCTGAAGACAACCCAGAAAATGAAGACGACATGGATGATGATGAATTAATTAAGAACTATAAGAAAAGGGATAAAAATAAATCATGATGTATAGTATTATTATAACATAGATATATGTACTGTACTTGGAACATATTTTGGATGATAAACCTCATTTATAAAAACTATTTTTTATGACATATGGCTTTGAATGAGTTCTTGCATACTTTTTGTTGCATTGCCTTTGAATGAGTTCTTGCATACTTTTTGTTGCATTGCCTTTGAATGAGTTATTGCATACTTTTTTGTACACATGATAATAAAATATGAAATATATATGGTTAGTACTTAATTATGTTCAAAACAAAAGGAAATCAAACAACTTTGTACTTATTTTATCTCAACTTTATTGGTTAGCTTTACAGTTACTTTTTATCAATTTTGTATCTTTTTAATGCATATTTTCTAGTAGAATATAAATTGGGTACTGGAGAATTGAGAGTGATGTGAGGGGGGGAGAGGGGCCATAAGAGATTCCACCTTCATATGGCTGGCCCTGTTCAGTAGAGAATAATTTATTGAAGCCATTTAATCTTGGAGAAAACCTCCCTTGATCCAATGGAGCAACAACAAAGTCAATGTTGGCTTCGTTGTTGCTCCAGATCAAGGGAGGTTTTCTCCAATATTAGACAGGTCCAATAAATTATTCTTGAAACTACAATACCCCATTTTGACCTTTAGGAAATATTAGCTTTTAATGTAAATATTGTATACATGTGATGTATGTTTTCCCAGTGTGGAGCTCAAGGCCAAGGCCCCACTAGCGGATGCTCAGATTATTAGTTAAAAGGAAAACATTTGACATTTTGTTACCCATGTGCTATTAAGCCATGGGATATTGTAAATTGATGTAAATATTTGATATTGAAATAAAATACCAAAACTGGATATGGGAGCAACGAATGAGAAGGGGCCATGTGTATCCACTGGGGAGTGGTGCGGGGTTGTGGGATTAAACCATAGGTTTCCAAATGTCATCTTGAGAACCCATTTGACTTTCTTTGCTAGCATTTATTTTTGTGTAAGAAAGTTGTTGAAGAAATCAGTCCATGGCTTCAATGGAGTATGGGCAGCACAAAAATTCGTATGGTAGAGTATGGGCTCTATTTTCTTGACCCACAAGTCACCCTACCTCATGGGAATTGGTTATTCCTCATTCCCATTCCATGGTTGAACATCCCAGCATCAATTTTCATCCATTACGAATTCCCAACAGGAAGAAAAACCAGAAATCGCAACTTTGCAAGAACCCACATTTTGAAGAGCCATAAACACCTAGAATTGTTATTTGACAGTGAAATCCAATGGGGGATCCATAGATATGAACCTTGAGGCGAAATTGAGAGTATTAGATACCCCGAAATCCATTGGAAAACCCAGTTTTTATAGCCCAGAAACCTAGTGACGGGATTGAATTATTTGTTGACACAATTGTGAGAAATCCAAGCGTGGATGTTTGAACAGAGGATTGAGTTGCTTGAGTTTAGCTTGAGATGTCTGTAGCTCTATGGTTGAGCTCATTGGCTTAGCATCCTCCTCCTTTTCCTATTGCATGCTTGATAAACCCAACTATGTGTTGGCTTAGCATGATCATTTGAGTGAAACCATGGTTGTGAGTGAGCCCATCTAGATCCTCCTTAGTGGATACGCGTCCCAGCTCGGGGGTGATCTCTCAGCTGAAAGAATATAGGTTGGACAGAGATCTATGGTTGGGTGGAACGTTGCTCCCACGTAGCCAATTGTTTGGACGTTTACATTCAAGATAAGTATTCTCTGTGGTTTAATTTATATGCATTCTGTGTTCTGCAATGTGTTAATTCTGAATGTTAATTGTTCATGTTAATGAGATGAAATGAATATCTTAATATAGTTGATATGATATATGTGCATAGCATTGGAATGGGATTAATTCCCTATATGAATGAATCATCATCTGCTTGTGGTAGATATGTTGATGCATTACTGTTTATGTGTGTGCAAATATGTTTATCTCCACTGTGTTTATATTGAGTATGAATCTGCACACAAAAGTTTTTATTTATCCATGAATTTCTTAGTAATGAATGGGACTGAGATTGTCAAATAAGCTCGGTATGTTGGTCATGCTTCCTTCCAAGCACTGGATTGATGGAAGGGGATGTGACAGAAACCAAGAGGATCTTATTCATGAGTTTTATTTAGTTATTTATCTATCGGGCTTGTAGTTTGTTCTCATTGAGTAAATCGATGTTTCAATCTAGGATGATGAGGGGCTAGTCCAAAAAGAAGGCTTAGAAGGTGCTTGGAAACATTGTCAAGGTATGTTATGACATTCTCATAAAAATGCATCTTAGACTAGTGAATAATGCTACAAATATGACTTGTATTGATTTTGTATTTATTTATGGAGGTTGAATTATTTGGCACTGTAGTACTAGACAAACATAATGATGGATGGGCTATGATTAGGGGATTTATGTTATCCAAATAATTTTAATGACTATTTAATTTGAATATATATTTTTTATATCAGTTAAGAGTAAGTCCAAATGAGTTAAATAGTTAGGCCTTCTTTTTCATTGCTTGTGGTTTTCTCAGATATTTGACTGCAGTTTGGTGTTGTTGGATGGCATTCTTTTTTTTCGTTGATTTAACCATCCACCCCAAAATTTTCTTGGAATCTCATTAATGTTCGATTGTGACCTTCCCATCATCAACAAGCTCACTGTTTACTATGAAAACTATGATACTTATCCATATTTGTATCACAGTTAATACCCCTTGTACAAACAATACTGGGAACGTTTTAGTCCCTTGAATACAGACTTGTACTATTGTACTACAGATTTATTCAAATCAAGCCTGATGGGATATCCCTGTCCTGCAAAATATTTTACCCCACCTCTGGATCTGACATCCTTGGTATAGAAACCATAGTATCATTTAGGGTTTTGACAGGTTCCACTTCACCATCATATTCCATGGATTTTTCCATGATTCAAGGATCACCAACATGTCCTCCTTCAAGGGTTTTGATCCCGAAGGACATTGCCTCCCTACAGTACCACCTATACCCACGAACAAGTGTTGAACTCATGGATTACTCCATATATGGACCCCTTCGAGCGAGTCTTCATAGTGTTCCACTTACTCTTCCTCCAATATTCCAATCCCAATCAATCCAAAATAAATTTTAGATCTCATGGAAATTCTTTCATTACGAGATCCAAATTTCTTGGATCTTTGTTTAACTTAATACTACGTCATGCACACTTTACAATCACTTGGAAACTTTCCTTTTTAATTACCTTTTCTTACCATGTGTATGGAAATTAACTATACTTATGCCAACTATGGTATCTTTGTCGGAATTTATAATTCTTCATTTACACAATGCACATGGTAATTCAATTTTTAATGACTTCAACTATAATAGTAATTTAAATCTGGTGCAATTTTGGCTTCAATTTTTGTCCAGCCTTATCATCTTGTCTAACCACTTATTTTCTGCTCTTTTAACAATGAAATCATATAATGATATGATTTTAAGTGTGATTTGTTTTCCATGAATCTCTGAATTCATTTACCATAAATCACGATAGATTCTCTCCACTGAAACTTATATAACTTCTCCCGCAAACAAAATATTATCTATCACAATTTGGTTCAAGGTTGGGCCACTGGCCTACAATATTTTATTTGCACTATAAAAATAAGTTTGACCACATGACAGTGAAATGAAACTATTGTGATCCCGATTCAAGTGAACCTGATGGTTCACTTCATGAAATCATCATGAATGCAACGTAGAGAAATCCCATATATATATATATATATATGAGATTGGAAAATTGATTAATACAATGGATGTATATATAAATACATGTAGGGAGTGATAAGTCATGTACTTTGGAGAAGGAAATGACTTATTATTATTACCATAGTTACATATATTGTGGATACATTGTATACATTGCGACATATCATGATATGTTACCTCGCTAACAATTTATCAACAATTTATATCGCTATATATCGCTAACAATTTATCGTGATATTTACGATAATTGAATGTGTTGAAATATTTCTTTTTTCTAGTTAAATATCCCAAGGAAAACCCCCGGGAACTTCCTCTCATTTTGAGGATGGTAACCAGGGTAAACCCTAGATTATTCAGGGCACAAGGCCAACAACAACAATATACTCATTATGAGATCAACATGTCACTTACGAGAATAGAACCTGGGAGGGGAGGAGAACCTGGGAGGGGAGGATAACGGTCCATCCCAAAACCACTTGTGCTAGACCCAGTTAACTACAACATTAATACAATGGTAATATACCTAAGGTGTATTACATTACCCCTTTGCTCTGCTCAAGTAAGGTATAACACTTTGCTCTACTACGGTAAGGGATGAATTTTTCTTATAGTGAAGGTAAGGTAATCCCTTATTAGACCAGAGCATATTTATAAGTTACAATGCTTGCACGAGTAGAGTGAAGATAAGGTAATATACTTGATGGATGGGTTATGATTGATGAATAAAAAATGTAAGGACAGTAATGGAGGGGATAATGTTGGAAACTAGAATGAAAGAAAGATGATTGAGAAATAGTCTTGTGAGTCATGATGACATGTCTCAGTTTATGTAGTGTGTTGTACCCCCTTAGGTCGAATTGGTGCTCTAACCTCCCTTTTGGTGTGCTTGAACACTTTGAGCATTCATATAAAAGTGAAATATATATATAGATAAGCCTCATGTTTTCATTAGAATTGGATCACCTAATCCAGTTGTTTAGATTCTTTCTCACTAATTAACCCCTCATCAAATGGAACCTTACCTATTTAGTTTGTTATTTTCTAGAAAACTCTGCTAAGTACTATCTCAATGATACTATGTGGAAAATAAACTAAATGCTGGTATGAAAAAAAATAGTTGTGATATCAACTATCAATGAAATCATTGCATGCACTCACAATAAAGACTAGAATCCCTTTCAATCAAGTTTCCTTTGGAGATTAGATTATTATGGTTCCTGTTTATGGTGCTATCCATCACTATCATATAGTATCAGTGATTACAGAATAATGTATACCTTAAATCAGGGATATTGAAGGAAAAATTTTGAATTCTTTTGTTATGTGCCGACTTGTAATGGTAATTTTATAATTTTCACCATATTGAAGAATGTGTCCTGTATATTAGTTTGAAGGAAGGGTTTTGTTGGGTTACAAATTTAGAAAATTTCTGATTTTATGTCAATGTAGGACCTTTTTAATTAAATATGAATTATTTTTTGGATTGTAACATTTTTCTATGTATGTTGTGTACAGTGGCAAAAAGCTTTGTATAACATATCTACATATTTTGCTGCTACTCGAGGTTGGAGATTAATGAGAGAAAGTGCATTTATGGTGCTATATATTTGGGCGTGTAGACTAGTATTATTGTTTCAAATGATACTTGAATTTCATTTTCATAGCATACACCTGCAATATCAGTGGAGAAACACATAATTGGGTTGAGAAATATATTTAGAGGTTACTTTTTTTGTGACCTATTTGTCATTTGGATGTATGACAATTTGTATCCTTAACATACTGCTCATGTATTCTTTTTGCCTTTTTTGGTAAAATACTGTTCATATTTTACCTATGTTCCAAGCAATTTTTGAGCCTTCTTGAGTTATTAGGTCATTATGTTGTCATTTTATCCATAGATTTCAATGTTATTGAGAAAATCCATTTAAGGATGTTGTTATGATGGCTGATATTGGAGTTCATTTATGCTAAATGGTCGTGAATAGTGTTTGTGAAAGTTCGCTATACTGTAGGGTCCTTTCAGGATCTATGTATTTCTAAATCAAGGTAATATCTAACACAAACATATGATGTAGCACAATCATATATGGAGATACTAAAAATATTAGCATTTGTGGCCAGTAATCATTTTTTGAATAAAATTCCAAGTACACCTATGAAGGCCTTCACTGAGAGGTACCTTAAAGGTCTATAGATGCGCACTTGTTCTTTTACTAGTTGAAGACTAATAGTCATTGAAGACTAATAGTAGGAATCATTAAATGATACTTGCAGATGCATAAAATTTCCTGGTTATTTGGTTGTATGGATGTTTTCGAGTGAGTTGAAAAGATATTGGAATAACAAAAAGGAAGAAGGCTCTTCTTGTGAGTGAAAATATTCAACATATGTTAAAACTTAAGAGCAGTAAGGTTGTTGTTAAAGACACTACAAACATGGGAAAACTATATTTTCATAATCTTGATGTTGAATAATCATATCATAGGAATTCCATGGCCCCAACATGTGACACCAAGCACCATATAGGAATGCAATCTCTTTTTTCTTCTTTTAAAGAAAAAAAACAGTCAACAATATGTAATAGTGTAGTTAGTTGTTAGTGTTATTGATTTCCATCATATTTTACTCATGTATGTGTAATTTTCTTTCGATTATGGACCAATTTTCTACATTGGCTCTATTTTTGGCCTATGTGTTTTCCATTATTTCTTGAGAGTGATAAAATTACCTGTCTCTTAAGTTCTTTTTCTAGGGGAATCGACAATAGAGATTGTGCTGGTACTCGTGTGACACGGGGTCCAAGGGTCCAATCTCGCTACCACTATACCCCTAGGTGAAACCACAAGGCCCGAGTCATGGTGTACAATGCAAGTTGGGGGGATTCGAACACGTGACCTTCCATTTACAACCAATTTAAACTTAACCACTTGATCTACCCCCCATGGGCACTTGGATCTTAATTAATCTATGCTTATTGATAATAATAAACTCTTAAGATTCCTACCATTACCCATCTCTAAATTTCATATCTTTGTAAACTTGTTTTGCTAAGAAACTTTTTCTCATTGAGTTTTCACTCTAATTATTCCTTTGCATCTAGATCCAGTTGTGCCACTTCCTAGATTCAGGATGATTGAGGTTAGTGGTGTACTAGAAATCTTAATAACCTGTAGACGTCAACCTTTTGATAATCTTAATAACTTCCTATACTTAGGATGATAACTTGTTGACGTCAACAAGCAAGATGCTTATGTTGCTTGGATATCTTGTTTATTTTTATTCCTCCAAATTTTTCTTCCCCAAGTCCCAACATCCTATTTTATTTGAAAACTTTGTAATTGATTAAGTTTAGTTACCCATTTGCATTGTTTTGTTTATTGGAGGGACATTTATCTTTATATGCATCACACTAAAATAATGCATTTTTTTGTAAAAATATTTTCCATCGTCAGAATTGGGATGACTATCATGACCAGGGATCAAATTTGAAGGGTGGGGTCCCATTTCACTTTGAAGGGCTATGAGATATTGAACCCTTCAATGCCGCCATGTAAAAATAAGTTATTCTTTTCATTTGAAAATGTACTAGTACATCAAAATTTCAATGTTTACTGACATAGTATAGTCGAGAGGCTTTATTTTGCAGTGGATATAGCAGCATTGAACATTATATATGTCATATAACACAACCATATTTCTCCCAGATCTAGGGCTCAGTCTCTAGGCCACTATGCTACCTTTTCCATCTTAGCAGTTTCCCAAATTGATCTTGTCTCTTAAACTTTTAACCAGTATAATAATACAGTTATCTTGCTAACCCCATTCCAATCCAACTTTCATCCTTGCATCCAAAATTAATAGTATTTTACTCTTTCATGATCTGCTTGAACATGAGGAATTTATTAGTGAAACATAACTTAGGAGACACATAGAAAATCCACTTTCCAGATGTTCAGTGTGAATTTCCATAACTAATTTTATAGATCTTTTTTTCTGCATCAGCTACAATTAGCTTGCTAGTCCAATGCCAATCCAACTTTTAACCAGTATAATAATATTTAATACCTCTTAAAATGGGTTCCTGGGATGCTTCGAACAATACAAGCTTGATGAATAATTGGGTTCTTCAACTCTTCTAAAAGAAATGTGATGCTTATTCTTGGAAAAGTTCAATCTTTGTAAATCACTAGCATTCTTCAAACTAATATAAATTCTAGCCTATATAAAATCTAGCCTACTTAACAATGGAAAAAATGATAATGTAAACAAAAAAGGAAGAAATTGTTTCAGAAGCCAAAAACATTAGACGTTGAGTTTGGTCTGTATTTGTTGCTAAATTAGTGAACAATAGAGATGTATGTAGAAAGGCAGTGAAAAAGGTGAAGGGAAAGAATATGAATGGTAACTTTTTTTTACTTTGTTGAATTGAGGACCATAATTCACTTTCATGCACCTCTATCAAACAACTACTTTGCCATTTATAATCCTCCTTCATGCAAGTATATTAGAGAGAACAGTTCAACAAAGAGCTGGATTGGATTGAAAACTAATAGCAAGTTTCTTTGTCACTATAATTGTGTACCCTACAGCAGAATTGAATGCCAATGACAACAATATATGTTTTAATTTTTCATTCAACACTATGAATTCCACACGTACTTGGGATAGAATAAGTTTAAGCACTCCGTACATGTTACATGCTATGTTATGGTTTGAGCAAAGAGAACTATCCGACTCCATGCAACTTTTGTTCTCAATAGCTAATTATGGACCATGGATGCTTCTTCTTTATAGCCCCCCCCAGATCTCGTTATACATACTAAATATGTGGTATGATGGAGTAGAGGATGGGTTCTGAAGCATAAGTAAAATGTAGGTAGACCAAGTAGAGAGGAGATGCATATATGGTTGAAGTTCTTGTTCTATGGTTGAAGTTCATGTTTTATTCCAGACCAACCGATAAGGGAAACAAAATCAAAAGGTAAAGTAGCACTGTCATTCTTAAAATCAAGATTACAAAAACATTTTTGTCCCAGTTCATACAATCGAACGCGGATTGTAAGTGTAGTACCATCGATGGTCTTCATATTAATAAATACCAAGAATCTTAAACCATGTACTAAAGGAAGGTGTCGATTCGATGACTAAGCAATTGGGGAAAATAGCTCATGTAATATAGTTTTAGATACAAAGTATGGATTCTTGATCTGACTCATTAACTAGATGCATGGAGGTTGGCAAAGTGGGAACTTCCCCAAATCCATGGGCTTTTTGGTAAAGCTAGGGGGCGCATTGCACACACCTGTTTCCCGTAGGGATGCAACCGTGTCCAGTGGCAGCTGAATGGGGAAGCACTCGGTTTCAAAGTGAGAACAATTGTCTTCCTTGTCCCCTACATTTCATGAAAGTTAAAGGGTAGCTAAATTCTCAAGAGCTTCGATCAGGCGACAATTCTCAGTGTAAGCCCATCCACGTAAGTTGGTCAATGATATTATTAGAGGCCCAATGGTCCATGATCCATGGATGATCGAACACGTGGATATTGGAGAGTAATCGAGTCCCACTCCCAAGTCACCTAGCTAGTAGCTACCCCTCTGTTGCAATTTTACCCCCCTGTTGCAATTTTAAACACTAGTGGTTAATTTAATTATTGAAGGGCTTACCATGAAATTAAATTTTTTTTGCATGGTAAAATTTGAAGTGGCCTTCTATGATGTGTATAATGGCCTCTGAAGGCTTCAAATTTGAATCCTGGATCCCACCATTCACATCCTAATAGCCTTAGCATTACATGGCTTATTAAAGCCCAATAATGAAAAACACAGTAGATATTCGAACACGTGCTTTGCACGCATGATTGGCAGACTTCTCACAGATTCATGACGGACACAAACGTCGGAGACATGGCCAAAATGTCGGACAGATAGTGGATTGCATCGCTGTTCCGAATCCATTGATGTCACCATAGTGATGCTAGACGTCACAATAGAGACGTCTGTGAGTGGAATCCTAGCTACTTGACCTTATGGTTAAGTGTAATTCCGACAGGATAGATGTCACAATAATGACGCATGGTCATCACAATAGCGATTCTCTATGGTTTCAATAGAGACGCCCGTGAGTGGAATTCTAGCTACCCAACCTTATGGTTAAGTGGAATTGTGACGAGATAGATGTTGTAGTAATGCCACATGGTTGTCCCAATAACGAAAATCATGAGTGAAATTTCGACGAGGATGAGGTCATTGTTGTGACAAAAATTTCGTCACATGAGAGACATGTCAAAATGTCATAAGCTGTGTTGTTGGCATTGAGACGACAAGTTATGCACTTGAATGACCAAACATTGTAGGACACGTGTCGGCAAGGAACGTCAGGTGTACGGCGATATATATGTCATCAGAATTATGGCGTCATGTGAAACAATGTTTGGAGGGACCATTTTTTTTCATTTTCCTGACAATATAAAGTTGGAAGGTCAACGAACCGACCATCGGAATTTGGTCCAATAGCCTAGTGTGATATTTTTCCCATTGGAAAAATTGTGGACAAATTAATACCCTTCTACAAATGAAACCATTTATCTAGGGCATCAACATTGATCTAGCCCTAAAATAAAGGGATATAAAAGTTAACTTGTATATTGAAGGGTGTGTCTCCTCCTAAGTGACTGCTTGATGATCCCTTTGTTGTTGTTGGCATCCAACGAAGGATTTGGGTGAAATTTTCTATCATCGCATGAGGGATTCCTCGAGCAACAAATTGATAGGATATCTTGATCCATTATCTCTCTTTTACTTGGGCATGGGAGGCGGTTTGGGATAATGAGAGTGTTTTCCCCCAAGTTTGACTAGTTGAAGACCAAATTCTCGATAGCCAGATCTCGTTGGGGACAAGCACTGAGAGACAAATTAAGAGAGAAGATTGATCTAATACCACAACTCCATATTTATGTAAGACTTAAATGAAATAGAATATATAGAACCGCATACACATACATAATGTAGGAAATACAATGATACAGTAAACTCAAATTCTATTAACTAAATAAAACAGAACATTCTATAAAATAAAGCAGTTATAATGGTGGTAGCTTTAACTCTGAGAAGAGATCTGGTGGCTATGATCATTCATCACAAGTTGATTAAAAAAGGAGGTCGAAATTCCTTTTTATCATAAACATGAGGGAAAAAACCCTAAACATCAAAAACCTAACCCTGGGAGATGAACCGTAAAAAGGTTTGTGGGCCCCAAGTTGGTTAATAGAGGTGTCAACTTCTCAGGGGCATAAATTTTGCATATGATCTTCATTTAGGGTGCTCGGTATCCCATTAGAAATATCTAGTTGAGAAGTACACATTTCATTTATCTAGACTTGCCTTTGGCAATGTATAGATTATGGCGTTTCCAAAAAATGTTGTTTAGGGCCTCAAAATGACCCAAGAAGTTTTGGACATGGAAATCCGTAAAAAATGCCAAAGTGAAAAAATTGTCTTGAGCTCATGGAATAAGTGGGTGGCCATTGGATACCCATCTAGAGAAGTCCTCTGACATGAAAAACTGCCAAACTGGAAAATATTTTTTGAGCTAGTGGAATAGATGGGTGGCCATCGATACCCATTTGGATCATCATGGGGCTTTAATCTAAAGATGGAATTCATGGAAATTCCATTCAAAAGTGATTCCTATCATGAAATAGGGTAGCTATGGGAAGGCTATAAAACCCTAAGGATCCTTTATTTGGGAAAAATAAAGTGTGATTCAAGAAGTAATACTCCTTTGGGTATTCGAAGGCTTGTATGGATAATTTGGAAGGGAGATATTATACCAAACTTTATCCTTTTAAACCTTAGAAAGAACCCAATTAATTGCAATAGATATGGTCTACAATTGGATCTTTCGAACACGAAAATATTTGAAGGGATCGAGAGTTCATTAGATCATTTTATTACCTTGGAGGATAATTTTTGGGATAAAAAGGATATAAGAATTGTAAAAGTCTTAATGGAGATTGACCTAAGATAGGGTTTTCCATAAGGCATTCATAGTGTGAGGTGGTCTTGCTCCTTTACTCATAAATTAGACTTATTGAAAATTCCATTATTCTATAATTTTTGGAACCTAATGAAATATGACACCTGTGGTAGGACTACAAAATCCCCAAGGGTGGCCTTATCTAGAGAAATAAGGTCTAGGTAAAAAGGCACATTCCTCTCTGGATTCGAAGGCTTGTATGGACAATTTAAAAGAAATAAATTGCACAAAAATTCAAGTTTTTGAGGCCCCCCTTATTGACTAAGCCATAAACGGTGAGGTCTCCTTCAAATTAGATGAAAACATCCCAAGGATTCAAAGAATATCACTATGATCAAGGCCTCTCTTTAGAAATTTAAGGTATGCATAATTCAGACTCTTCCTTGATCTTTTAGGTAGTTTATTATGAATCCCCTTCTATAAGGGAGGATAATATGGGATACCAAGGGAGGTAACCAAGGTGATAATGTATGTAATGTGTCCATAATCATGGAATAGCCTCACTTGGAAGTTGGTGGGTAGTAAATAGGCGCACTAGGTAGTTAGAGGAAACACTATAATAAGAAGGGACAATTGGCATAGAGCCCTAGAAATACTCATGAAAAAGTATAAATATATATGAGTATCGTTATATTGGATATATTAGATGTTAGATGTACTATTTTGTAGTAAGCATGGCTTGTGGATTGATTCCTTCAATAAGGAGTATTTAATGGTGTTATCTTACCTTAAGGGTTCTTTCTATATCTTGGTGTTATTCTTCTTGTGGATGGATTTTAGTCATTTTTTATTTGTAAGGTTTTATATCTCTTATGATTCAATTCATGGATGAAGGATCGATACAAGTGATATTAGAGAACAAAATGAAGAGGATTAATAGGAGATACATGACTAAAGGAACCATTTGTCTAAGATTCAATGACCAAAGCACTAATAACTAAAGTTGTTGTATATTTCCACCCACATCACTTGAGGAAACAACAGTCATCGAGGAAAGGAAATGAGCATCGAAAAGTTTATTATGGACAAATAGGAACCAAGAAGGCAACTAGTATGATACACATGGAGAACTAAAACCAATTCATGGAGATATAATAGTAGGACAATGAAAACATGAAACCAAAGAAGCAACTAGTATGCAAATCGAGGTGGCAATGAAGTAGTTGGAGACCATGTCCATATTTCACTAGGATGGATGGATGCTTGTGCTTAGTACCGGTTGAATGCATTTCTTAGTAGATCACATTATATGGTTTCTACCCATGTTATGAGGACATAACATGCGAATGGGGATGGAATTTATTGTACCTAGGGAGGATAATAAGGCGTATCAATTGAGGTACCCAAGGTAATAGTCCATGTAACATGGCCATAATCATGGAATAGTCTCACTTGGTAGTTTGTGGGTAATAAATAGGTCCACTAATTAGTTAGAGGAAATAATATAATAATAAGGGTTAGTTTCTATTGACCCTTAGGAATACTCATGAGAAAGTATAAATATACATAAGTATCACTGTATTGAATATGTTGGATGTATTGTTTTGTGGAAAGCATGGCTTGTAAGGTGATTCCTTCCATAAGGAGTATTTGATGGTGTTACCCTACCTTAAGGGTTCTTTCTACATACTGGTATTATTCTTGTTTGTGGATGAATTTTGGTTATTTTCTAAAGTTTAATGGTTCTCTATCATTTGTGATTTAATTTATGGGTTAAGGATCACTTCACCTTCTCTTCTTGGTTTTTTAGGATCTATCAATTTTAATCATTTTTTTAGAGAATAGACACCCTAGGGTCCAATCCTTCACTCTATCAAAGTCAAGGGGTAATTTTATTTCCAAGTCTAAGGGATCCTCTAAGGGTTCTAGTGAATAATCATCAACAGTATATGTTCAGGGGAACAATATTTATGTCTAAGCGGGAAATCTAGGCACTCGTCCATGATTAAGAATCTTGAGGCCGTGGAGATTCCCATGTGCCACTCAAATGAGGTTGGAACTCAATCAACATTCTTCCCAAAGGAAGTTAAAAATTCCTAAAAACCCTCTTTCAATTCCTCATATTATTTGAGGTTAAATATTAATTATATTGAGGAATCATGGGCCTTGGAAGACGGTTTGGTGTTTAATCAAGATTTCCCACCTTTGATCAACAAAAAATCTCAAATAAAGACAAAATCACAAGCTAAGAATAGGTTAGAGAGGGGGAAGCAACTTAATATAAGTGGGGTCCTTAGAGTAGGAAACCTATAAAATGGTGCTATATTGACCATCCTTTCTCTAAATTCTATAGGGTTTAGGTTTTCCCTTAAACAAGAATCCCTAATAAGAATGTGTGCATTATACAATACAAATGTCTTGCTTCTCCAAGAAACTATGTGTGCTAGGTCAAAATAAATGGAGTTTGTGTCTTCCTTTTTGAAAGATCGCAACTTTTTTCTTGTTGGATGGTGTATTTTTGGGTGGAATGCTAATTTTGATGCTATATCTACTAATGTCTTGCATGTAGGTGTTGTGATAGAAGTTAGATCTAAGGAGTCGGGGAAAATGTATAGAATAATAAATTTGTATGGGCTCTATGGGGACAATAAGCCATTATGAGATGGGATAGGATATTCAAGTATTCCAAATGGTGATAATGTTATTATTGGAGCGGATCTCAACCTAGCTCTTAACCAAGGGGAGAGATGGGGAAGGACAAATCCTCTTGCATATTTTTTCTCTCTCATTTGAGCATGAAGGTTTTCATAATGAGCTATCATTATTTGAGAGTTATGGAGTTTAGAAATGTCTCAACGTTCCAAATGGACACTCCACCCATCATCATGGGATCCAAACAAAGCTATAGAGTAATATAAAAGATTGAACAAATAGAGGACGTGGAAAATATATGTTAGGGAAATAGCTAAAAATGAGAGATAAATAAAATATAATGAATCAACAATAAGAGGAAATGGTCAATGTAAGAGATAATATAAATGGTTGGGATTATATAATAAACCAATAAAGGATCAACAAACCAATATCACTAATATAAAGTACTAAGAAAATTATAATAGATTAAGGATGAACAAAATACCCCAAATAAAAGAATGTGAATATATGGAATGATCTAATTGATATATATAGTATAATAATATAATAAGGAATTTATAGCATAATCTTAACTGGAATAATAGGGACTTGAAGCAGAAGACATAACAATGCTAAATATAGCCATGCTAATACAAAAAAGGTCAAGATAGTAACTTATATTATTATAAAATAGGGAGAGAAGATGAATTAAAAATAAAGATGAGAAATGCGACAAGGAAAAAAGAAATAATAATGGGACTAGGGTTGGGGAAGGGCCAAGATTTATAGTAAAAAAATAACTCAATGATAGAGACACCAAAAATAAAATAAACTAAAAGAAAAGATAACATGATAAGGGGAACCAAATGAATGAACAAAGAGAGGAGGGATTGACTAAGAATTAGAGAAAGATAGGAGTAATAAGGTAGGGAAAGGACGAGAGGAAAGTCTAAATAGCATCAATGTCCAACATGGTGGATTAAAGGTTTTCATGAGTGGCTAAGTTTATAGCCATATTCTTGATTGAAATTGTTTTGGTGTATTTCTATTTCAAGATCTTCCATGATAAGATGCAATGAATTATGGGAGGTCAATGCTAGAATTTTAGTTTACTCAAAACATATGAGGTGCTTAGTATTGAGGGAATGCTCAACTATGGCCCATTTATGAAGGCGGTTATGGTTAGTATTTGCAATATGTTCTTTAAGATGGGCTTGGACTACCGATTTTTCCTATGTAATATTTTCCACATGAGTAGGGGATTTGGTAGACACCTTGAGAGAGGAAAGTGTTGCATTTGTATTTGACACTTTTGAATAATTGCTTTAGGGTGTTGCAGTAAAAAGAGTTTTTATATTCTTTCTAACAAGGATCATGGAGATGCAGTCGATAATCCCATGGATATAAGAGAGAGAAATTAAATCTCTGGGAAATGAATTGGAGCTACATCTCCTTGATTTAGGATGAAGGATGGATTGAAAATATTTGTTAATTTGGGATAGATAATATCAATTGGTCATGAGGGAAATAGTGAGGTGGGATCTTTCATCATTTAAATATTTAGGGTTAGAGATGTGAACAACTCTAGAAATGAGGGCCTTAAGCACAACTAATTTTTGGGTTAGGTGGTGGTGGGCTTGAGCATGAAGGTACCTATTACTATGAGAATTTTTATGATAAACCTGATGAGATAGGGAACCATTTCATTGATGGGTGAATAAGACATTCAAAAGTGGAATGTAGTCGTCTTATTGGATTTCCATGGTAAATTGATTGCGAGGAGAGATACTATTGAGGTGTTAGTGAAAGTTGGTGAGGGAGGAGTGGCCATGTGGCCATATGAAAAAGGTGTCATTGACAAATTCTAGCCTAAATGAAACCAAATTTAGGCTTCAAAGAGAAACTATTCAAGTCTAACACTTCGAAGTGTACCATGAATATTTAGAAACAACAGGGGATACAAATTATCCCATCTCTATCCCTTCAATTTGTTCATAAAATGTACCCTTGAAGCAAAAGAAGGTGTTGGTTAGGTAGATTTTGATTAGATTTAGGGTTTTATATTCAACTAACTTAGAGATGCTATCCAAGGCTTCCAAAACCGAGATTTCGGTGAAGAGAGATGCACCATCAAACTGACCAACATAAATGAATTCCATAAGAGGCAGGAATTGTATACTAAAAAGGTTGGATAAGTTTCTTGTTCGAATTTGCTGGAGAAATTGTGGTGGTGTAATCCATATATCTTTCAACATTTCGAGCCCTTTATAGGCTCATATTCAGGAAAATAATGATTCCGAGGATTAGTGTCATGAAGATGAGCCTAGAGAGGGATCGAAACGTTGATAGATATATGGATTCCACCACCACAGTTTCTCTAGCAGATGTCAACGATTCATCCTGCGGATTATCAGCCAATATAAGTTTATCCTTGTTAAGCATTTGATATAAGATAGTGTTAGGGTAAAATATCAAGTTTTTTATGGAGGCTCTTTAGAACATTTTCCTATCCCATTACAAGTTGAAAATCTAGGTTGCAAACCCCATCTCCCCTTTAAATTTAATCACTTGTGGTTGAACGAGGAGGATGTTAGAGCACTGGTAATAAGGACATGGAAGACCTTTGGCATAAGCATCAACCATTCAACCATGAAGCAATTCATCGATAACTTAAAAGAGATGAAAGGTGTAGTGGTTTAGTCGGTAAGGAATCATGCTATAAGAAATAAAAAAACATCTAAAGAATTTGAAGAGGGAATAAACACCCTTTTTTAAAATAATGAGGCTAAGGTTTTCTTTGAGAAGGAATCCCATAGATTAAAATATCTTTAAGGTAAAAGAAAATCACTTTTAAACAAGGAATAGGGAGAGTGGAGGCTCAAAGGTAGAACTACATGGATGGAAAAAGGTGACAATAGTACCAAATTCCTCCATAAGTATTCAAATCATTGAAGGAATGCAAATACTATTTGGGACATAAGTAAGCAAGGTGCTTCCAAGGCAAGAGCTTTCAAGGAAATAACTCAATTCATAAGACAATGGTTTAAAAATATATTTAATGTTCCTAAGAGTTCCAACACTAGCAAAAATATGAAGATATTAAGGATAATTTCTAGGCTCACTAATGATCAAATGAATATGGATTTGGAAGTAAAAGTCACAAAGGAAGAAATGAAAGTAGTATTAAATTCAAGGGCCAAAATCCCATGCTATAATGTATGGTCAATTGAATTTATATATTGGTTTTTATGATATGTTGGAGAATGACCTTATGAGAATGATTGAGGAATCAAGGAATTTAGGGAAAGAGATCAAATCATTAAAATACACGTTTAAAGTTGTTCTATGTATATTTGGCACTCTCAGACAGTGATATACAAATATTTTACACCCCCACTGAAAATCACTCAAAGACGAGAAAACTAAAGGTTTATGCAGATTTTCAGCATTATTAACTGCTTGGACACATTTTTCCTACATTAACAATGCAAGCCTCATGGGTTTTCTTAAGGAAACCCATGACCAACTGCACTTTCTCAATAGTAAAAATGTGGTCACACCCCAAAACTCTAAAAATGAGAGAAATTTTGGGACTAGAGAACTGGAAGTGAATTTTGAGCATATCCTACACATGAAAAACATGCATTCACTCCAAGATCGAGCTTATCACATTCCTAAATTACCAATAATATATCTTGGGTTGATATAAGGACACAAAGAAAATGGTTAAAAGCATCTAAAATTTGGAGAAATCAAGAGTGAGTAATGAAAATAGTTCTTTTTCATTATTTTCCATTATTGAACAGGAGCTATTGTATGGTTTCTACAACAATGCAATAACCTTGTGTGGGGATCAAGTAGCCCCATTTGGCTTCTCCACCATAGTAAATTCCAATATCACAGTCAACATGAGAATGAGTACGTCTAAGAACGAGAGGATTTGGACTTTGATAAGGGAAAGATTGCTTCAGGATGTATGTATCTAAGTTGTTGTAACCTTTCCTTTGTATCTAATATAAATTGATCTTCTCCTCCCCATTTCCTCCCCCCTATCCCGCCACAGATATGTGTTGTTATTGTTTTATTTTATCATGCATGAGTTTCATATTTGGTTGGAAGTACTTTCCTAAAATTCATTTATATTTGATTAAATCCTTAGCCAAGTTTCATTTATTGATAAAACTTGAAGAAATTTCAAGAAATTTGTTGGTTGAAGTGTGTGCAAGTACTGGAAAGACATCACATTTGCGACTAGACTAGATTGAATGAGCACATTAAAAAACTTAGGGAAAACATCAAAAATAGGTTTTTCTCTTCTATTCTTTTCTTCTCTTGTTTTATTGACAAGCATATATATCTAAGGAAATATGGATAAGAAATATACACTAGTGACTATCAATGAAATTCACTCACTCACTAGGAAGATCAAATTAACGTATAGATAGGTGAATCCATCCATCATAAAATTGGTGACTCCACTAGAGAGATAATTTTTGAATAATTATCATCATGTTTTGGGTTTGTTTTCACTGTGTGTCATTTCAAAGACTATATTAGCTTTTCCACATTGGTAGAAAATTAGGGAATATACTAGAAATGGAACAAATTTAAGATATGGGTTGTTATGATTTGATTTTCTCAATTTTTTGTTGCTTTTTTATCCCATTTCTATCAAAAGACATGACTACTCACACTTTTTCTGAAGAAAAAGCATGACCACTCACACATTTTCCTATAAGAATCATGGGTACCTTTAGAAATTTAGAAACATTAACTCCCATCCTGAAAAATGATAGACCTTTTGTTACACGTAAATCTTGCCATCCTGAGACTTAGTGTAAACATCCCTAAAGTTCCCTGTGACTAGACGGCTTAACTGACCTGCTTTTCAAGGTCGTCACAGTTCACCCTTATGCAACCTGCGACGTTGCAGGTTGTCCTAATGCAACCTGCGATGATGTCAATTAGTTGGATAAAAGAGCATCCTCGAGCCCATTCTCAAAGCTGAGTGATGTGGATCCCTATCCCTAGCCTTTGGTGAGATCCCCTATCTCTCTCCTTCCATATCTCAACCTATCCTATCCTCCTAGTCCTATATGAGTGAAGCTCATTCCCATACCAAGGGGAGGAAGTCTATAGTATCTACATGCTGGTGAAATTAGCTTAGGAGAGATCTCTACTCATCCCTTGAGAGATCCACATTTCCTTTGGAAGCTTTGGCATTGGCTTGATCGGAGAAGGATTGCTACGTTAAGTAATTGGTTCTAATCACTCCCTTCTATGTATTTCCCTTATTATACAGTAATATAAATGCTTTCCACCAAATCTCATTGCATTGATGATGTTTTGTGTAGTTTTCCTACTTAACTGCTTACTTAGATCTATTATTGTTTAGGTGCATTTTACTACTTGTTTTGTTCTATGTTGTCTTGACAGGTTTTGCAACTGAGATCTGAAGACCATCAAGCTTTGAGCAAACATCAAGGAGAAAGTATCAGTGATCTAAAAGGTAAAGCATCTATCTACTCGATCTCTAATTAGATCTAGGAAAGTATTCTATGTTATGTCCTATTTGTTCTAGACTTACATTAAGCTAGGGAGATCAGGCCTTGAGTCCTCTCTTGGTAGATTGTCCGTCAAACAAATTTGGCAACCATACTGGGGAAGAACATTGTTTCTAGTTTTCAATTTGAATGCCATTTTCATTTGATTTCTTTTGCAAGCCATCTCATTTGCCTCCTAAGCCTTTTTTCACCATCAAATCTTCACTTTGAAGAGTCTGTTGTCTTCCCATGAGTCTGTACTCACAATTTTTAGACCATTTTACTGCTCATTTCTTGGAGATCTGTTGATCTTTGAGTTTGGATCTCTCCCATCGCACCTAGGCAGTAGAAACAGAGCGATGATCTGTCATTTTTTGCACTTTGTTTCACTGTCTTCTGAGCTGTCTGGTGAGCTCCCAATATGGATGCCTAATGAGGGCAGCCATACTAAGGGCCTACTTTAATTATCAACCCGGGGGACGTACAAACTTTAGAGGTGCAAGCACTATCTGTGCTCTTATAGGATAATCTTTGTCGCGGTTGGGTGTCGGTATCAATGTTTTAAGGGTTGTCTACTCAATACGTAAAACTGTTTATACTAAGGAATTAAATACTGAAAAGCAGTAAATCTATTTTAAAGAATTAAAAATGCTGAAAGTGAAAGAGATATTCCTATGAATTTACGTAATGCGGAATGGTGAATCTAGACTATGAAAGTGAAATGCCATAATAGATCTATTCTAAATTAAAGAAAGCAAAGTCTATAATTACTTATGCATAAAACTAGAATTATAATCTAAATCATTTGAATATCAAAACTAAGTTTGAAATGCAATCATCTCATGTTACACATCCATTATTAAGAAATCAAAGCAATCAACCTGAGCAATTAATCATGATGGGAAACATTCATAAACCTTATATCTAAAGCATGATTTTTGAAAGCAATGCTAATACATATGGAATCGTTGTATAAAATATGCGTTGAAAAAAAGAAGCTACAAGACTACTGAAACCGTGTTGCTGAACTACAGAACGTGTTATAAATTACTACAGAATCAAGACATCATTCAAATGCTTCCATATGCGATATAAATTTTCATCACTGTAAAACACATAATCGGAAATACCTGAAAAATGGAAATCCCCTGACTTACGTGTTGGAGGGGCCCTCTCCAACCCGTACTCAGGAGGAAAAGAAACTTATAGACACTAACTGGGATTTAACATCAATCTTCCATTAAAATATAACCTCCATGTCTTCACAAAAGTCTGGAACTCAGAAGTATCTCAAGAGTGCAAAAACGTAAAACAATGTTTCTCCAAAAATGTCAATAGATACCTCTCGCTACCCGAGAGGTCCATATTTATATAATTCTTAATGTTGAACTTAACTAAATGTCTAAATGTTGATTCTCCTTGAACAGGAGTGTGTTCTCTACAAATCAGGAAAAAGGCACCGAGCTGCATGATCCCTTAGTCTTCTACGTGTTTGTCCTTTAATGCCCCTGAACCTACTCAATCACGCTCGATTTCCACAGAATTAGTTTATTGACTAGGTATTTTAAACATACAAGAATAATCGTCAAAAACAACTTCATTAAATAATTAAGGTAAAACATTTTTTCCACAAATGAGTGTGTTTCTTCGCCTATGCTTGAGCTTTACTACGGGAAAAAAGGTTATCAAATACCTGAAAATTGGACTCATCATTCTCTCCCATACTTGAAGGATTCACCCATCCTTGGGTGACTTATTCAATTCATCGATGACCTCCCTGATGTCCCATGCTACCACCCTAGGGATCCCTGCCTGCCTATGATATCCAAGATTCTGATCCTCCTTGGCCCATGCCCTCCTTTCTTCCTCTTCATTAATCTGTCCCTTGATGACTAGGGAAAGAAAGAATGGGGGATTCAGCCTCATCCCAATCCATCTGAATTGATTTCTTGCCAGAGATTCCTTGTAGAGTGTGGCCTTGAAAAGAGCATCATCAAGCCTGAGGGGGGAGTGGATTTCTTTTCTTTTCAGATCATTTTCCACTCTGCTCCAACTTTCCTTAATGGACTCATGAACTTCCTTCTGTGTGCTTACGAGTGTAATGTCAAAATGAGTCATAGCCTCCTACTGTTTTGCAAGGAGAATGGGGATCAGTTCCTCGTCCTGGGTGAGGATCCTATGGTTGTATATTATCCCTTCAGGGTGAGTTGTCTCTGCTTTGACCATCAATGGGGTTTGCCATTTTACTGCGACATAGATATGGTAGTATTGGGCTCGCTTAATTTTGTGGTTCATCCACGAACATATTTCCCTTAACTGGAAATCACCCACATATGGGTTTGGCGATCAGTTGGGCGAGCCAGAAACTACAAAATTATGCAAGAAAAATTCACTCAATTGGTCCTTCTCCAGCTCTGTGGAGTTCAAAGATGCATCCATAAATTCTTTGGGAGTGTTTATCTCTATAGGGAGTCCTTGCTTCAACCTTTGGAGCTGGAATTTGCCCCATTTATCCTGTACATAAACTGCATATATTGCCGATGGCAGTCTGAGATCTCGCAGTCTATCATATATGTCAGTAGTGGTGGCCAAAACGTCCTTTAATTTGGTAATCTCCTGGTCCTTTTTGGCTAATTCATTTTGTGCCTCGGCCAATTTTTCTTGAAGCGCTGAATTTTTCTGCTCAGCCAGCTATGGCTCCCCTACATAATGCATCTTCAGGATTTGTGTCTTCTCAGGTGAGAACGGGGAAGGTGTGGGTTGGATTCTTGGCCCAATTCTTAACGTTGCAAGCTCATTTCTGAGCTTTTCCAATTCTTCCCGTGCCTCAGCGAGTTGGGTAAAAACCCCGGAGTTCTCATTGTGCTCTGGAGGGTTCCCCTGGAAGTTGTCTTGCTCTTGTATTCTCTACTCTTCTTCTTTATCCATTTCTTCTTCTTCATCCTGCATTTCTTTCTCATCCTGCTCCTCTTATGTAGTGGGGTCTCTCTGATCTACCCACTGATCATCGTCCCCATCCAACACATTTTGAACAATGGGACTAGGTTCCCTACTCTTTTCCTTGTCTATTCGGATTCGAGATGGTTGGGTGAATCTCTTACTCCTTCTCTTCAACTCTTGATTTTTGGCAGGAATCTCTGGGTTTGCCTTGGGGGAGTCCTCTCTTGAATGTTTGATTTTTACCAGGGTCTCTGCCACATGGTCCAGGTCAATCTTCCTTTTCACCCTTGATGCAGAGGAAGCTTTGTTCATTTCTCCTGGTGGTATGCTAGCTGTGGGTGTGCTTTTCATCCTTTGAACATCTTCTGCGGATACCAGCATGAATTCTTCCCATGAAATCTCTAGTATCTGCGCCTTTAATTCCTCGCAAACGATTAACTTGACTAGCCCATGATGGGCCAAGGAATCCTCCTTACCTTTAGCCACCTTCTTGTTCATTTATGCTAGGGATTGGAGCAGGTAAAATGGAATACTAATGTTGTTGTTTGGTGGATGATGGGTTCTGTGTCTTAACAGCTCTAGGATCCGAAAATGAAAGATGGGAACATAGCTTAACCTACCAGAGCATGTGATGTACCTCAGAACAATTTCAGCCACGTCCTCCCATGGCGCTAGCATGGAGAGTCTTTTGACTCTGTTTTTGTCTTCATCATAGACCCCTCCTTGATCGAAGAATGTTGTTTTTGCTTGGTGGTTTTCCTCCCTGTCATCCCTGATCCAATACAAACCTCTCTGTAGACCAATGAATTTGGCAATTACCTCCTCATCCAACTTGATACGTAACCCCTTCACTCGGGTGACGTACTGTTCATCCTTAATATGTTTGAAGTTTCTTGCAAAATCCTAAGCTACCCCTGTATCGTATCCTCTCAGTCCAAGGATGAAAGGCATCGATCCTGCATTGCAAATGATCTGCGGGATTCTCAGGCTCTAATAAATGGTGCTGTGATCCTTTGGTTCACTTTTCTTGAAACCCTTTGTCATTTTAGAATCTTTTTTATGATCAAACAAAACCAGAACTTTGGAATGTGGTTTATACCCTCAACTGGTCAGGCTCTTCCTACAGGCTCGAGGATTGCAATGTTGGCTGAGTGAGCGCACTAGATTTTGGTTTGTTGCTTCTTGGGAATTCCGAGAGGTTCCTTATATGCAAAATCATGGAAGATTATGCAGCCTTGCTTACTGTCTTTCCGCACCTATCCTTTCCATCATTCTTGTACTTGCCATTTCTAATCCCTTTTTTCCCATGATCGATCTCTGTACTTCATATGATGAGGGTTGTGATCATGATTTGTTGAGGGGTGACAGGACTTAGGTAGCGATCATGACTTATTAAGGTCATTCTACCATGCCACCGATTTAAAATAGAAGCTGTCCTCAGCTGACTAGAAACGAATGTAGTGTGGGATAATGTTTTACCTTAAGAATAAAATAAAATCATTTTAGAGATTACCTTGCTATGTATGCATACCTGCATTGATGATCTGGTGCATTTTTCATGGATGGCGAATTCTGTAGTAGATTTCTGCATGTCAGTAGTTACGTGTGTGGGCTGCTTTTTCCTTTTTGCTCATTTGAATTTGCTGAACTGGCTTTTTTTGAAAGTTGTGCCAGTTGTGGATACGACTCATGTGATGATGCTTCATATTGGATGATTGAATGGCAGTATGTGACTGGCTCTCTTGAATAAATTGCAGGCTCGCATGAGTATGTTGAAAAGAATGGAATGGCGCATTTTGAAGAATTTCATAGTAGTTGATGACTGATTGCTGAATGTAGACATGGCTGGCTCGCTTGAGTGCTGATATGTAATGTATCTAGCTCGCTTGAATTGAATTGCAGGCTTGCTTGAGTGCTGATATGTAATGTATCTGGCTCTTTGTAGGGTGGATGCTTCATATTGGATGTTTTTTTCTCTTTTTCTTTTTGTCTTTTTTTCGTTTTTTTTCTCTTTTTTTTTCCTTTATTTTTTCTTTTTGTCTTGTCTTTTTACTCTTTTTTCTTTTTTCTCTCTTTTTTTTTTGTAAATGAGTTGAATTTCACTGATTTGTCGCGTCCTCTATCAGCATCAATTGTTGCTGGTAGAGTACCTGTGTAAATTCTTCTTTTGACTGTGGTTTCTTGTAAAGTTTTAGGTGATGCCCATTCACTATCATGGGGAACTCCTCTTCATCAATTGTAATAATTCTCACAGCTCCATTTTCATAAATCTTCTATATAATGTAAGGTCCAAGCCATCTAGTGGTTAGCTTCCCTTTGAATGTGTGAAATCTGGAGTCGTAAAGTAGTGCCCAATCACCTTCGTTGAAATTTTTATCCTTCAGATGTTGGTCATGCCATTTTTTTCTTTGTTGTTGGATGATTTCGGTATGTGTAAGTGCTTGTTGGTGGTGCTCATCCAGTTGATTCAGCTATAGCATGCATTCTTTTTGAATTTCTGATAGATCCATATGTAAATATGCTGCAATTCTTAATGTCTTTATTTCAAATTCGATTGGCAGCATGACCTTTTTTCCATAGACTAGCTCATAAGGTGTGAATCCTATAGTTGTTTTCCATGTAGTATTGTAAGCCCAAACGGCCTCACTAAGTCTGTCAGCCCAATCCCTTTTGTCAAGTTGGACAGTTTTTGTCAAGATTCTCTCTAATTCCCTGTTGGTTACGTCAGCTTGACCATTTGCTTGAGGGTGGTAGGAGAATGATTGTCTGTGATTTACATTGTTTCTTTTCATCAAGTCTTCAATTAAATTTGATGTAAATTGTGGGCCCTGATCAGAAACTACTTCTCTTGGCACCCCAAACCTGTGAAAGATATGCTAAGTAAAGAATTTGGCCACATTGGTTTCATTTGCAGCAGCCAGTGCTGCTACCTCTGTCCATTTTGTAAGGTAATCAGTACATACGAGGATGTAGCTTTTCTAATTAGATTGTGGGTTGAATGGGCCAACAAAATCAAATCCCCACTTTTCAAATGCCTCCAAGGAGATTTGTGGATGGAGTGGCGTCTCTTGTTTTTGTTAAATTTTGAGCATTAATTCATTATACTCTAGGGTCTTTGCTGAGAGAATAACATATACAGTATATCAATGCATGACAATCACAATATGACAAGCATCACAAGAATCAAAATCATAAGAGACAAGAGACACAGAGTTTCCGTGGGGAAAACCCTAAGGTGAAAAACCCCACAACTTCCTCAGAGATAGAGAGAGCAATGGCTCAACCAAAATACAACCAAATAACACTGAGATAGTCTCCTAGCAAATGATCCTCCTCTTCCTCACTAGTGCGCCACTTCTGAGAGTGAGAATGAGTTACTTTTCCAAGTGAGTAAAATAGAGATCTCCCCTCTCTATTTATACTCATCTTTTTGCCCAGTGACCTTATGGGGCCGACTTGTCTAGTTAGATACAACCACATTATATTATATATAATTTCGGGTCGACCCCACATGGTGGTCTAATAACCCATCGGCAAGTACACACACTTGCGACACTTGTCAATCCACATGACGACACTTCCTTATAGAGGAATAACACATCTCTTATAAGGGTACAATAAATATATATAAAATACACAGATGAAATACATTCCGAAGTTACATATACATCAACACTCCCTCTTAACTAGGAAGGTATTTCTCGACACAGATCTGCTAGACAAGTCTTCTTCTCTGGATCATTGTCATCGATGCATCGTCATCATCATCGTCACTGTTGCTGCTATCTCAACCAATATCTAACTCTACTCGTCATAGGAAGTTCTACAGAGCCAGTCCTTTTTCATACTGGATGTAGGCCCACCACCTGCAGGTCTTCATCATCACTGGCCATACTGTGGAATCGTCAGGACTTATTACGTGCGTCACAAAACCTCGAAAGAGCATCCCAGGCTGTTACGAGCACACATCTCTACCTATAGGATCTCCCAGGGAAACGAATTACATGTGACCTCACCACAAAACCTCGCAAGAGCATCCCAGGTTGTTACGAGCACACAACTCTACCTATAGGATCTCCTAGGGCAACGAATTACATGTGGTCATGGTAAAACCTCACAAAAGCATCCTAGGACTGATTACAGGCACACAGCCCAACCTATCGGATCTCCCAGGGAACCGAATTATATGCCATAGGACAAAACCTCGAAAGAGCATCTGCCAGATATCCCAGGGCACCGAATTACATGCCATAGGCAAAACCTCGAAAGACTATCTGCAGATCTCCCAGGGCACCGAATTATATGTCCTTCTAGAGCAAAACCTTGAAAGAGCATTTGCCAGATATCCCAGGGAACCGAATCACATGCCATAGGCAAAACCTCGAAAGACTATCTGCAAATCTCCCAAGGCACCGGATTACATGCTCATCTGCACAACCTGATCCACGGCCATAGAGTATCAACCTGATACTCACCATACATCATACTGATGTACACATGATCATCCTGATCATTATCACTGCAACATCCTGCTGCATGTCATCTGGAGCAACATCCTGAAGCTCGTCATCCATGATCATCCTAATCATCATCACTGCAGCATCCTGTTGCATGTCATCTGGAGCAACATCCTGAAGCTCATCATCCATGATCATCCTGATCATATAATGCATCTACCTGATGCATACCAAGTATCTACCTGATACATATCATCATACATGATCCACCTGATCATACAATGTATCCACCTGATACAAATACAAATACATGATACATATCACCATACATGATCCACCTGATCATACAATGTATCCACCTGATACATATACAGATACATGGTCCAAGCATCCAACATGATGCATATACAAAAATACATACACATGATCCAACCGATCATATCCAGCATCCAACATGATGCGTACATACATATAAATGATCCAACTGATCATATCCAGCATCCAACATGATGCATACATATAAATGATCCAACTGATCACATCCAGCAGAAACCATAACATCATCCTGATGCTCATCATCCAGCGCTTATATCCACATCCATGTGAAGGATCCTTCTTCCAACATGCTTGGAATGGATTCAGCAAATGTGTCCATCACTTCTTCCTCAAAGTGTCCTCGATCTGAATAACGCCAAGCCTCTCTCTGAAGTACTCGAACTTCACCCTAGCTAGTGGCTTCGTCAGCACATCTGCAATCTGCTCGTCCGTTGCAACATACAGGATCTTCACAGCTCCTCTCTGCACCATATCCCTGATATAGTGATATTTGATCTCTATGTGTTTCGACCTGTCATGAAACACTGGGTTCTCGAATAGCTTCACACAACTCTGGTTATCACAGAATATACCAGTAGCATCCAATGGGAGATCAAATAACTCAGACAGTAGCTTCCGTAGCCATACTGCCTCACAACTAGCTGAACAAGCTGCAACATACTCTGCCTCAGCTGTACTCAGTGCTACGCAGGACTGCTTCCTGCTAAACCAAGAGATCACACCTGATCCCATACTGAAGTAGCACCCAGATGTGCTCTTCCTATCTGCAGCACTTCCAGCCCAATCTGAATCAACATAACCCTGCAGGTTAAACTTTTGATTCGCTTCATACTTAAGCCCATAATCCACTATACCCTTCAGGTACCTCAGAACATGCTTTACAGCAATCAGGTGAACACTCCTCGGATCCGTCAGGAACTGGCTCAATGTGTTCACAGCAAAGCAAATATCTGGTCTCGTGTTCGTTAGATACATCAAGGACCCAATCATCTAACGATACATAGAGACATCAACTAGATTAGATGAAGCATCACATAGAAGCTTCAGATTCGATGCCATAGGTGTGGCCATGGCCTTGCAATCCATCATCCCGAACATCTTCAGGATCTCTACTGCATACTTCCCTTGTCCAAGGAAGATTCCATCTGCACTCTGCCACACCTCCATGCCAAAAACAAATAGTGCATCATCCCCAAGTTCTTCAACTCGAACTCGGCAGCAAGCTTCCACTGCGTGTTGGCAATCAATCTATCTTCACCAGGTTATGGGAGCTTGCTACAAGCCATACAAGGCTTTCTTCAATCTGCACACATGTGACTCCCTGTCAGGTCTTGGGACTGCATCCCAAACATCTTCTTCATGATCGACGGATCATGGCATTCCATTTCTTCATCCCAGATCCTAGGAACTTCAATATCTTCAATATATATCTTTGTTGCTGGAACAAATATTGTAGTCCTTTTGTAGGTGAAGATATACGGTCTTTCCTACAAAACAAGTTAAATTGCATGATTAGAAACATCTCATAATTTTTAGAACAAATTCTTTACACATAAAGAAATATGTCATGCAGTCATGCAGTCATGCAGTTATCTTAGCCAATGCTTCAATACAACATGTATCCATGTTCCACAACTTTCTAGATGCCTTCCAGTCTCTACCAGAACATTGTTAAGAGTTTGCACTACTCTCAACATGTCAGCAAAGAGGTTTTATTCTAGATAAGTAGCATTGGAATGTTGTACAGTGCCATAGGCCACTTACCCATCACATGCATATTAGTAATATACTGTTCATTAATGCAATCATTCTAATATGCACAATACATCTCCTAAGTCTAGGAACATAAGCATAATATTATTTCAGCAAACAAAATAGGAAAGAAATGATAATTGAAATACTTATCTTTGTTTGTTTCTTGGGTGGACTCCCTCTGAATCTTTGCTTCCTGCAGGAGCTGCTGAAGTAGCTTCTTCTACACCTTTCTGTTGTGGAATATAGGAAGATGGTCAACTCCCTCTGAAAACCTGCATCCTTGCAGGAGCTGCTAGAGAGTGCTCCCTCTTGATCTTTGCTTCTTGGATTACCTATCCTTGAACTTATATTCATCCTTGCTGACATCAATCTTCTTGAACCCATAAAATACCTCTTCTGGTGTCTTGTTGTCCAATATCTTGTGGCGTGTTCTATTCTGCACATATACAGCTGTTCTAGCTGCTTCTGCCCATAGATGCATAGGTAGATCCTGGTCATGCAACATTGCCCTTGCTGCTTCCATGATAGTTCTGTTCTTCCTTTCTGCAACTCCATTCTGTTGAGGATTTTAAGGAGCAGTCAACTCCCTTTTAATCCTTGAGTCACTACAAAGCTTCTTGAAGTCACCTGAGGTGAATTCTCCACCATTGTCGGATCTGAATGTTTTGATCTTCTTGTCAGTTTGATTCTCCTTCAAGGTTTTGAATTCCTTGAATTTATCAAACACCTCATCTTTGTTCTTCAAGAAGTATACCCAAGTCTTCCTGGAGAAGTCATCAATAAATGAGACATAGTAAACATACCCACTAAGAGAACTGGATGACACAGGACCACATACATCTGAGTGGATGATTTCCAGGATGTCTTTTGCCTTGCTTTCACTGCTTGGGAAAGCCTTCTTAATGTTCTTACCTTTTGCACATCCTTTGCAAACACCTTCATGTTTGGTCTTGATTTCAGGAAGACCCTCTACAGCCTCGCTTGCAATTGGAAGTGCTCTATAGTGCATATGAGCAAGTCTTCTATGCCAAAGTTCACTTGGCTCCATGGAATCATGCACCATGGCATGTTCAGGTTGTCCCTTCAATTTATACAAACCTCCCTCTTGCTCTCCAATCACTACTGCATCATCTATTGTCTTTCCCTTTGGCCACATTAGGACTTATCCATCCACAAATGCAAGCCTCATACCTTTTGTATCCAATGCAGAGATGGAGAGTAAGTTCTTCTTGAGCCCAGGTACATAAAGTACTTCTTTCATCTTCAAGGATTTTCCAGAATCTTGGTTGTAGGAGGCTTCACCACTTCCTTTGATTGGGTATTGATAATCATCCTCAAGTTTCACCTTATGGGGTGATGCATGTTCAGATAGATTCACAAAAGATTCCTTAAACCCAATCATGTGTTTGGAAGCCCCACTATCAATCAACCAATCATTACAACCATGGGAGATGGTACCTGTGAGAGCAGATATTAGAACATACTCTTCTTCACTTGATGAGTCATCATCACTATCACTTTATGCCCTAGCCTTCTTCTTTGGGGGTTCATCATCTTCGGCAGCATGAGCATGAAACCTTCTTTTTCTACCCTTCTTCTTCTTGTTGGAGTTGTTGTTGTCCTTCTTGTTCTTGGGACAATTTATGGCAATATGTCCTTTCTCATTACAGGTGAAGCAGATTCTTCTTTCTTTGAAGTGATGTGAAGATTTCTTGGAGTGAGATGGCTCTCTCTTGGACTTCCCTTTCTTGGTGTGAACTGTGAGAGCTTGATCTTCATTCCCCATCTTTTCTTCTTGTGCCACAAGCCTTGCTTCTTCTTGTGAGCATTCTTCCCGTAGTCTACTGAAGGAGATCAACTTCTTCCTTGGATAAAGGAATCCCATCACCTAGGTAGGCCATTTAGAGTGGTCATTACCACTTCACCATTCTCCACCATTTCATCCACTGCTTCTAGTTGTTCCTTGATCTGGGAGACCCTTGAAAAATAAGATTGAATGGTTTCTCCATTCTGAAACTTTACTCCTTTCAATTGGTTCCGCAAGGTCATCTTCTGATTTATGTTCTTCCCTTCAAATAGCTTGGTCAAAGAGTCAAACATCTCCTTGGATGTCTTTAGAGAGGACACATGGGGTATGAGATGATCTTTAATGGAATCAGCAATGATTCTCTTTTCCTTGGCCAAGTTCTTCTTATGCAATACCTTGGCCTCTTCATCCTCTGGGATAGGGATGTCTTCTTTCACATATGAGTCCAACTCATTCTCTTCCAGGATTAACCCAATTCTATACTTCCAGGCTCGGAAGTTATCAGCCCCTTCAAGCTTATCCTCAAGCTTGGTGTGGAGAGACATCTTAAGGAGTACTTAAAATGGAAATAGAAAAGATTTAGGTCTTACCACTTGAAGTGCTGAAAACTGGATCTGGTCTCGGATTAGGGTTTGTCAGAGAAACCCTAAAAATTCAAAATGTGAATTTCAAATTTCTGAAAGGATAGAAAGATGCCCCTTGGTGAGTTGATCAGCCTGGTGCATTCAAAATTTGAGATTAGCAAAGTCTTGCCCTTCAGAATTGCCTTTTTGTCCTCCCGGGTTCACTGGAGAGAGCCCTGAATTAGGGTTTGAGTTTCCTGGAGATCTACTTAGCCAAAAATATCGATCCAAAGCTCTAAACTTTGATTTTTACAAGGAGCTTCCAGCTGTGCCTTCAGATTCCAGAAATTCCTATTTTTGTGGAAACCCTAATGTTTAGGGCCAAATCTGAAAATGCTTGGAATTGAATTCTGATTGGACAAATAGATGCACCTTGATGAGTAGAGTCAATCTACTATACTGATTTTCAAAAATCTATGGAGAGAAACCCAATAAACAAGGAACTCAAGCTTCCGTCACTGCAAAATGTCTTCTTCTCAGGTTAGCTCTGATACCATGATATATTTTGAGCATTAATTCATTATACTCTAGGATCTTTGCTGAGAGAATAACATATACAGTATATCAATGCATGACAATCACAATATGACAAGCATCATAAGAATCAAAAGCATAAGAGACAAGAGACACAGAGTTTCCGTGGGGAAAACCTTAAGGTGAAAAACCCCACAACTTCCTCAAAGATAGAGAGAGCGATGGCTCAACCAAAATACAACCAAATAACACTGAGATAGTCTCCTAGCAAATGATCCTCCTCTTCCTCACTAGTGCGCCACTTCTGAGAGTGAGAGTGAGTTACTTTTTCGAGTGAGTAAAATAGAGATCTCCTATCTCTATTTATACTCACCTTTTTGCCCAGTGACCTTATGGGGTCGACTTGTCTAGTTAGATACAACCACATTATATTATATATAATTCCGGGCCGACCCCACATGGTGGTGTAATAACCCATTGGCAAGTACACACACTTGCGACACTTGTCAATCCACATGACGACACTTCCCTATAGAGGAATAACACATCTCTTATAAGGGTACAATAAATATATATACAATACACAGATGAAATACATTCCGAAGTTACATATACATCAACAGTTTTTGTGTTGGTTTTCCCATTCTCTGGCAGTCATCACAGTGTGAAACATATTCGTAAGTATCCTTGTGGAGTGTTGGCCAATAATATCATGTTTTCAAGATTTTATGGGTTGTCCTTTTTGCAGCATAGTGTCCTCCACATGGTTCATTGTGTGTGGCATGCATTATGTCATGCACCTCATCTTCTCTTATGCACCTTTTGAGTATCTAATTTGGTCCTTGTTTGAAAAGAATGCCTTCTATCCATGTGTATGTGGCACTTTGCCTTATTACTTTTGTTTTCTCTTTGTGACTGTAATGTTGTGGAAACATTCCAGACACTAAATAGTTTGCTATATCAGCAAACCATGGGATTTTTGTGGATATGGAAAAAAGGTGCTCATCTGGAAAACTGTCATCAATTACCTCACTGTCTTGTCCATGTGTCAGTCTAGATAAAAATTCAACCACTACATTGTGCTTTCCTGGCTTGTCTAAAATTGTAATGTCAAATTCTTGGAGGAGCAGCAGCCATCTGATAATTCTGGCACTTTTTTTTGGCTTGTTCATGAGATATCTTATGGCTGAGTGGCCTGTATGAACAAAAACTTGGAAACCAGTGAAATAGTGTCTAAACTTATTAATGGCATGTATGACAGCCAAAAATTCTTTTTCTGTGACAGTGTAATTCAATTCTTCCCCTGCCAAATTTTTGCTGATATAATATATTGCATAAGGCTTTTTCTCTTTTTCTTGTCCAAGGACAGACCCGATTGCTTTATCTGATGCATCTGAGTGGATGTGGAATGGAAATGCCCAATCTGGTCCTTGGAGTACTGGAGTTGTAATTGTTTTTTCCTTCAGGTTATTAAATGCTATCATGCAATTGTTTGTCCATAGGAATTCAATATCTTTTGTGAGAAGTGCAAACATTGGGGCAGCAATTCTGCTATAATTTTCAATAAATCTTCTATAGTACCCTGTTTGTCCAAGGAAACTTCTCACGTCCCTTTGTTTAACAGGTGGTGGTAGCATTTTAATTACTGAAAATTTTGCTTGATTAACCTCTATCCCTCTCTGTGATATATGATGGTCGAGAACAATACCTTCTTCCATCATCATCTTGCATTTGTCATTACTCAGACATAGGCTCATCTCAATACATTTTTTTAATACCAATTCCAGATGGGTCAATGCCTGGTCGAATTTTTTGTCATAGGGTGTGAAATCATCCATGAAGAGTTCCATTTGATTATTTATAAATTCTGAAAATATTCTGATAATTGCCCTCTGAAAGGTTGCAGGAGCATTGCAAAGTCCAAATGGAAGCACTCTGTAGGCATAAGTACCCCATGGGCATGTGAAGGTTGTTTTGTCTTGGTCAGTTGGGTGAATGAGGATTTGATTGTAACCACTGAACCCATCCAAGAAGGAGAAAAACTTGTTACCTGCTAAAGTATCCAGTACTTGATCTATAAATGGGAGAGGAAAGTAATCCTTCTTGGTTGCTTTATTAAGCTCTCGGTAGTCCACACAAATTCTCCATTTGCCTCCCTTTTTAGGGACTATGACCAATGGTGATACCCACTCACTATCAGAGATGGGATAGCTGAACCCTGCATCTAATAACTTTTGTAGTTCTATTTTGATTATGTCCTTCAATGCTAGGTTTAGTCTCCTTTGTGGTTGTCTTATAGGAATAGAACCTTCCTTGATGTAAATATAATGCTTGCAGATATCAGGATGAATACCTTTCATGTCTGCATATGTCCATGCAAAAGCTCTATTCTGCTCTGTTAATACCTTCATCAGTTGTTCTTCATGTTGGGGATGTAGATTAGAATTGATGTTAACTGTTTTCCCTGGTATAATTTCCACAATCTTTGTTTTGTCTGTTTGTTCTTCCAGAGATGTCAGTTCTGCCCACATGTTGTTCAAGTTCCTGCTTGAAGATTCACCTTCATTTTGCTGATCTGTGTCAAAAAACCTTTGAATACCATCATTGTTAGAAAAATCCTTTTGTATAAAACTATCTATATGACCATCTTCATCTATGGATTTTAGTGTTAATGCAGCATCAATTGTCAGGACAGGTCTTATGTTTTGATTCAGTGTGTCATTGTAATCGTCAGTCCAGTTTTGATATTCTATGTCTAAGGATTTTCTGGCTGGTGGGTAAATGGTGATTTTTTTCCTAGACTGGCCACTGGTGATGGTCATGTTACCTGACCTGCATCCTATGTAAGCATCTGCAGTTGCCAGCCAGGGTCTTCCGAGTATAATAGGATATCCACTAAGTTTGCTTTTTACCTCGATGACTATGAAATCAGCTGGGTATTCCCAGTATTCTATATTGATTATAATGTCCTAGAGCATTCCTTCAGGCTTCACAGTGGATGTATCTGCTAGCTGGAGTACTATAGTTGTTGGTCTAACCTCTGATTGGAGACCTAGGTGGATCATAGTATCTTTGGTCATTACGTTTATAGCTGCTCCTAAATAAATTAGGCTCTTGTCAATTTGTCTGTTATTGATGTTGACTTGGACCACAGGGCTCCCTAGGTCTAGATATTTGGGGTTAACCACGATACTCAGCATTAGATCGGCTAATTGGCCCACTACATTAATAGTTGGTGGGTCACGCCTCCTCCTTCCAGGTTTATTCAAACAATTCTCTTTTATATATTTGTTGCAGATGGGTACGTCTCTAATGGTTTGTAAGATGGGGATTTGGATATTCAAGTGTTTTAATTCATTCATAATTGCGTTTTCCTCTTCATCTTTGGTACTTCGTACAAGCTTTTCAGGAAATGGAGGGTTTCTAGTTCGTGTGAGTGGTATAATTTCTTCCTCCGAAAGGTTTGGTTCATCAGGTTGTTGAATATGAGGTTCAGTCCTTTGCTCCTGGTGCTCTGGTTGTTGTATGTTTTGCGTAGGTGTATTTTGGAGCGTTTTTCCAGACCTTAGGTTAATCTCATTTATTTCCACAGTATCTACTATGTAAGTGGTAAATTGCATTGTTTCAGTATTGTAGGCTTGTTGCTGCCCTGGCCTGTTGTTGTTAGGGTTAGGGATTGGCTAGGAAAGAATTGGTGGAGGTCTAGGGTGTGGTTGATTATGTGGTGGTGGCATGATAAGTGGATGTTGTTTCTGTAGCAGAGCTCTCCAATTTGATGGATGGGGGTATTTATTTGCATAATTTGTGGTAGTTGGAAAAGGTGGGGGGTATTGAGGATACGACGGTGGATAATACGGTTGTTGATAGGATGGTTGATATGTTTGTTGATTCTGTTGCCATTGGTTTGGATTTGGCTGTGCTTTCCATGGAGTTGGTGCAGAGTTCCAATTTGGATGTCCTTGATTATAGTAGTCTTGATTGCTCTATTGATATGGTCTAACAAAATTATTCCTCCTCTGATTTATAAAACAGAGCTGTTATATTGCTTCTTCAGCTGTTGGGTCTTGAATAGCCGCCTTACATGAGGGTAAGAGGGGACATTTATCAGTGGAATGGTCGTCAGTGAAAAGACCACATACTTCTATTGTGTTCAAGGTGCACTGCCCCTTCTCATGTTTTTTTCTACAACGAGGACAAAATACTGCCAAGGCTTGGTTAATTTCATCCTGCTTCTTTTTTATTTGAAGAGCATCAAGTTGCATGGCCAGAGATTGCAGGATGTCAGTCTTCATGTCATCTAGCAAGTTTCCTAAATCAGATTTTGTAAGTGTTGGTCCTGAAGATGTTGATCCACCAGTAGATGTGTGTGTATCCCTTGTCCCATTCTTAGTTTTCCTAGATCTAGAGTATTTTTTGAAGATTTGCAGGATCTGGTCAAAATATTTCTAGAATATATCTCCATCTCCTAGAAGATTTAAGACATCAAAATTCTCCTCTTTTACACCTCTAAGAAGGACAAGTTTTAGTGATTCAGGATCCAAGGTGGAATGATTGGCTCGTTTGTAGCTGAGTTGAAATCTTTGGGCATAATCTTCTAATGACTCTCTTTCTCCTTGTTGCATTCTAAAGATTTCATCCCTTGTATCTTTGGCCTTGCAGTAGTCCCTATATTTTTCTAAGAATGCCTGTTTCATTTGATCCCAGCTAAAGATATTATTCCCTTCAAGGCTCATAAACCACCGAAGTGATAGGTCTTTCAGTGTGGAAGGAAAAAGCCTTAGCTTTTGTGCATCAGTAGTGTAATCAAATGATCTGCAAACTACCTCAAATTCAAACAGGAATGTGTTAAGATCTTCTGAAGTCAAACCATGGAAGTTTGGTAGATTATTAGGATTGATGTTCTTCATTTTGGCATCTCTAAGAGGTATGCTAATGGGAAAGGTGAAAAGCTCCCTAGGTTCCTCCTCTTCGTTTTCCATCGTGGTGTTTGAGATGGAACTAGTAGTGAAGTTGTCTCTGTTTGGATCATATGTGGGGTTAGTTTCGTTTTCAGAGTGTAAGAGTTCAAACTGAGAATGGTCAGAACTGTTATTACCATTGTTGCTCATGGGATTCTTAGGCAGAAAGCGTCCAAACCTATCCCTTTGCCAACGAGGCATTCATTGGTTAAAAAAAAAGTATTTATGTTTTTGTTTTATGTGATTTTTGTTCTCTTTTTGTGTTGTTTTTAGGTGATGTCTCCTAAAAGATTTAGCACCTCCCCCGGCAACGGTGCCAAAAAGTGGTGAGCTCCCAATATGGATGCCTAATGAGGGCAGCCATACTAAGAGCCTACTTTAATTATCAACCTGGGGGACGTACAAACTTTAGAGGTGCAGGAACTATCTGTGCTCTTATAGGATAATCTTTGTTGCGGTTGGGTGTCGGTATCAATGTTTTAAGGGTTGTCTACTCAATACGTAAAACTGTTTATACTAATGAATTAAATACTGAAAAGCGGTAAATCTATTTTAAAGAATTAAAAATGCTGAAAGTGAAAGAGATATTCTTATGAATTTACCTAATGCGGAATGGTGAATCTAGACTATGAAAGTGAAATTCCATAACAGATCTATTCTAAATTATTAAAGAAAGCAAAGTCTGTAATTACTTATGCATAAAACTAGAATTCTAATCTAAATCATTTGAATATCAAAACTAAGTTTGAAATGCAATCATCTCATGCTACACATCCATTATTAAGAAATCAAAGCAATCAACTTGAGCAATTAATCATGATGGGAAACATTCATAAACCTTAGATCTAAACCATGATTTTTGAAAGCAATGCTAATACATATGGAATCATTGTATAAAATAAGGGTTGAAAGAAAGCAGCTACAGGACTACTGAAACCGTGTTGCTGAACTACAGAACATGTTATAAATTACTACAAAATCAAGACATCATTCAAATTCTTCCATATGCGATATAAATTTTCATCACTGTAAAACACATAATCGAAAATACCTGAAAAATGGAAATCCCCTGACTTACCTGTTGGAGGGGCCCTACTGGTGACCTACGACGGTCGCTCTGTGTCTAAACACAGACTGCGCTAATCTGTTAAATTTGATACAAGGGAATCCCCCCTCCATTTTTTGAATTGAGTTTTAATTTGGTGTGCAGACCTTCTCTGTGCTATACGTTTCATCCATAGATCTCCTAGACATAGCATACTATCATTTTCCTCCATTTTTTGGGTCTTTTGAGATTTGGATTCATGTTTGGCCCTTTGAGTCAAAACTAGTGTTTTGCTTTCATTTTTAAGCAAAATGGGTTCTATTTTTTAAACGTGCATCCTATAGTCATTTTGACCCATCTCAAAGTTTTGAGATCATTTTTGGTTTGGTGTGATTGGCTTGTTCTAAAGACTCGAAAAGTGTGGGATATCCATGTCTTTTTTAGCCTCTTTTTCTTGGGTTGTGCATCTTGTTTCCCTTACATCCTGAGCTATCTAATGATTGTTGGAAAAGATTGATTCTTTGTCTCCACTTTAGTTCAAAGAGAAGCTTGATTTTGTCACTCTTTACTATATTCATGAAATTGGAAAACATAAGTATTCTTCTTTCTTTAATTTGATCATTTGAAATTCTTGGTCTCACACTCATAAGAAGAAGAAAGGTTCGTTTTAGATTTGTATGCATTTGAGTTAGATAAGATTGTTGAGTGCTTTTCTTTGTCTTTCATTTAATTGGAAATGTTGGTGGAATCTTTCTTTCTGTAGCTTAGATGTGTCTTTTTCAAGTGTAAAAAGATAGGAAATGGATTAGAATTATTGCATTTGGTGTTCATAAAAGATCTCTTTTATTGCTTCGGGTTAGTTTTGGGTGCATCTTTTACTTCTTTCTATCATTTTGAAAAGAAATAAAATTGCATTTGCATTGGGTTGTGCATTTGGGAAGAAAATATATCTCTCTTTCCTTCTTAAGTAGGGCTTCATAGAAAAGAAAGAGTTCATTTTCATGTAGCTAGGGTGCTTTATGTTTACATCTATGTACTCACCTCATGCATTCACCTAACCGTACAAGATAAAATCAAGCGCTAGTTTAAGTTAAAACTTTTAGCAACTTGTGTGTTAGGTTAGAGATGTGTTCTGACATCTTTAAGCATGGCAGCTGTCTCTATTTTCCTGCACTGCATCCCGAGGGTATAGTAGTCTTCCATGTACCAACCAGTATATCGAAGCTCTTTCACGTAGCAACCAGGTATATCAAATCTCTTTCACGTACCCACCAAGTACTTCGCGTACTTGGCGTATATCGAAAGGTGTTTCATGTACTTGGCGTATATCGAAAGGTGTTTCACATACTCTGTAGTATATAGGAAGGTCTCATGCCATACGGTTGTGCATTAGAAAGCACCACTATGGATTTGAGCTCCCACGTACCTTGCGTATATCGGGAGACACCATTACGATTCCTGAAACCAACTGAGTTAACCATTTGGTCGTCTTGGCAGAGCAATAAACCAAGAACAACACTCAGGGAGATTACTACGCATGTACTATCCAGGTAGTCGGGTATTCAGGAAAGGGTACGGTCCTAATCCTCCTTGTTGTGTTTTACTGTTGGACCCTGCGGTATATAGCGATTTGCAAAGCCTTGAAAATCCTATGAGGTTCCAAACTTTTGAATCCACTCCTGTTCACAAGTTTTCCTATTGCTTTTAGTTTGAGTAGCATTTCTTGTGCATGATAATTAGAAGGACTTAGAGAGTTTAGATATGGCAACCCCTTCTGGGACTACCAATCAAGAGGCCCCTTTTCAAGGGGTACATTTTTCCTTTCCTCCAGTTGGAGATATTGATCCTCCCTTTATTGCCACTTTAAATCTTCATGGATTAACCATAGGATTACCGGTATGGTTATTCAATCCGGTGATTCCGATTGTACCCAATGTTTCAAATGTTAACTCTCCACCACGAGAGTGTCAATCCCAAACTGATCCTTCCCCTTCTTCATCGGATGCATCTTCTTCCATTTCTTCTTCCTCGCTTGACTAAAGCAGTAATGTTAGTAATCGGGAGGATAAGAAGAAGAAGAAAAGGAATATAAAGAAGAATAAGGATAATAAAGAGACCAAGCATCAACCAGTTTCCTCTAATGGCACTCATTCTATGAAAACACCTTGTAGACCCAAGTTCCCTTGCAAGCTTTGCAAGGGTGAACACCTTCTCAAGGATTGTTTTACAAAGTGTTAGAAAAGTGGTCTAAAGCCTCCAAACCACCTGTATCATCAGCCTTTGGACATCATACTGATGATGCCCCATCAACTAGTGAATCCATAGTTAAGGGTCAGAAATGTAAAGTCAAAAATCCTTGTTGGTTATGCAAGGGTATGCACCTTACTTACCTTTGTCCATGCATGGATGAAGCTTCGCAATTGTTAGAAGACATTACTGTATCTCAGAACCACCTTCTAACTAGATATTGTAAGTCGTCCATTGACCCCCCATTAGTTGATGAAGCGGTCAATCCAACTCCATCCTCAATCGATCCCACTCTTTCTTCAAATAGTGAAGAACCAGTATTTCATCCCAATATTTCTTCAGAGAGTGAACATGAAGTGGTCGAGTCGGCCTCACCTCCACTTGATCTCGCTCTTTCATTAGAGAAATTCCAGACTGAAGCAGTCACCATGACACAGTCTCTGTCTCATTCTTATCTTCCAAATGAGAGTGAATTGGAAACTGCCAATGTTTTCCTAATCAGTTCAGAGGAGATCCTATCCATTCCCACAGGACCCCCTCTAAGTACTAAGGTCATTTCCTTCGATTGGAATGGGATAACAGAGCCTCGTCTTCCTTCGAGTGTTCCTTTTCAAGTATCTGTAGGAGTTTTTGATAAGGAAATATTTCATATTATAGTTGATGAGGGAACCTCTGTTAGTATTTTATCCTCAACTACTTGGAAATATATAGTTTCCCCTCAGCTTGTACCAGTCACTGGCCAGGTTTTGGATTTCAATAGAAATCCTATTGGACCTTTACGGATCCTTCCTCAATTACCTATCACTTTAGGAGGGAGAATTGTCCGTATTGATGTTATGGTAGTCCAAGGTCCCTTAGATTTTAATCTACTCCTTGGACGTGATTATGTTTATGTAATGAAAGCTATAGTGTCCTTACTCTTTCGAGTGATGTATTTTCCCCATGATGGGAGAATTGTGACCATCGATCAGCTTTCCTTCGTAACACCCACTCATCGCATAACTCCTAGTCATCTGACTTCCCTAAATGTTCCACATATTTTAGTGTTTTCTTCTCCCTCATGATGGGGGGAGGGTCTTCAGCCTCTTCGAATCATGTTGGAGGTGTTCCCCTAGCTTCTTATGCTAGGAGCACCCTACCAACCTATAGACATCATGTTGGGTAGGGCCGATCTTCAAGCAAAGTTTCCCTTTTGGTTTCAAGCTTGTCTAAAAATGAAATCATTATGTGTTGAGCATAGTTTTATTCCCTTTAAAGCTCATTAAAAAATGAAAAGGCCCATTCATGAGCATAGTTTTATTCCTTTTCAAGCTCGTTAAAAAATGAAATGGCCCTTTTTTGGAGCATAGTTTTATTCTCTTTCAAGCTCGCTAAAAAATGAAACAGACTTCACGAGCATAGTTTCTTTCTATTTTAAGCTCATTAAAAAATAAAATGGGTCCTTACAAGCATAGTTATTGTCTATTTCAAGTTTGTGTAAAAATGAAATAGATCTCCCTCCCATTGGTTCAAGTCTCTCGCTAGAGTTAGAACTAGAACCTTTATTTCATCTGATTCTCATTTTCCCCCCTGGTGAACATTTTCATATTAGTATCTAGGTTCTTAGTTGGGTAAGGAAGAAGAGTAGTTAGATGAAACGAAGCTTGGGTAGCATGTTAAGCCGCTAGAAATCATGTTGGGGGCATTTACCAACCTTTGAATATCATGTTGGGAATGAACCCATCAATGGGCCTTAACCATGAGCATGGTTCTATTCCTGTGTCAAGCTCGTTAAAAAATGAAACAGATGACAACGAGCATGGTTCTTTTCCTGTGTCAAGCTCGTTAAAAAATGAAATAGTACCCCACGAGCATGGTTCTTTTCCTGTGTCAAGCTCGTTAAAAAATGAAACATTACCCCCTGAGCACAGATTGGTCTTTGTCTCCAAGCTCGTTAAAAAATGGAATAGACCCCTACAAGCATAGTTTCCCTTTGGTTTCGAGATTGTGTAAAAATGAAATCGTTCCTGAGCATAGTTTACCTTTGGTTTCAAGCTTGCATAAAAATGAAACCAGCTTCATGAGCATAGTTCCCTTTTTGTGTCAAGCTCTTTAAAAAATGAAACAAGTCATACGAGCATGGTTCCTTTCCTGTGTCAATGTCGTTCAAAAATGAAATAGATCCTTTCCCGTTGAGTCGATTCTTCTCATAGACTTAGTACCTGAACCTTCTTTTCATCCACATATGCCTTAGGTGAATGAAATGAAGCTTGGGGGGCATGTCTTCAACCTCTGGGCATCATGTTGAAGTCAACTCGATTGCCTCTCCACACCATGTTGGAGTTAAGTCACTTATTCTTGATTTCTTCTCCACACCATGTTGGAGTTAAGTCACTTACTTCTAGTAATCATGCTGGGGGCATGTACCAACCTTCGGATTTCATGATGAGAAAATTTCCACCAATGGGAATACTTTTCAAGCATACTTTCTTTTGGGTTTTGAGCTCACTAAACCATGAAAATAATCCCATGCATAGTTCTTTTTCTGTTACAAACTCATTAAAAAATGAAGCAGACATCATGAGCATTCTTCCCAACCTGTCTTTGAGCTCGTTAAAAACAATAAGATGGTGTTGAGCTTACTTTTCACTTTTTTCGTGCTCTGGTTGAAACATGAAAAGTGGTTTGAGATTAGTTTTTACTTTTTCTTGCTTTGGTTCAAATATGAAAAAGATTCTGGGTGATTTTGATACCATTATCGTGCTCGTTAAAAAATTGAGTAAAAAGGTGTGTCTAACGAGTATAGGTTTATCACTTTATCCGGCCTCGCTAGACTATTTACGAAAAAGGAACCATGCCGAGTTTACTTTTTCCTTTGTCGTACTCGGTTACCAACCATGACAAATTTGTTCATGGAATCCTCTTTAATCTCTTTTCAGACTCCTAAAATAGGAAAATATGGCCAAGAAAAATTGATTCGTTCACGCTTGTAAAAGTATTTGAATGATCGTCTCCCTAGTGATAGTTTACCCCTTTTCAGACCGGGGGGCACGACTTACGAAAGAGGAATACTCCAACCAATCATGACTAGAAGAGTCCTCTCTTGCGTTGTTTTACCCTTGTCCGGGCAAAGAGGCCAACTTTACGAAAAAGGACCTTTGGAGTCTTCTTTGGTTATTTTTAGACTCTCTAAACATGAAATGATGCCGAGTTTACCTTCTATGGACTCGTTAAAATTCAACATTGAAGGACCCGTCATGGGACGAACCCCTCCTTTCCTAGGTTTGGAAAATATTTGGGATTGGACTCATCTATGAGATGAGCTATACCGAGCATCTGGTTACCCTCATCAAGCTCGTCAAAAACACATGAGGCACTCATCATTCATGATGGGGAAAAAGGAAAGCTTTTATGTTACACTCTCTACCTGTGGCAGTACCTAGTCGTTCTTGAACATGGCACTCATTTACATTTACATTCATCACTTGGATCATCCGTTTGTCCTTGAGTTTTTCCCATTTCCTGAGTCTTGTTACTCCTTTGGGTCATCCAAAGAATACTTCCACCATCAGTTGCATTAAGAGTTGGTATCGTACTCGTCATGTCAATACTGCCAAGTCATGTCATGCCCATGTTCAAGAATACTTTCACCACTCATTATCTGCAGTCAGTACACCTTCCATCATGTCGGTCTACTTTGTGTTGGTCCTATATGTTATTGTACCATTCGATCTACTCCAAACATCTGTTGTCGTGTTTCGTGTCGATGATGGGGGATTCATCATGTCCCTCCTTTGGCAGATTCATCCTTGTCGACTTCAGATCATCATCTGAGGATTGAATCTAGAAACCAATCGAGTAACTTGGGCCTGCATGCCTCAATGGCAGGTTACCTCACTTTCGACATGAATTTACATCATTGACTCTTGATTGAAATATTTTGTTAAGCATTCGACTTCAACTCATTTATTCGCGCTTAATGATATGTACTATGATACCTTGGGTATCATTGACATTAATGTTGATTTCCCTCATGCTTGTTAACAGTATACATCAATGATCGGTAATCAAGTGGTTTCTACCATGTTCGACGTCAAGACATTTGTAATCACATGGATAGATTCGTATCATTGCGGGTTTGGCTTAAAGACCATGGGGAGTCATGTTTTACCCAGGTTGGGATGGATATTGTTTTGAGTCATATTACACGGATCCACTTTTGTATCGGTCGTGGCTGTGTCATCATCTCATCATGGATCTAAGCTTGTGTCTAGTAGCCATAATTGTGTTCAGTCGGTCATTACTACCATGGATCTGCATTGTATTGGTCAGCAGCCATGTTGTGAGTCATATGAGACTGTGTACTCAAATTCAGTTGTACTGTAGCATCATCCTTCTTCCGATAAGTCCATTGATTTCTTCTGTCAAAACATTTCACTTGTCCAGTTTCAAACAGCTTCATGCTTTGGGGGGCATTCTGTTACACCTAAATCTTGCTATCGCGAGACTCAGTGTAAACATCCCTGAAGTTCCCTGTGATTGGAGGGCGACATCATAGGTTGTCCTAATGCAGCCTGCAACGATGCCAGTTAGTTGGATAAAGAGCATCTTTGAGCCCATTTTCGAAGCTAAGTGATGTGGATCCTATCCCTAGCCTATAGGGGAGTTGGCATTCGGTTCCCTAGCCTTTGGGTGAGATCCCCTATCTCTCTCCTACCATATATCAACCTATCCTATCCTCCTAGTCCTATATAAGTGAAGCTCATTCCCATACCAAGGGGAAGAAGTCTATAGTATCGACATGCTGGTGAAATTAGCTTAGGAGAGATCTCTACTCATCCCTTGAGAGATTCACACTTCCTTTGGAGGCTTTGGCATTGGCTTGATTGGGGAAGGATTGCTATATTAATTCATTGGTTGTAATCACTTCCTTCTATGTATTTCACTTATTATACAGTGATATAAATGCTTTCCACCAAATCTCATTGCATTGATGATGTTTTGTGTAGTTTTCCTGCTTAACTACTTACTTAGATCTATTATTGTTTAGGTGCATTTTACTACTTGTTTTGTTTTGTATTGTCTTGATAGGTTTTGCAGCTGAGATCTGAAGACCATCAATCTTGGATCAAACATCAAGGAGAAAGGATCAGCGATCTGAAAGGTAAAGCATCTATCTACTCGATCTCTAATTAGATCTAGGAAAGTATTCTATGTTTTGTCCTATTTGTTCTAGACTTACATTAATCTAGGGAGATCAAGCCTCGAGTCTGCTCTTGGTAGATTTTCCGTCAAACACCTTTTTTGCCTGAATGATAAAAGATTATGTTTTGTTTATTATATTATTCAATTTTTGCATTAACTACCACATGAACTAGAATTGAACAAGTTCTTTAGATTAGTTGCATGCCTATTTTCTTGTTTTCTTTTCATTATTACATTATTGATATTGGAAAATAATTTGAAAGAAACCTATGCATCTTTCCTGAAATTGTTATTTTGCTCAGTAAAAATCTATTGGGAATCTAAACTTACATAGTATGTTGCATTTAAGAATAGAAAAGAATATTTATTTCCCTTTTCTTGGGCTTGTAAAAATTTTCCTCACCTCATTGAAGGAAAAAGTGAGCAAACTAGATTTTAAATTTCTTTATAATTTCAACAAAATTTGAGTCCTCTCAAACACCATAACAGTTTCACTCCATACCCTTGGCTAAATAATGAACAATAAAATCAATTAGAGTTGTTTTTTTTATAGAAAACACACATAGTTTAGGTTGTGGAGCCTTAGTGCAAGATGGAGAGTTAATTCCCGTTGGCTATGAAAACTTAAACTGGCTACTATTAAAGAGAGATAAATCCATTAGTAGAAAAGCAAATAAACTTGTCAAGAAAGTGTGTGAAGTGAACTCAATAGGTTACTTTACTTGAGCATCCATTTTAAAAAAGATGAATCGTGAACAAAATGCATAACAAATCCTTAAGCATGATTGGATATGGGGTCCTTCTAGTCTAGTTCTATATTGCTAGAAGCCAAGTTTTGATGCAAGGAGAGATCCAATAAATACTTGGAAACATATCTAGGTTTGCACATCTAGGACATTTCTTGAATTCTAGAGCGAGTAGATTATGGTTTCTACTGGAAGCTTGATTGGTAAATTCATTGCTTTAGAAAAGGAATGTTTGGGACAATGTGGGCAAAAGAATTGCCAAGGTGTTGATTGAAGTTGATATTTGGGATGATTTTCCAGCCAAGATTGACATCTCAAGAGGGGATTCGGATTTGGTTCAAAGGATTTATTATTGGAAGATTCCTTTCTTCTATTCAAAGTTTCATGAAGTTTGACTCCTATGCAGGGTGGGAAATTAAAAAAGGAAACCTTGGCAACCTTTTTGTAAAATATGGGTAAAGAAGTTTGATAATTTTGAAGCTACAATTCCGAATATTTTAGAGGCTTGTGTTGAAAAGGTGGCCATGAAAAAGGGTGAAGGTGATTTTTCAGGTCTAGGTTCTCAACATAATGATCCAAGTGGCCTCTCTTCAACTAGAAGGAAATTGTCCCTCCAATTGTGTCTACTGCAAATGGTTGTAAGGTTAATCCAAATCCCCCTTTTACCTCTTTATCTTTGGTGGATTCCTTAGAAGAAGAATCCCCTTTAAATACTCTAAAGGTTGATGTTTTGGGTCCAACCCTCTCCAGTTCTCACTTTGTTGCAAAGAAAGCATGTCAATCCCCTTTTTTTTCAGTGGCTTAGGTTGAGTCCATTTTTTGGGCCGGGAGAGAGTCTATTGCTATGGGTAATCCATTCCATGTTTTAAGGTCTAGTCACTCATATGTTATTTCCTCCTTAAAATTATGTACAAGGAATTTGTTCTTTGTAGAATAAGGAGAGGAGGTAAAGGGAGGGCTTGTAGTAACAACAACAAAATCTAGTTCAATAGGGCATAAGTCTTATATCTCAAAAGATAAATCTAAGGCATCTTCAGAGGTGAGAAAAGGTAAGCAATTAATAATGAAAGGGACACTTAGAGAAAACAATCCATAGAAGGTGTTTCCACCATGATCATTCTCTCCTTCCATGTTACAGGGTTAGGGGGTTACCTCAAAATATTATCCCTCAAAAGTTTTTTCATGGTCTACATGTTATCTTGTTCCAAGAAATGATGTTCCTAGGATTGGAAGGATTTGAAAATTTGTCTTTTATGTTGAAGGAGTGGAATTTTTGTTCCATTGATGTGGTGGGGTTATTAAGTGGTCTTGTGTCTGGATGAAATGGTATTTTTTATGCTTCCTCCACTTCGTGTCTTTATGCTGGTATTGTTTTAGAAGGAAGGGCAAAAGAGTTAGATAAGGTATTCAAGTTTGTGAGTCTTTATGCCCCTTATAGTGATAGAAAAATGTTATGGAATTATTTAAGAAATCAATAGGATTTGGTAGGGGATATGTGATAGTTGGGGTGACCTTAACTTAAGACTAAATTCTCATGAATTTTGGTGTGAGATAGCTAGGATAGAGCCTTTGGAATATTATTTTTCATAATTGTTTGATGATCTTTGTTTAATTGATGTTGAACTAGTTGAGGTAGTTCCCACTCAAAGAAACTATAGAAGAGGTAGAGTGGGGATTTCAAAAAGACCTAACCATTATCTTGTGACAAAAAAATTACTGGAGGAAGCTAGCATGTTTAAGTTTTGGATTGGGCTTGGATGCCTTTCTAATCATATTCCAAGTATGTTTTACATAGAAGAGATAGATAAAAAAATATCCAACTCTCTTTAAATTTATTCATACATGGTTAAATGAGGAATGCTTCAAAGACTTGGTGATGGAAAACTAGAAAAAGTTTGAGGTCTCATCTAGAGATTTTGCTATGCTTCAGTTCTCAAACAATTTGATTCATGTGAACAAATTGGCTATTGTTTGTGCCAATGAAAATTCAAAGGAAAAACATAATTATTTGATACAAGTTGAGAAATACTTACTCAACTTTTTTGAATTGAATTCTAGTGGGAGGTTTTTTAGAAGAAGAAATTGGAAGATTGAAAGAGTTAGAAGGAAAAAAGAAGGAGATTTTATAAATGGAAGAGGCGGAATGGAGGCTCAAGGGTAGAGCTACATGGTTAGAACAGGGTGATAATAATACAAATTTCTTTCATAGCTATGAAACTCACAGAAAAAGTGTTATCACAATATGAGAATTGGTGAAGCATGATGGTTCTAGGATAACCACCTTTAAAGATTTAGTTTAAACGAGTAAGAAAATTTTCCATGGTTTCAGTTGGCGAGGCGTTTTTCAAGGTTCTTCAATGAAGAAAGGAATGCATATTTGAAATCAATGGTAAAAAAATGAGAGATTTAAAATATGTTATATTTTCTTTTAAAGAGGCAAAAAGTAGATTGCCAAACTTTATTTGGGGTTCTATGAGTTTTTGGAGGAGGAGCTTCTGAGAGTGGTTGAAGAATCAAGGACTTATGGAAAAATCTTGGGGGCCATGAATGCCACTTTCACGACATTGATTCCCAAAAAGAATTACCCCTCTTATTTTTAAGACTTTAGGCCAATTTATCTGTGCAATATTCTTTACAAGATTGTATCCAAGATAACCATTAACAAACTGAAACATTCCTTGGAAAATGTTATTTTAGAGGAACAATTTGGTTATGCTTTTAATAGACATATACATGATGTAATAGAACAATGCAAGAGGCTTTACACTCAATAAAAGATGGAGAAAATACATTAGTGGTTATGAAATTTGACCTTTCTAAGGCTTATGAGAATGTCAAATGTTTTTTTAAGACAAATTCTTTTGCAAACATGTTTGAATCTTCAAACTATAAAGTGGATAATGGGTTGCTTAGAATCAACCAATTTTGATGTGATAATTAATGGTTCCCCCTTAGATTTCTTTATGGCCTTGAGGGTCCTTAGACATGTATGCCCCTCATATCCTTTCTTGTTTTTGATAGTAGCAGAGGGGATACTCATATTGATAGCATAATCTAAAAGGGAAGTCTTTATTATAGATATAAATGTTGCAGTGGCTATTGATATCTCTCATAATTTGTTTAGGGATGAAATTTTACTTTTTGGGAGAGTTAATCATAGGGAACGGAATCATTAGAAACTCATTCTATATATAAATCAACATGAATGAAGATCAATATGAATAAATGATGCTTACTATTTAATTGTTTGAGGGTAGGACTAGAAATAATTTAGTTCAATTATTTCCTAGAAAGCTAAGCTTTTGGACAAAGGTGTGAAGTATATAGGTTTTTACCTGAAACCTAATGACTACAAATTTATAGATTGGTTATGGTTAGTCAAAATAATTGAATATAAAATCGCTTGTTGGTGTCATAGGTGGTTTTATAGGGGAGTTAGGCTTTTTTTGTTAAGTCGATATAGGAATGCATACATATCTACTTGTTATCTATTGCTAATATTCCAAGAGGTATATTGGGAAAAGTGAGGAAAATATTTTAGGTTTATTTGGACTATCAAAAGAGAAGTAGAAGGTATCGCTCTTGTTAAATCGGGACAAGGCTATCCAAACCAAAGGAGGATGGAGGATGGGGTTTAAAAAAAATTATGTCTTTAGTTAGGTCGTAGTAGAAAAAAGTCTTTGGAGACTTCTTTTTAACAAGGGAATGTGGGGTAAGGTTATGAAGAAAAATTATTTGGAAAACAAAGATTCAAAAGATATATAATATAAAAGAGAAAGTTATAAAAGGAGCATCCAATGCATGGAAAGGATTGGTAAAAGCTTTTGATATTCTAGGCAATTGATTTGCTTAGAAAATTAGTAGTGGAAACAAAATGAAAATTGGAGAGGATACTTGGGTTGGCTAGAGTGGAAATCATAGGTTATCAAATCCCCTTTGGAAACTATTCATATTAAAGAAATCTCAAGATTAGTAGATGCTTTAGGTGTGGTGGATTAGGATAGTAGGATGTAAGTTTGGAAAACAATGAAGGAACTAGATATTCATAATTGGTAGGCATCATAATGGACTATTTATATAAATCTCATACAACATAATCCCATAATCCTTAAGGACTATGATGATGAGTTAAAATGGATGCGAAATAAACCAACTGGGTACAATATGAGGCAAAATTTGAAGGAATTGTTGGAAAAGAGAGGGTTTGGTAGTGGAAAGTGGTTTGGAAGCTTGGAAGTACATTAAAAACTAAAATCTATTTTTGGATTTAACTGGACAAAATACTTATTTGGGATAAGGTAGATATATTATGTGTAAAGAAGCTAGTGAGGTTGTGGACCATCTATTGGTGAATTGCTCATCTACTAAGGAGGTTTGGAAGGAGGTTTTACAAAGTTTAAACCTTATTTTTTTCGGGATAAATCTACTTTGTTGGAGTGTTTTAACTCATGGATAATAGATAGCTCTATAACCTCTCACAATGCATTGCCTTGCTCAGTTTTATGGGAAGTCTAGTTGGCCAAAAACATGAGTATTTTTCAAGGAAAGGAGGAATTATTAGGTTTTTTAACTCATCAAGTCATACTCTCATATGGATACGGATGGAATCCTCTAAAACAAAAAGGTATAAGGATATTAAAAGTTACTTGTATTGATTACATAAAGCCATGTTTTTTTTTCTATGGTGTTAGTTGAGGTCAACCAAGTATATGTGGTACTAGTTAAATCCTTTTTATAACTAATGATCAATTTTTTACATTGAAGTTGGGAGTAGGGCTTGGAACCAATAATAGGTAAGAACACCATCATGCTCTTTGGATCCTATTCAAAGTTGTTGTGGAAAAACATGTAAGTAATTTGCATGTGTTTGGGGATTCAAATTTACTGATGAACTGGGAAAATGGAAAGTGTCAAATTACAAATTTAGCATTGGGTCCAATAATGGATCTCTATTTGGAGAAAAAATCCATATTTGAAGAACTTTTTTTTTCCCGTGAAAAAAAGCATACTATTGTTATTCAAAACACTGAATCAAATAGTACATGATGTCAAGATACAAACTGTTATCTTCTCAAAAAAGATAATCACAGCTATCCGTTGTTTTCATCCACAACCGTCACATAGGAGTAATTATAATATCCCATAATCAAAAAAGATCTAAAATAGTCTTTTAGTAGAGAAATAACATAGAGCCAGAGTCAATGAGAAGATCTTCGCAAAATTCATCCCAAAGTAAGAAACCCTGATAATTATGCTCTCGATAGATATGCTCCAAAGATATAGAGCTGAAGGATCTCAGTTCAAATTTTATTCTATTGCACCAGTTGACCAGGTTCAACACTTTCAAGTCGAACTCCCCTCTAGCCCATTTGACAGTAACACGAGAGTCACCAAAGATATTAACCTTTACCAAGCCAAAGAGATTGGCCACACGGATAACACACCACAGGTCTAATAATTCAGCTTTCATATTAGTCCCTTTGCCACACTTCAGATGAAGATTGAAGTAGTGATCCGAGTTGAGGTAGATAACACCCCCAGCACCACAATTTCCCAAGTTTGCTGCCCCATCAAAAAGAAGTGCAGGTTCATTAAAAGATAGTTGAAACTGTCCAATATCCTGTTTGACAGGAACAGCCACATCATTCTGATACTTTAAAAACAGAGATAAAGTAGAATTATAAGTATTATCAATACTTGGAACCTGGTTCTCAAAAATCGCTCTTTTTCTCTCCCCCCAAATGGCCTAGCAAATAAATATAGGAAGGGTTGAGAAAGTCTTACATCTCGAAATCCATGTATGTAAACCATCTTCAATGCTACTGCCTCCCCACCTCTCAGATATACCCAAAAATTGATAAAACATCTTCCACAGAGAAATAGTGAAAGAGAATTCCAAAAACAGGTGAGAAGAAGATTCAACATTGTTTGTGCAAATAACACATTGGTTCGGTCCACTCCATCCCATCAAAGTGAGATTATCCCTTTTTTTAAGTTTATCCAGAAGAACAAACCAAATGAAGCATTTGAGCTTAAGCGATATGTGCCAATACCAAATAACCTTGTACCACCAATGATTGGGAAAAATACACCTCCTCTTGATCATATAACTATATGCAGAACTAGCAGTGATCCTTCCAGTAGCAACATTTCCAACCCAAACCACTGTGTCTTCCTCAGAACCAATATGGACCCCGACATCGTTTAATGAATGCACATATCATTCCCATTCACAACTGAAATTCTGAGCAAGCTGTAAATCCGAAGCTTCAAACCAATAACTCTGCATATTATTTTTTGCAATAGAATTCAAAGTAATAACTCCAGCATCTCTAAGTGTCATTAAAATCTCAACTGAAAGTTGATAATTATCCATCATGCCCACAATAGGGTCCACGCCAACAGCCACCTCATTTTCGTTTCCAACTTTCCAACATAGCTTCGCTGCTAGCCAACAATATACCTTCATAAAACCATTCCAAACAGGCGAAACCCTGCGAACAAGTTTTTTAGGCTTCCTGTTCCAATGAGAAATCTTAGTTTTAATATATTTTTTATGGATGACTTTCGACCACAAAGAGTTACCATATAAATCCCTCCATAGGCTCTTCAGTCGAAGAGCAGCACCAGCAATTAAAACATCATCCATGAACAGTGCATGTGTGACAGATAAATCATTAGATATTTTTAGACCTATGATTTTTCCCTCCAGTTGAGCCTTCTTAATAAGCTTGCTCAATCCATCAATAACCAGTAGAAACAATAATGGTGAGACCGAACAGAGTGGGAAGTGATTTTTTTTTTTACCTTAGATAGATGAATAACATCTACATCAACTCCCCTAGAGGGTGCTTAGCTTCATAAGAATACTTTCACCTTGAGTGATTGTTGTGTGATATTTACTGTAAATATCTCTTCTCACCTTCATCGGTTTGTTGTGGAACCTCATACTCACAAGCTAAGTCTTGGAAGGTTCAATATCTAGTTGTTTTTTTAATTTCTTTTAGTTTTCTGTAAGGGATTGCTTCCTGGTGGCGTGTGTTTAGATTAGATTTAGGTTTTATTGTTCTTTTATTAGATAAAATTGTTTAAACATAGTCATTAAAATTGGCCAACCACCTGACCTTCCATTCTGAATGGTTAAGAAGTTCTCCTTTCGAGAGCATGCAACCACCACTAACTTGGAGATAGTTAAATCACCTTGATCCCATTCACATGGAATCAAAATAAAACACACACAACTTTGGACATCTGTAATATGGAAGAGCTATTAATTCAATATATGATCTAAACCCAACAAGCAAAGTTGAACCACTAAAGATCAAAACACTCGATAACCAACTTCTAGCTCATTGTAACCCTCCCTTCATTGATCCTAACGATCATGTTTTGATTAATTTGTGTGTAACTTTTCCCAAAGATCCATTTTATGCTCTTCATAGATTACACATGAATATGTCTAATCCTAGAGGATCATCACACCATGAAGGACCTAATCCTTCTACACCTAGTGTGTTGATAAGAGGAACCAATACCCTTGTGTACCACCAGTTATTGGAACTAGGCCTTCTACTAATATATCATTAGCTTTTGGATGCTCGTCATTTGGAATTCCATTTGCTAGCACACAAATACCAACCTATGGTACTCCTAGTGTTAGTATGCCCACCATAAGAACTCTGATCTCCAATTCTAGCTTATCCTTTGGAGGAGCAAACACTGTTGGTTTTCATATAGGAAGTGGAATTTCACCTGTATCTAGTATACCTATAGGTGGATTAGCAGTTCCTAATTTAGGTTTCCCTTATGGTTGGAGTGTTCCCCCCAATGATACTCCCCCACTTAATGCTTGTAATGTCTAAGGGGGTAAACTTAATAACATGTAGGGGGAGTAACATCCCAAGAAACCATAATGTTCTTGGACGCAACCATGTCTAAGGGGTTCCAAGAGGAAATTATGTTCATTGTAGTGCTGCACCTAGAGGCTAGCAAGGAATTTCCTTTGAAAACCCCTTTAAACTCCTATTTTGATCTCTAGTTCAATGAGGAAGCCATAGAGGAAATTCCGAGAGGAAACTATGTTCATGGTATTGTTCCACCTAGAGGCTAGCAAGGAATTTCTTTTAAAAACCCCTTTAAACTCGTATTTTGATCTTGTACATTAGGGGGCATATCATATACAAATATTTGACACTTTCATTCAATGATACATGGATATTTGAAACCTTAGTCAAAATCAGTTGAAGACAAGCAAATTGTAGGTTGATTTCAAGTTCTGGCATGCAATTAACCACTAATGCATGTTTTTCCTTCATGAAAAACACTATCCTTGTGGGTTTTCTTAGGGAAAACTATGATTGGTTGCACTTCCTCAATAGTAAAAGCATGACCACACCTCAAAACCCTACAAAGTAGAGAAAGTTAAGGATTAGAGAACTATAAGTAAATTTTGTGCATGCCCAATACATGAAAAGCATGCATTCACTCCAACCTTAATCCTATTTCCTTTTCCCCTTACAGATAAGAGATCTTGGGTTGAGAGAAGGACAAAGAGGAAATGGTTGAAAGCATCCAGACTCTAGGAACTTGAGAGTGACTGATGAAAATAGTCCTTGACTGTGTTTCCATTGTTTATCAAGACCTATTTTATGGTTCCTACATCATATTAGTAACCTTTTGTGGAGATTTATTAGCCTTTATTTGGATTCTCCACTTAAGTAAGGTTCAAGATCGTAGTTAGCATTTGGATGAGTACATGTGGCCAAGGATGAGAGAATATGAAATTTGGAGAAGGAAATGTTGCTTTAGGATTTAGGTAAGAAATTTGTTGTAACTTTTATGTGTATATAATATAGATTCATTTTCTTCTCCCACTCACCGACCCTGCCCAAATAAATAAATGTAGTGTTATTGGTTTATTTTATTATGCAGGAATTTCATATTTGGTTGGGAGTACTTTACTTGAAAGTAATTCATATTTGATTATATCCTTAGTCAAGTTTTATTGATTGATAATATCTGAAGAAATTTGAGGAAGGTTGTTGGTTGAAGTGTGTGTAGGTGCGATAAGGACATCATAGTTGTGGCTGGACTAGAGTGGATGAGGGAATTCAAAATCTTAGGACAAACGTTGGACACACATTTTCCTATTCCATCCTCTTCTTCTCTTATTTATTGACATGCATATAGATATAAGGAAAGATAGATAAGAAATCTACACTGGCAACTTTCGATAATCTTAACCGACTCACTGGGAGATTAAATTGACATATAGATAGGTGAATTCCTCCATCACAATGGCCTCAATTCCTAAAGGAGAAGAGTCCTCATACATTGAAGGTCTTAGGAATATTTCATTATGCAATATTATTTATCAATTAATTTATAAAATCATTGCAAATAGAGTAAAAGGTATTTTGTTAGATGTAATTAAAGGAACAATTTGGATAAATATCAAATAGGAAAATCCATGATGCTACATAAAACACCCAAGAAGGAATGCATACAATCAAGTCACAAAAATTCCCATTGGTTTTGATGAAACCAGACCTTGCAAAATCATATCATAAAGTGAATTGGCGATACATTAGACTATTGTTGCTTCAGATGGGTATGAATTTGTAGACTTCTCTTGGATAATGGGATGTCTTTGAATAGCATCTTTTGTTGTTCTAATAAATGGATCTTCACTGGGTTTATTTAATGCCTCAAAGGGAAATCATTGAGGTTTTCCTTGATCCCTTTTGCTCTTTCTCTTAGTTGTTGAGGGGTTAAGCATGGTAATTAAGGATGCAAGGAGGAGAGGGGTAATAAAAGGGATACAAATAATTTATGTAGTGGTTATATTTCACATCTGCTCATTGTAGAGAATATTATCAATTTCAATCAAGGATCCATGCTGGAAATGATAAGCATAAAGGAGATAATGGACATATATGGAAAGCCTACAGGGATGGAGGTTAACATGATGAAGTCTTCAATAGCATTCAATAAGTTGGAGGAAGAGGTGAAATATAAGAAATTTGCTTCCCATGAATCAATCTCAGCTTGATCATGGAATAAAGTACCTTGGTTTCAAATTAAAACCTAATGATTGTAGGTATGCTAATTGGATCTAGTTATCCAATAGAATTTAAGCTAGAATCCAAATCTAGTGTAATAGTTGCTTGTCTCAGAGTGGTATATTAGTGTTTATCAAGGTCATTTTGGAGAGTATCCTTGTGTAATGGATTTTTAATTTCACACATACCCAAAGACAATCTTAAAAAAATTAGGAAAAAATGTTTCATATTTTTATGGACAGGGAAAATGTAAAAGTAAGGAATCCCTTTGGCTAAGTGGACAAAGGGGGCATCTCCAGCGGAAGCTTGTGGATAGGATTTGAAGAATATATATGTTTTCAATATGGATATAGTTGTAAACAACCTATGGAGGTTAATTTATAATTAAGGGATATGGGGAAAAGTGATGAAACTAAAGTATCTAATAGGAAAAAACTATGGAATAATGGTGTAGTGTTATGCACCAAATTCCATCAAATAAAATAAGAGAGAGTAATCCAATGTCTTAAGAATGAAGAAAAGAGATGAATAAGAAGCCTCTTCAAGGGGTAAACCTCCTTATGCAATGTACCAATTACGCAAGATAATGTGAGATGCTCCTAAATCTAGGTCTCCCTGGCATATATATTAGAGACAAAGGGTACAATTACAATTCTAGTTGACTATACAATTACATTAATTAAGGTCCTAGCCGACCAATAAATACAATACTAATATAAAAACATAAATCTAATGTCACAATGTGTAGGTCTTAACATGCCTCTTCCCCTCAAATAAGTGTTGTCCTATTTTGGCCACAACATCCTCCCTATTTTTCTTTATGTTGGAATATAAAAGTCAAGACCCCCCATGCTAAATTTTTGGTTTCCTATGTACAACTTGAATTGATATGTGAATAATGACTAAGCTGAATGAAGTCTGGTTTCCATGATATTTGTTGATACCTTCATAATGATACTTGTTAATCGTCATCATCATCCTTGAATGAGTAATACGAACTTTCAGATCTAGTTGTTTTACCCTCTATTGACATCTTACTTTGATGCGGCTAGTTGAAGTGTCAATTCCACGATCTTGTATGGTGATCCCGAGCCTCTTATGTGTAGTTCCCAACCATCGGCTCTTAATCTTTTCTTGCGACCTCACCTTCCCAACTGCATGGAAAAAGTCAAGCTAGGATAAGCCACTCTTTCTAGTATATGTCATGATACGACGATTTCCTTCTTGAATCAATCACATCTCTGGAAATCAATGTGTGCCGCCCATTGAAGCCTTGCATGATTAAATCAGTGCATGTAGTAGCTTCATCTGAGTTGTGACTGGGAGGTCTCATGAGCCATAAGCTTATGTCATAAGTGGTTTTTCTTGGATTAAGACTCCCTTTCAGCTTGGACCATCTTTTTATGTTTTTTATTATTCACTAGTTGATTTAAAGACGATTTTGAGTGCAATTCGATCTTTCGACATCTGTCAAGCGTGATGCACATTAGGTGATCAACTGGCCTAGTTTGAGGGTTGAAATCCTTTAATCGGTGATGGCTAATGTTAATCCCTACTAATGGATTGAAATCCTTTATAACAAGGATATGAGGGAAGTTGACAGACATAATTTTGGCGAGCCAATTGCAAACACGAAGCTTTGACTTTCATTAAAAAATGCTCTTGTGCATATTTTTTGGGGTCAAAGAAAATAACAAATTTGACAACAAACCCGGTCATCTCTAATTCTCGTCATTACAAATCCAATGCATTTCAAAAAATTTGATTCTGAGCCTTGGAAGTGCCAGAACAACTCTTATGATTTCCCAACAAAACTAGCCGTTAGTCCACGTCGCTTAGACGTTGCTGCCTTCGCGAAGAAATTTATCGTGGCGTTGCATCCTAAACCTCCGGCAATGTCTTGCAACTCCATTTGTTATTTTGGCTTTACTATTGCTTCTAGTCATGGGGATTTTATGTGGTATCTTACCAATATATCATGCACATAAGTAGACCTAAACTAATAGAATGGTAATATGTTAGGAATGTTGAGCTCACAAATAATGTAGTAGTGAAAGATGAAGTGAGTAACTATAGTCCCTCTAATGAAAGTGAGGGGTATAACTTCAACCCATTGAGTGATATAATGGAGGATATTATAATAAATTCACAACAATCAAATGAGTTAGGTTAATGTAGCTAATGATGTGAAGTCTTCAAATAAAGAATCGAATTGTCTAACAAGGCCACTAATTATCTCATTCTTATTGGGCCAATTCAAATTCTTTCTAAATTTGAACTAGAATTCTTGCTAAAACGGCCCAAAACGTTGCGTAGTTAGACACGTTCATAAAAAATGGACATGGTAATTCTATGGGAATAAGTTCAGATGATGAAACATTAAGTATTACAACATGCTTCCTAAGAAGACACGTTACTAAATATATATATGGATCTCTTTTTACATATTAATTATTATTAACATAGCTTATGGTTAGCTAGTTGGATGGCTTCTATATTGTTTAAAGTGAGCTACTTTATACACTCTTTATCCTTATATAGATATCTCGAAGGATCACACTTAAACCCCAACTTGAGTTTTCATTAGCGACCCAGTTTTGAGAATCAAGTTGCAACAGGGGGTCCAGAAATGGAAATCATGCCATAGCTAGGAAGTGAAAGTTGGTGTACATGGCACGCTTAGCCCATATCCATTTTTAATTATAATAAAGGTAACGCATGCATAGATGAGTGAAGGGAATGAATAGTGATAATAGAGAACACATGATCAAAAGTTTAAAAATTTATTTAGCCAAATAACTTTAACAGAGAATCCCATGTGTAATATAATAATAATAAAAAGCCATTAACTTTTTAATGCTTACCTTTTCAATCATTAGTAAAAGGGAACTCACATAATCACATGGGATTTCACCCCTTATTGTTTTATAATTCTATGCAAAAAAAATATAACTCGTCGTTTTTAATGACCAATCTTTCATCAATTATTATTAGTAAAAGATTTCTAATGTGTGTTATAATCCAAATCGACACTTCTCCGTTCATGATACATTTTTATGACGACAATTTAAATGTCGATTGTCGCCACACAAAATGACACTATGGATGGAAGGGTCTTGATTTGGTATCTAACGTTATGGTTTTAGTCATTCAATGATTCTCTTGCACTTATAAAGTTTTGTAACTACTTTTAAGCCAAAAACGCTCCTAATGATCCATGAGTCAATGTTTTAATCCCTACTTTCCTTCACATTGCCAACATTTTTCATAAAAATGTTGAAAACGCTTCTTTCCTTTTTTTTGCATGGGTTTTAAACACTTATTTCCTTCATATTGCCAGCTTTTTGCCCTAAAAAATTCCAATAAATAAATAAATTTTCGATTTTGGGGCAGTTGGGGTGGTTTAGGTAACTACCCCCTTAGTTACAATTGCTTTCTACAGATCATAACTATCTACACTTACTCTAAAATCAAGGGAGATAGACCTTGAGAATGATCATTTTCCCAAGTAATGTTATGCTGGAGGAATGATCTCATCTCCATCCCCTTTTTTTCCCTATGCATTGATATCCTTTCCCTGATATAGCCAAAGATTGGCTGGGATTGTTGGAGAAGACAAGCAGGCGACCCAAAGTCATGGTTTCAGGAGATACCAAAGCAGAGAAGAGGTAACATTGTACTTGTTTTTAGTGTTTCAAAAGAGATTTGACATCTTTCCATTCCAAAATTTTGAGTTAATGTCATGTTTGATGAAGTAGTTAACATTTTTATGTTGAAAGTTTATTCATAGATTTATGTTCTTGTTCTTCTTCCAATTTATCAATAATCTTCATTATTGTCAAATGTGTTTGAGGAAGGTTGTCTTTATCAATTTTGCCGGTTGAAGTTTGGGCAAGTTGGAACAGATTTAGAGCAAAGCAAAGAATGGCTTGGATCGAACATCATGAATAAGGTCCATAAATCCTATCTCCTTAAACTCCTTTTAAATGTGGTTACATGTAGGCTTGTGAGTTTTTGTTTCCTGTTGGTAGAATCTTGTATACCAGTCTACTTCTACCTAGTATGTTAGTGACTTCACCCCAGTCATAGGATTACTTTATGTACAACAGAAATGGTGACTCCATTGCAGAGAAACCATCTGCTTTGGGGTTTCTATATTAGTTCCTCTAGTTTATTTGATTGATTTGAGCCTTTTTGCAAGTTAGATTGGTCCCAGAACTTGGTAGTTACCTCGAACCTCTGTTTTTTTAACTTGCCTTCTTATTTTTTGAACTTCTCAGGATAAAAATGCTTGTTGTAACGCTGACAGTAGCGTTTTCCGTTTAAAATTGCTAGAAGTCATTTGCACATAAGCATTTTAATCGCTTGTTGTTGTGAATACAACATCATTTTTCCTGTAGGTTATGATTTTTTCACAACTTGCTTGATCTTTAGGGTTCCTTGAGCTGTTTTGGGATTGGTTGAGTGCTTTAGCTCTTGTCTAGGCATCTCAGAGTAAAATGTCTCGTTTGTGATCAAAGATTATCTTGCATTTTTAAGTCTCTTGGGTGATTTTTGTTTTTGAAAAAGTCTATTGGCTCTTAGTCTTTTCACTATTTGTTTGAAAAGCTTTGAAAGGCTCTGACCGTTAAGGTCCCATAGCAACCTCTCAGAAGTAGTCTACCTATTCTCTATGATAATTCTTAGTTAGTCCTTTGGGATTTCTTAGGTGAAAAGTTTTGAAAAGAGTCTTTTTCATTTCAAACTGCTTTTGCTTTTTGAATTTGTACTTTTGGCCATCCTTTGAGGTGGAAGCTCAGGGATTTTTCTATTGTTCTATGACTCTAATTGCACTAGTTGGGTGCAAAAATCAGGCTTTACCAAACTCTGTATCCTAGTAAGTATTTTGCTAGTTGGAGCCTAAAAGTAATCTTACGTACTTTTCTCAACTTGCTATGCTTGTATGACTTAAAAGTCTTGTGTTTGTGGTTGCTTTCACTATGTTTGATAAGGGTATCAAAGGTGTTTTGCATTGTTACTTTGTGTAGTTGTTCAAGTTTAGTTTCTTGCTTCTTATTTGAAAAAAGGAAAACAAAGTTGGATCATTTCATGAAATTAAGTTTGAATGTTGTACGCTGCAACTGTCTTTAAAAGTGTTATATTTGCATTTAAAATTGAAAACAAAAGTTGCATTCTGATTTTGTTTTGTACATCAAGTTTTCATTCAAAGTATATATTTGCATTTTTGCATCAAAAAGTAAAAAAATAAATAAATTTGCATTTTGTTTATGAAGTGTATGTGCATGTTAAATTGAGTTTCCATTCACATCTTAGGATTGAATTGGAACTAGTTTACCAGCTAAAAGTTGGCATTTGCATTCAAATTTAAACTTGTGTATGTTTATAAAAATTGAAATTGCATAAGACTCGAAACTAGGAATTCACTAAAGAGAGTCAAAATCCATAGGTAACACAAAGTACTTATCGGGAAAGTGCCACTAACACCGACATCAAGCGGTAGGCAAAGCTACTCCAAGTGTGCATATTGTCCCCTGTCATTTGGTTTAGTGTGGTTATGCATGTCTAGGAACTGGTCAGGCATGGCAAGTCCTCGGGGTGACACCACTACTCACTAATAGTTTCGGGTCTGGGACTTGTTTACAAGGCCTGCGTTCCCTGCCCATTTGTATAATCCCTCTCCAGCAAGCATTCTGCCCGAATACCTAACGTGAAGTGAATACCATAGTTTCTTTTACTGGGTACCACCTAGGTCGTTGCAAGCGGAATATATTGTAGTAGTTGAGATAGACGCAGACTCTGCATCCCAACTCCTTGTGGAGGGTATTTTCCAAAGGCAAGTGCTTGCAACATTGGTGATTGGTTTCGGGGATTAGAGTAACTATCTCTCAATCTTCCCTGGTTGGACATGGTCCTTAATCATCATAGGCTAGCCTTTGGAATACCCCAATTCTAGATCTCTACTGAATGGTAATTGGTTTCCAATAGCCAACTAATTTTCATTGAATATTTGCTTGCTTGTTGTAATATTTTAGGGACTTTCTAGTGAGTGTTGTTTGTTGTTTTAGATTTTTAGATTTCCTCCTTTGAGTCTTATGCAAGCCACCGTAGTCAATCAACCTTTGCATAGGGTCTAAACGAATTCAAGAACGCTCTCATGAACAAAGGGAAGTCCCTGCGCCTAGGAAAAGGATGGATTATAAAAATCCACCCCCTCAAGGGACATTAGAAGAAAACTAGGAACAAAACATTGAACAAGAAACTGAAGAAAACACCTCTAGTTCTATTGAGTCTAAGTCCTCATCCGAAGGAGGCAATTTTAGTGTTGTTGAGGGTCAGTTAGATAACCCTCCCCTAGTGATTTCTTCTCAGCCAGAGGAGAACATTGATTTTCCCTCCATTGAGAATCCCATAGACCCTTTGGGACTTTTGAACCCTCCGAAAAATCCTAGTTCTAGCCAAGGAATTGAGTTTCATATTCTCAAGCTGAGTGATCTGTTATCCCAGTGGGCTAGAATGGAGAACACTGGTGAAGTGTCCAATACTGGGGATGTAACTTCCTCGGTTAATACTACTCCTATAGGAGGATTTAATGTGATTGCATCATCTGATGTAGGTTATGGATGGAGTCCACCATCTTTAATGATTTTAACTAGAGGACCTTCATATGGTCTCCAAAGCACATATCCCTTTTCTTTTGGGATGAATTTCCCTAGGTTCTATTCAGTACCTACTTCACTTCCAAATTCATCCACTTATACTACTGCTTTAGGTAGTGGTCCGTTAGTACCCCTCCACAATTTTCCACCTTTTAGTGGACAAATTTCCATGCCAAACACCCTCAATGTCTCTCGAGTTGTTACTGGCTCCAATATACTTCAGATATATTTACCTTTCCAATCATTGGGAAGTATAGGTACTAGTACCACCTTTACATCTAACATTCCACATGGTGGTATGTTTGGTCTACGTGGCAACAATACTATATTTCCTTGGGGGCAAAATGCTCCATATGGGAATATCCTTTTTTGTGGGGTAGGAGGTTCAAATATGGTTAATCCAGCTTTAGTTAATTCTTTATTGGGTATCCAACCTATGGGGGTGATGAGAACCACTTTAGGAGGATTTACTCAACCCTTTTTACAACCTCAATTTGGTTAGAACATTGAATAGTATAATTCACTTTTTACCAATGTCAATATGAATCAGTGGGATGCCAATGCTCCTATATCTTGGAATATTGTGGCTCAAACGAATTTGCCTTTCTTGTCTACTTTGAATTTGCTTGAATTAACTAAGTTAACCAACAATCCGGTCTTACATGAACCCTATTTGGCCACCACTCCCTACTAAGCTACCTTTAGAGATTTCAAAATTTGAAGGAAAACCTAAGGAAGATCTGGTGAACCATGTGATGATTTTTCATCTTTGGTGTTCGTCGAACTCTCTGATGGATGAATCCATTAGATTATGGATTTTACAATGCAATTTAACATGGATGGAAGTGAAATGGTATATTGAGCTTCCTCATGCCTCTTTCCAAATGTTCAATTCAGTTGTGATAACATTCATAAATCACTTTCAGCTTCCAGTTTGTTATGAAACTAGTACTGAATTGTTGAATCGATTTCGTCAACATAAGTCTAGCCACATATCTGACCACATTCATGAATGGAATAGGAGACATAGTCTGATTAAGGTCCATATTCTTGATGAATTTTTAACCAACTAGCTTTTTTAAGTCATTGAAACCTTGTATTGCAAAAGATGTGGCTCTATCAGGGGTACAAAATGAAGAGCAAGCCATTATAAAATCCCAACAAATGGAATTAGTTTACTCTTAGTCCAAGATGCTTTAAGAAATTTTACCTAATGCTCCTTGAGCAAAGGTTGATACGACAAATTCATTACCTAGACCACATGACGATGGTGTGATTAGTTCAATAGTCAGTACTGCAACTAGCCAGGGTATGCACCTTGTTGGTCAAAATTCACTAGTAGCTGCCTTGAATAACACACATAACTAGAATCCCAACCCTCTAGTGGATGTTCTGACACTTCAGACAACTAGTTCTAAGGGAAACCAACATCCTAGAGGGAAAAATAATAAGAACAATAAAACTAGTTATAAGGGGATTAACAATGCGAATAACAATAACAACAACAACAATAATGCTAGTGGGTCCAAGAAGGAGAAGGGTAAAACAAAATTCCCCTACTTATTATGAAAGGAAGATCATTTAACCTACAAGTACCCCAACCCATTTCCACAACCACACCAATAGATGATTGCTACATCCAAATCAAACCTTAGATCCTCGTAAGGGGGAAATCAGGGTGCCTCCTCTCAAGGGGGAAATATTGGCCAAAGTTAAGTTTTCATTTGTGAACTGGACGTTAATCTCCAGACTAGAAGTAAATCTTATGATACAATTATAGCTAGATCCAAGGGAAAGGAAACCTTTGAAACTGATGTAGCTTCCCCCCTACACATAGAAAAACCAACTAATGACACTATGCTTAGAATACCAAAAGGTATTATGAATAAGGCAACGTACAACCCTGATGCATGTGTTACCCACAATTATAGCATAGTGGAAGATCTAGTACAAGATCCTTGTGCAATGTCCACTCTTGAGGTTCTGCAGAGTTGTCCAACCCAGCGAAGGAACTTGCTCTCAGCTTTAGGTGCATTTGATCCCACATATAGTTAGGACATGGCTTTTGATTGTGAAAATTGTAAGCCTCATCTACCCCATCACATGACTTTCTAGATTCAAGTGATTTCTGTCAAGTCCAATATACATTGTATTGTTGTTGATGAGGGTTATGTTACTAGACAATCCACTCGACCGGAGGCGAGCCAGATCTCCCTAGCTCAATGTGAGTCTAGAACAAATAGAACAGGCTACAAACACGTTTCCTAGATCTACTTAAGGACCAAGTACTAGATGTCTTACCTCTTTGATTCACTATCCTTTCTCCCAAGTATTGCTCCATGTCCCACGGTTGTCAGATCCAAGCTGCAAAACCTATCAAGACATAGAAAAGAGAAACCAGTAAAGAGCATCTATACAATAAGCGATCTATGTAAACAATTAAGCAGGTAAACAACACAACATCATTACACATAAGAACGATATTGGTGGAAAGAATTTGTATTACTATAAATAGAGGAGTACATGATAGAGATATAGGACTACAATCAGAGACTTAACGTAGCAGCCCTTCTCCGAACAAGCCAATTGCCATGCCCTTCCAAGGAAGCATGAATTCTCCAAGCGGTGAGTGAAGGTGTCTTAAGAGAGATTTCCCCAGCATGCAAGGATGATAGGCTTCCTCCTAAGATAGATTTCACTTGCATGTAGATACCATAGCCTTCCTCCTTTTGGTATGGGAGTGAGCCTCACTTATATAGGACTAAGTGGATAGGGTAGGTTGAGAGATGGTAGGAGAGAGATAGGGGATCTTCCCAAAAGGTTAGGGGTCGAGTACCAGCTCTCCTGGAGGTCAGGGATAACGTCCCAAATGAGCAAGTTTCGAGAAGGATCTCGAATAGGCTATTTTTTCCCATTAACAGACCTTGTCGCACCCTGCAATGGAGCAGACTGCGACGTCGCATGTTGCTAGTGTGCAACCTGCGATGACCTCTCAGAAGTTTGCAGGATTGGGTGCAAATCCTCCTAGATGAATACTTGGCCCAGGTGACTTCAGGGATGTATACACTGAATCTAATGATGAGTAGATTTTAGGTGTAACAGAATGCCCCCCAAAGCATGAAGTTGTTAAGGATGTACAGGTGAAGTGCTTTGATAGAAATAATGGCAAAAGACTCGTCAGACGAAGGACGCTGCTGCAGTACAACTGACTCTGAACAGACAATCTCATATGAGGTACAACATGGCTGCCGACCAATACATTGCAGATCCATGGTAGTAATGACCGACTGAACACAATCATGGCTACTAGACACAAGTGTAGATCCATGATGAGATGATAACACAGCCACAACCAATACAAAAGTGGATCCGTGTAATATGACTCAATACAAACTCCATCGCAACCTGGGTGAAACATGACTCCCCAGGGTCTTCAAGCTGAACCCGCAATGATACGAATCTATCCATGTGATTACAAATGTCTTGACGTCGAACATGGTAGAAACCACTTGATTACCGGCCATTGATGTAAACCGTTAACAAGCGCGAGGGAGATCACCATTAATGTCAATGATTCCCAAGGTATCACAGTACATATCATTAAGCGTGAATAAATGATTTGAATTCGAACGCAAGATGAAATATTTCAATCAAGAGTCAATGATGTAAACTCATGATGAAAGCAAGGTAACCTGCCATTTAGGCATGCAGGGCCAAGGTACTTGACTGGTTTCTAGATTCAATCCTTGGATGATGAGTTGAAGTCGACAAGGTTGAATCCGTCGAAGGAGGGCCATGATGAATCCCCCATCAACCGACACGAAACACGACAAAAGATGTGTAGAGTGGATCGGATGGTACAACAACATGTAAGACTGAATCAAAGTAACAATGTCATGACGACGTGTGTACTGACTGTAGAAGACAAATAGTGGACGTGTTCTTGAACATGGGCATGGCATGACTTGGCAGTATTGACACGAGAATGATGCAAACTTCTAATGCAACTGATGGTGGAAGCTTTCTCGGAATGACTCAGAGGAGTAACAAGACTCAGAAAGTAAGCGGGGACTCATAGACAAACAAATGACCCAAGTACTGTATGCAAATGCAGATGAGTGCCATGTTCAAGAATGGCTGTATACTGCCACTAGGGTATGTAACACAAACACTTTCCTTTTTCCCCATCATGAATGATGAGTGCCTCATGTGTTTTTTGCGAGCTTGATGAGGGTAACCAGATGCTCGGTATAGCTCACCTCATAAATGAGTCCAATCCCAAATATTTTCTGAACCTGGGATAGGAGGGGTTCGTCCCATGACGGGCCCTTCAATGTGAAAATTTAATGAGTCCATAGAAGGTAAACTCGGTCGTCATTTCATGTTTAGAGAGTCTGAAAAGAACTAAAGAAGACTCCACCGGTCCTTTTTCGTAAAGTTAGCCTTATCGCCCGAAAAAGGGTAAAACAATGCGGGAGAGGACTCTTCCAGTCATGATCGGCTGGAGTATTCCTTTTTCGTAATTAGTGCCTCCTGGTTCGAAAAAGGGGTAAACTATCACCAGAAAGACGACCGTTCATATACTTTAACAAGCGTGAACGCAACAAGTTCGCTTGGAGATCTTTTCAATTTTAGGGAGTCTGAAAAGAGCTTAACTATGGACTCCGGGGGGTGTCCTTTTCCATGGAAGTTTAACGAGCCCGAAAAAGAGATAAATCATAACTTGGTACTTGTTCTCATGGTTGGATGAGTGTGAGAACAAATGAAGAGTAAACTCATCCTCATGCAATAATTAAGACTAACTAAAAATAATAATGACAAAACGTTGAAAGGGGTGTTCATACCTGTAGTTACCGTTGGTAATGCGAGAAATGGCACAAAAAGACCACTTTACGACTCCTGTACACTAGAGAAAGTGTCAAATAGCCCCAAATATAATGACAAACAGTCGAAACTATAGTAAATGGCCCAAAAGCATCAAAATATTTGAAAAGGAATATTCCATTCTATTTATAAATAGAAATATGGGCCAAAAATAGAGTTCAAGTTGCCAATTTGGGTGGAGAAGTACCAATTTGGAGCCAAAACTTCCTTTGCCGATTTCGGGAGCTACGATCTGCCATTTCACCAGCCATCCGGACTAGGTAGGCCTAAATCTCAGCCAGCAACTTTGTAGTGGTTTACTTTTTTCATTTTTGTTCATTTTTTGAGTTTTTGGGTGGTTTGTGGATGGGCCATTGCACCCTCGGCTCGTCGCAAGTGGCCCTTTCGGGACTTGCGACGAGTCTGGGTCGTCGCAAGCCTCGAAAACGAGACCTGCGATGGTGGAAACCCAAATCCCAAACACAAAAACTAATTCAAAAAATGAGCTTGTGAATGCTGAGGAAGGTTCTAACAGGGTTTAATTGCCCCTTTTGGCAGGTTTCAAGCAAGCAAAACTGGTATTGGAGTGGCAAGAGAGAGAACATGAAGTGGAAGATGAGCAAGCTGCAAACGATCCACAATGTGTAGCTACTTTGAGAAACTGTGGTTTGCTCAAATTCTTCGAGATACAAGGGATGAGAGCCCAGATCCCATTCCTGACACACATGCTCCAGAGTTGGGATGCGGCCCAACAATACTTTGTGATAGGTGAGCATATCCTCACAATTGACATTGAGGACATCTACTTTCTAACCAGTTTGTCCCGAAGAGGGGACGCTGTACAACTCACTAGGACACAAGCTAGTGATCGTACAGTTGAGGACATGGTGTCACAGCACTGCATAGCTACTTCTCGTCCTTCCAGCGGGAAGATACTCATTAGAGATGTGGTGAGTCATCCACTGCGGACCATACTGCTCACTATTACTAGGGTGGCAGGTAGCAAAGCTCCACATACGGCTACTTGGACTCAGATGTTGTACGCGGAAGACTGTATGTCTCCCATAGTTTTCAACTAGTGTGAGGGTCTCCTCGCCAACAACACATCCAGTGTTGGCGCGGGGAGCTCAAGCAGTTTGGGTACGGATCGATCATAGTATCGTTCCTCTTGGAGTAGGTTCCTCTCTTGCGCCCGCAGGTGGTACTGGATGACAGGGACCTGAGAGATCCTCACATGCTCAGATGGGCAGAGGTGATGACCCACCATGGTGGGGGTCCCATCATCAGTTTTGGTACTGATTTCTTTAGCTAGCTGGAAGTCCAATTACTTATGGTCGAGTACTTTCCATACGGTGGCATGGACTTTGGAGAGGATCCCGACTTGGCTCTACCAGAGGGTGCAAAATGGGGTGATATCGGTAAGAACAAAACCCTTGTATTTTAGTTTTGTATATTATATCATTTTTTTGATGTAGTGCTGACAAGTACACAATATGTGTGTGCAGATGTGGGTCCCATGCGACCAGTAGGTCTCTCCCTTCTGGCGAGGAGAGACAGAGGTGGGGAAGCAGTCGCTCCTACAGGTGCTCATCCTACCATCGAGGAGATGGAGGAGGTGTACAGGAATCTATCTGGGCTGACTGTGGATGTACTAGAGCCAGCCATCGATGACCTACCGAGGCCCATGCAAAGATTTGGAGTTGGGGCATCCGTGCGCTTCAACTCTTTACTCCGCAAGGTGGCTCATACTGTATACTGCTTTCTCACCCAGTGTCAGAGAGCTGTCAGAGGCAGGGGTGGTGTACGAGTTAGGCGTCCAGCCTGGTTGCACTTTTATTCTTGTACTGAGAGCTTAGAGGCCTCAGATTTTGTACTTACTGAAAGCTATGATGCTTCATATTTTTGTAGAGACTCACTGAAATCCATTGTGCTTCAGATTTTGTACCAGCACTACTTTTGAGCGTTTTATATATATATATACATTATTGGTGATTTATACATTATGTGTTTTTCAAATGATTAGTGATGTGATCTTGTTCATATGTTTGCTTCTGTATTTTATATTTACATGTTGTGAATGCTTTTACATATTATGAGTATTATGTGTGTGCAATGTACCAATCCAAAATGAAATTGGCCATCGAGTCAGGAACTGTGTTTAACTCTCATGGAATGTGCAGGTATTGAACAGATTCAAATGACCTTTCCAGGAGATGTACTCATCTGAAGAGACAGAGTAAGATGGGATCACGGATGGCGTATACCTGGTTGAGATGGGAAACCACTAATTGAGAATCCATGTGGATGATAATGTGGTTCATACCCAAGGAAATGGCATTAACTAGGGTTCCGATTACCGCATGATATTCTGTGGCATTGTTGGTCGCGAACCCTAGGCAACTTCCTCCTGAGCTAATGAGCTCACTTGTTGGGGAATCTAGTACCCAGGCTGCTGAAGCAAGGTGACAAGTATGCCGGCTGGCGCCATCCACGAATCCATAACACGTTGCCATCTGCACACGCAGACAGAACATGGTATAAGAAGCGGAAACAAGATTAAAAAGACACTAAAAAAGAAATGCGTCACACCACACAAAAACACGCCATGTACAATATATACAGGCAAGTCTATGCATGAGAGATCAAGCGTAGTATCCCTTCAGGTAAATCCCATTGTGGGGTTCACCCAAAGAGATTTCGTCATAATCTTCTAGCTCATAAGCACCTTTTTCCAACACACATTTTATAACGTAGGGTCCATGCCACATGGACTCGAACTTCCCAACTCCTAGCTTATCGTGCTTCTGGTTGTAAGTGAGGACCAAGTCACCCTCATTGAAGATACGAGGTTCGACTGACTTATCGTACTGGGATTTGATGTGTCTCTTATGTGCTTCATTAGCAAGAGCGGCATCTCGGTGGGACACGTCAAGTTTTGTTAGGTGCAAGAGACGTTCTTCCTCAGCAGTAGTGTTAGGAAGAAGTTCGACCGCAAGCTGTAAAGACAGGATTTCGCACTCTATCGGTAAGACAGCCTCCATTCCATATACCAATTGGAAGGGAGTGAAGCCTATGGCGGTTTTGACGGTAGTTCGGTAGGCCCATAATGCTGAAAAGAGCATGTTATGCCAGTTGGACTTATGTGTCCCTACCATCCTTTGGACCATAGTTTTCAAGACCTTGTTAATTGCCTCGACATGTCCATTGGATTGCGGGTAGTAGGGTGTCAATTTTTCATGGCGAAAACCCAACCTGGCGCTAAATTCATCAACCATATGGTTCTAAAAATGAGAACCATGATCGGTAACTATGGCCTGCGGAACTCCAAACCATGCTATCACATGATTAAACATGAAGAGTGCGGCAGTTTTTCCATCATTTTGGTATGTAGGCATAGCCTCGGCCCACTTTGTGAAGTAATCCACAGCTACGATGATGTAACTATGCCCCCCGGCCGAGGTAGGCTTACAGTGCATAAAATTGATGCCCCATTTTGCAAATGGGCCAACGACAATAACCGGATGTAGTGGGGCGGGATGAGTGCGCTTCTTCATATGGAAGTGTTGGCAAGGAGGACATTTTTTAACGGCCTCAATACAATCTTTGAAGATAGTAGGCCAGTAATATCCTGCGTGCAAAATCTTCTGGGTTGTAGCCATCCCAGAGAGATGACCGCCACATGCCCCAGCGTGACAATCATTCAGAACGCGTTCAACCTCATCATGAGTGAGACAATGTCGAAGAATTGAATCGACGCCACGACGATACAAAGTATCATTGATTATTAAATAGTAATTTGCATGGTGACGATTCTTACGATGGTTGTCGCAAGAAAGTTGAGGAGCGAAGCATTGGGTTTGAAGATATAACAAGATATCTCCATACCAAGGGTCAGTCATACTAATGAGAAACAGTGATTCATCTGGAAAGGAGTCATTGTGCTCAACTTCTACATCAGAATGGGGAAGATCACAAATAAGCTCGGCAAACACCAAAGACTTCTTAGATTTGGCTTTCTCGAAAAGAAGATCGAATTCTTGCAGTATCACAATCCAGCATAAATACTTGCCCCCAAAGCACCTGACGTGTTAGTACGTGGTACATGGGGTTCGAGTCGGCAATGATGGTGGTGGTGTGGTGCAAAATGTAGTGATGGAACTTCTGGACGGAAATGACTGCAGCGAAAGCAAGTTTTTCAACATGTGAGTATCTAGTTTCGGCGTCAGCTAGACCCTTACTTGCATAGTATATCACATGTTCCTGAGCATTTTGATCCTCCTGTACCAAAACCATGGCGATAGTGGTAGCAGAAGCGGCGAGATATAAGATGTAATCTTGATAATAATTAGGCGATTGGAGCATGGGGGAATGCATGATAGCATGTTTGATACTGTTGAAGGATTTTTGAGCTTGATCATCCCAAATGAACGGGACATCCTTCTTAAGTAGTCTCATATAGCCCTGAGTCTTCTCCGCAAAATTACAAACAAAACGTCGTAAGTAAGTCGCCTTCCCTTGGAGACTTTGAAGTTTCGTAACATCAGTCGAAGGTGGTAGGTTGATTATGGCCTCCACCTTTAAGGGATTGATGCGGATCCCATCCTTCGAAACGATAAATCCTAAGAGGCGTTCGGACTCAACGCAAAAGATACACTTATGAGGATTCAGACGGATATTGTACTGTTTTCATCTGACGAAAATGGTCGTTAGATGATCAATGTGGAACTCGCGCTACTTTGAATGAGCAGGGAGATCATCCAGGTAGGGTTCCACAAAGTCCTTAATATCGTGGAAGGCGTACGACATAGCCCACTGAAACGTGGCGCCAACATTTTTAAGGCCAAATGGGAGCTTGCGATAAGCGAATGTACCCCATGGGCAGATGAAAGTCGTCTTAAGTTGGTCGGCTGGTTTGATCTCAATTTGGTTGTAACCAGAAAAGCCGTCCATAAATGAGAAGATGACGCTTCCGGCACAGTTGTCGATGATCTGGTCGATGAAGGGGGTTGGGTAGTTGTCTTTTGGACAAGCCCGATTAAGGTCCTGATAATCAACACAAACGCAAATGGTGCCCTACTTTTTGTTCACAGGAACGACGTTTGAGACCCAATCCATCAATGGGACAGGATATATAAAGCCAGCCTTTAAGAGATTTTCAATTTCTGCCTTTATTGCCACAGTCTTCCAGGGGTGTACCGGTCGCAACTTTTAGCGCACAGGTTTGATGTTGGGATAGGTTTTTATTTCGTGAGAAAAAATCGTAGGGTCTATCCCAGGCATCTCCTCATAGGACCAAGCAAAGACGTCTCGAAATTGCTTGAACAAGGCCGTGCTAACAGAGATTTCTTCAGGGGAACACTTCTGGCCTATACGAATGTGTTCCACTATACCAGGTTTCACCGAGATGTCTACCGGGGTGGTTGGCTCAATGTTGGCCAAGTTTCCCTCCGTGTCCGTAAGACATGTAAGAATGGGGGAACGAGGGGATGGGTAGATATCTGGTGAAAAGAGGGTATGGATGTTGTTCTTTATGTACTCCAAAGGAGGAAGAAAAGATGACCTATGATGGAGATCATCCCATGGACTGTCGTCAACATTCATTACTTCCATGATGGACTCGTCTGAATGACAAGTCCGAAGTAAGAGATCAGGTAGAGAGGATGTCCGTCGTAGAGAACAAGAGGGGGAGGCCATGGTTAAATGGTCCTCCGGTGCTGATTGGATAGCCTCGTAAATGCGTTCAGCGGGTGAAAGAGGCATCACATCTCCAAGCAGGTGTGTTGTGGCTTCATCCGGTACAATCCAAGCATCGTTAGAGTGAGATAAAATCTCAATGGAGATCATGTTCACCGTAGCAACATGGTTAGGGAGGTCCGCGGTTGGAAAAACGCCCATGAGAGATGAATCTTTCAAAAGGCCAACCCCTACACTCTCATACTGTTTTGACATTTGTCTGATGGAAGGAACATGGTCACCAGGATGAGTAGTGGTGTCCGGTGTACAAAAAATCTAGTTGGTCGATAGTAACAATTCATCCTTGAGGAGGGAATTGTACTATGCGGAATACTGAAGAGGATACCTCCTGCATGGTGTAAAACCAATTGCGACCAAGCAAGATATTATAATCTAACGGGGCCGAGACCACTTCCACGTTAATGGTTACGGTCTTTCCTCCCAACTCAACTGCAAGAGCTTGTAAGAACCCATGAGGTTGAAAGCCATGCCCGTCAAATGCTTTCAATGTGGTAGGAGAACGATTCAATTCGGGGGAGCCAATGGCTCTCCAACAGGCGATTGACATGATAGAAGTGGAGGCACCTTCATTTAGAAGAGTGCGATGGATAATCTTCCCAGCAACGTTCGCAGAAACTTGGAATGTGAGCTAGTGTGAGAGCCTCGACTTAAATTTGTCTAGTCGAAACATGATGGTATTCGAGGAATCCGGGTCGACTGCACCAATGGCTGAAAGGAGAGTTTTGCGTTGATTAGGACAATTCTGCAAAACTTCCAGGGTGGACATGGTGCAAGGAGCTTGGGCCAAGTATTCTACGATATTATAATTTTGTGCCGCTCGAGCATTGGGATTGAAAAATGATTTTCGAATCTTACTCTTGGGCGGATTGAATATCGAATCTAAGGAAGGTCTCTCTATGGTGAGAGAAATCGAAGGTACAGTGACATCAGTTAGAGAGTCGGAAGCTTTTTCTGTATTACTTCTGGTGGGTTCCTTCAAAGGGACCGGGTCGTAAGATCGTGAGCGAGTATTAAAATTGATCGTCTCGTTACGTAACATGAGAACATGTGCGGTATTGGATGATTCCCCCTGGCCTGAGGGGGTTTGAGCAATCATCTGCTAGTTCTGAGCGGGAAACAGATCATTGAGGACTACGGGAGTTGGTTTACCCTTAAGAAAATTTTGCACTTCTTCTCTATGGGGACACTCCTTGGAGAAATGGTCATCTCCGCATAGTAAACAAGGATATGTCAGTTTCCGTTTCTGCTTGGTATCTTCGGGAGTGCTCTTAGGTTCCTGCTGGGTAGAAGAATTTTTGGATTTCCCCTTGTTCTTCTTCTTACCGTTAAACTTCTGAGATGAAGCTGATTGAACAGAATTCACCTCTTCAGTTACAGTAGGAGTAGTGGGCTTGGTGGTGATGTGGCTAGCCTTAGCTGGGTTGGATGATCCAACAATGCTAGCAGCAAGCTGGGTGTTAAGGGAACCAATGATCCCATCAGTTTGGGGTCCCTTCAGTGGTTTCGTGGGATCGTTAACATCTCCGGGTGCATCAGGAAAAATATTGAACAGAGTGTCTGACTGAGTGTAGACCAAGTCTAGCAGATGGGCACTCGCGATGGCTTCTTCTTTAGTGACAGCACCTCGCATGGAAACATCTTTTGCTATGGTGGGAATGAGCGATTTAGTAAACCAGTCCGCTAGGAGCTGATATGGAATGGGAGCTTTAATGAGACGTTGTCTCCTTCGCCACTTGTGGATATGATCCGAAATGTGAGTGGCGGTATTCTGACGGAGCGAGGTTAAAAGCTCAGTATCAGTCTCATACCCTATAGGCAGCTGGAAATGCGTCAAAAAGTTCATAGCAAGAGAGCCAAAATCAGGAAAAGAGTGCGGTGGCAACTCAATGTACCACTTAGCAGCCGAACTGGTGAGAGTCCTTTGGAACAATCTAAGATGAATTGAATCGTCCATTAAGGAATTAGATTAACACCATAAATAGTATGTCATCATGTGGTTCTTGGGGTCTTCACCCGGCTTGCCGTCAAACTTGGGGATATCAGATGGAAGTTTCACCGGAATCGGTGGCCAGTTAGATCCATGGTAAATAGGATCATTGGTTAAACGAGAGAGGTCAGGTAGGTCCAAAGTAGCCAGAAAGGGCAGCCGTGGATTAGGCTGCGCGTATTGATAATACGGGTATGGCGTGTAAGGACTGAACTGACCGTAAGGTGTACCAGGATGAAACTGACCGTAGGGGGGTGTTCCTCTCGGACCATAAGGAGGTACACCACCATAAGGTAGTCCATTCCAATATGGTGGAGGTCCACCTCCACCACCGGGAGGGGGTGGAGGTCCGCTGCCACCACTAGGAGGAGGTGGGGGTGCATAACCGTAATAAGGTGGCCCACCGCCGCCTCCGCCTAGAGGGGGTGGTGGACCATTTCCACCGCTAGAAGGATGGGGTCCCCCACCACCTCCGCCGCCGAAAGGATGAGGGTCTCCACCACCGCCGCCACCACCATAGTGATGAGGTCCTCCACTGCCTCCACCTGGAGGGGGTGGTGGACCACCTTCGCCACCCGAAGGGAAATGTCCTCCTCCACCATGATAAGGTGGTCCCCCACTGCCTCCGCCTAGAGGGGGTGGTGGACCATTCCCACCACCGCCCGATGGGTGGGGGATGTTGTAGGTAAAATGAGGTGGGCCTCCACCGATGTTGGGTGGAGGTCCTCCACCTCTAAAGGAGGTAGGGGAGGGCCGATCGGGGGTGGTGGTACTTGAGGGATAGTTGGTTGGGGTCCGTGTTGCAACACAGGTTGTTGCCCCCATATAGTGTAAGGATTCCCGGGATAAGGTATCCCATATGGCGCATTTCCGGGATTAGGTTAGCCCGAAACAGGGTTAATGGAACCTGGATACGCTTGACTCCATGAGGGTTGAGTTACATTTGACGGCCCTCCAACATGAGATAATCCCGTGGTGGATGGTCTAGCGGGTTGGGACAGTCCAACGGAAGGCCCGTTGGGGTTTCCACCGCCTACGTTCTGGTTAGGAAACGGGGGTTTCCCCCCAGCCACAAGTTGACCACTATTCAAAGGTTGAACCAACGTAGGTTGTTGACTAGCTACAGTAGCAATAACATTACCAATAAGGTAATCCGTGGGAATGGAATACCCTCCCCTCGAATTTTGAGGTGGGGGAGGAACTGGTAAAGTAACCGTGGTAGTGACAGGTGTGTGGGATTGTTGTCCTTCCACCAGTTGGTTCGCTTGAGGTGCAGGACTGGACTCTTGTGAGGGTTGACCAGTCTCGTTAGTGGTCACGTGGTGGGGTGATCCAAAAGATATCGGATGAACTGGGATGGTCCCGTCGTCAAGTCTTATTTGGAAATGACGATTATGGAACTCTTCAGAGTGTCGTTCGAGACTTTGTCTTCGAAGCTCATCACCTTTAATACGTAACTGTTCCAAACGTTCATGGATGGGGCCGAAAATCTCGGCAGGGTCAGGCCTATAGTGAGGCCTAGTGAACTCTGGAGTAGTCCAATTAGGTGGGGATGAGATGGCAAAATGAGCCACTGGGTGGTCTGTAAAAGATGTCCAATAAGCTGCTGAAGGACCAACAGTTGTTGTAGGGTCGTCCTGGGGTCGGTTTATCCATTCCAACGATCCAGGTTCTCCCGGGATGATGGGAGGAAGGTCATGTGAAGTGGAGGTATGTGCTTCTTCATCTTGCGTGGGATGAGAGGCAGGTGAATCTGGTGGAAAAAAAAGTTCGCCAACATTCAAAGTGGGGTTCCCTACTTCAGTAACTACGACCGCGTTACGCTGATCCATTCTTACCCTCGAAATAACCTCCGGATTAAGGGGAAATTCGGGTGGCAAGTTCAAGATCCTACGGGACCTTCTCCAGGGAAAATCCGCTAGAGTATCAAGAAAATCAACCAAAAAAGGATGAAATAGCGTTTCTCCTAAGGGTATGCTAAAAGAAAAGCAGTCCAAGAAAAACCTACTCAAACTAAGGCAACAAGCAAACTTATGTGACAGAGTGGATTCAAAAGTCTAGAACCTCACGGGATTATCAAGGCATCGCAAACCGCGATATAATACAAGGTCCAACAATATGACGCAACAAGGAGGATTGGGACCGTACCCTTGCCTGCATACCCGATTACCTGGACAGTACGTGCGTGCTAATCTCCCCGAGTGTTGTTCTCGGTGTATTGCTTTGCCAAGATGTCCAAATGGTTAACTCAGTTGGTTTCAGGAATCCTAATGGTGTCTCCCGATATACGCAAGGTACGTGGGAACTCAAATCCGTAGTGGTGCTGTCTAATGCACAGTCGTTGGAAAGAAACCTTCCGATATACGTGTCGAGTACGTGATACACCCTTTGATATACACCAAGTACGGATTATGGTATTTGGTGGGTACGTGAAGGAGCTCTATATACTGATGTACATGGAATACTACAATACCCCCAGACTACAGTGCTGGCATGTAACGACAGCTACCATGCTTAACGACGCCAGAACACGTCTCTAACTTACACACAAGTTACTAAAAAATTTACCTAGTTCTACCGTTAATTTTATCTTGGGCGGTTAGGTGAATGCATGAGGTGAGTACATAATCGGAAACATAATGAAAGCCCTAGCTACATGCATGAAATACTCTTTTCTTTCAATGAATTCTACCTATGGTAAGGAGAAAGCTTTTTCTTTCCAATGGTATTGCCAAACAAACTCAATGCAACACAATCTCAATTCAAACAATTTGACAATGAAAGTATTCTTTTCCCTTTCAACAAAACACGCAAAGGTACACAACACTACTATCCAAATCAAAGCATTTTTTCTTTTCTTTTCTTTTGCTTTCAAATCAAAACAACACTAAGTAATGAAATGAGAGGATTTCTGAAATGAAATATGCAAGCTTTTCAATTTCGATTCCAATGATCTAAAGGCAACAAAAATAAAAAATGCATCTATCTTTCCCTAGCATGGAAAACAATTTTGCAAAAAATTGAAGCGATCTTTGAGTTCTTCAAGAAAATGATTGATTCATAATTCGAGAAAAACATAGTAGATGATTCATTCGTTCAACTTTTCCAAAATACAAATGAGACTTTTCCAATGCAAAACAATCTTTCTTCAATAAATTTTTGAGAAACAATGGGAAAGAAGCACTTTCAATCTTTTCAATGGATGCATCAAAGAATAGATTTGATAACAACTTTGCTTTCAGATCTAAACGACTGAAAAGAAAACACTACTTGCAGCACTCATAGACTCAGAAAACTCAAGAAAAGATAAGCACTCAACCAAGCTGAAAGGCACACTAAACTCAAAATCAAGCAGCAGCAAGCAAACTAAGCAAGCAAAGCTCAAAACAAATGTAAATGAGGTCTGGAAGGTGATCCAATGCAATGATCAGATCAGGGATGGAAGGAATGGAATGCAAGAGTGAATGGATGAAGGTGGGGGAGACAAAAGTATCCACCACTACCGACTTCAAACTTGTCCAAAGCGGAACCCAAAGTCAATCCAAACGAAACCAAACTCTCAACACACAAATCAAAAGTGGGATTTCTGGCTGGATCTTGCAGCACAGAGAGAGTTCATACATCAAACCAAGGCTCAGACTGTCAAATGAGGGAATGGATGCCTGTATGCGAAGTCTCGACAAATCGACGCATTTTGTCTTTGCAAACAGTGCGACGTCACAGGTTACCTATACGAGAGGTGCGACGTTGTCGCAGTTTACCAGTGCACAGACTGCGACGAGTAAGCATCAGACAAAGGACAGAGACTCAAAAACACACAATGTCACTCTGTTCTCACTACCCAGGTGCAACAGGCGATTTCTAGATTCAAAAATGAATCAGATCTCTCAATAATGAACCATAAACAGGCTTGAAATTGAGTTGTATAGACTCAGAAGAAGAAGATCAGGACCTTCAATGTGAAGATCTGATAATGGAATCAATCCTAAGAATTAAAATGGCAAAGAATGTTAACAAGTCTTGTGTGAAGTAATCAACTGAAAATGACTTCCAAATTTAAAGACTACTAAACAAAACAAACACTACTCCCCAGAATGGTCGCCAGATTTGTTACCGAAAAATCCACTCGACTGGAGGCGAGCCGGATCTCCCTAGCTCAATGTGAGTCTAGAACAAATAGAATAGGCTACAAACACGTTTCCTAGATCTACTTAAGGACCAAGTACTAGATGTCTTACCTCTTTGATTCGCTATCCTTTCTCCCGAATGTTGCTCCACGTCCCACGATCGTCAGATCCAAGCTGTAAAACATGTCAAGACACAGAAAAGAGAAACGAGTAAAGAGCATCTATACAATAAGCGATCTATGTAAACAGTTAAGCAGGTAAACAACACAACATCATTACACATAAGAACGATATTGGTGGAAAGCATTTGTATTACTATAAATAGAGGAGTACATGATAGAGATATAGGACTACAACGAGAGACTTAACGTAGCAGCCCTTCTCCGAACAAGCCAATTGCCATGCCCTTCCAAGGAAGCATGAATTCTCTAAGAGGTGAGTGAAGGTGTCTTAAGAGAGATTTCCCCAGCATGTAAGGATGATAGGCTTCCTCCTAGGATAGATTTCACCAACATGTAGATACCATAACCTTCCTCCTTTTGGTATGGGAGTGAGCCTCACTTATATAGGACTAAGTGGATAGGGTAGGTTGAGAGATGGTAGGAGAGAGATAGGGGATCTTCCCAAAAGGTTAGGGGTCGAGTACCAGCTCTCCTGGAGGTCAGGGATAACGTCCCAAATGAGCAAGTTTCGAGAAGGATCTCAAATAGGCTATTTTTTCCCATTAACAGACCTCGTCGCACCGTACAGTGGAGCAGACTGCGACATCACATGTTGCTAGTGTGCAACCTATGACGACCTCTCAGAATTTTGCAGGATTGGGTGCAAATCCTCCCAGATGAATACTTGGTCTAGGTGACTTCAGGGATGTATACATTGAATCTAATGATGAGTAGATTTTAGGTGTAATAGGTTCCCCCACTTGCGTGATGTATTTATCATGCTGGAAGGCTATAGGATTAATTGAGGTAGTAGATCCTATTACAATTGTAAAAGGATTTCAGTGGCCACTTATTTATACCTCACATAATAATCTCGGCTCTCCCAATAGATCTAGGGGGGGGCAATCAATGTAGAAGCGGACGTGGTTGATACTCCAATTGATTATAATATGTTATTAGGGAGAAGTTGGACGCAAGCAATGATGGGAGTAGTATCCTCAATATTATGGATCATTAAATTTCCACATAATGGAAATATTATCACCATTGATCAACTATCATTTTGTACCAATGGCTCGAATCATAAAAAATGTACCAACATCCCCCTAGTAAGCCATTCCTTGAAGGATTGTGAGAATGTCGGTGTGGGGATGTATCCTAAATTGATGGGAACCTTTAATTTACCCCCAACCGACCTACATGCAAATGCAGCTCCGATACATGCAATATCTACTGTTTCCATGACTTCCATACCTAAGGTATCTCAGTTCAAAAATTCTCATTTCAACGATCCTTGGAAGTTTCCAGCCTCTAAAGCTGGATGTAGTCGAAAGAGCTAGGATTTGTATGAAACCAAGGTAGCTTATCAAGCCACTATTTCAAATGAAGTATGCCATAATGGTATTCATTCCATTTTGGAAGCAAATGACCAATATTCTATGCATGTGTGGGCCATCAAATCTTCGTCGTGTCACGACCCATTAGAAACAATTTTTCCATATGATGAAGCAATTCTTGAGGCAATGTCATAAGGGGATAGGCCCTGGAAAGATAAGCATCAACGTGCATCATTCCTTCCAACTAAAAGTGACCTAAGAATTGACATGGATGGAACCATTAAAACAGGTCATATGGAGTGGTATGGGAGTCCTCTCGCACCTTTACAAGTTTATGCTGAGGGGAACATGGCGAATATTTATCAAACCATCCCCATCGATATCTCCAAGACCCCATGTGTTGTCAAAAATGTATTTATAGGGGTTGATTGTTCACGTGATGAAATTGAAACATAATCATCCCTATTTAAAGAATATAGAGATGTCTTTTCCTGGTCTTATGAGGAAATGTCAAGAATTGACCCATCGATCATTGAACGCGAGATTAAGACATATCCTAATGCCAATCCTGTTTAGCATAAACTAATACTGGTTAACCCAAGAAAGGTTGTTGTTATCAAAGAAAAAGTCGAGAAGTTGCTCCGAGCAAATTTTATCTAGCCTATCCCCTTGAATGAATTGGTATCCAATTTGGTACCCATTGATAAGAAACAAGGTAATATTCATGTTTGTACTAATTTTTGGGACCTTGATTTAGTCTGCCCTAAAGATAACTATATTTCCCCATTCATCAATCATATTATTGATGAATGCGTGGGTAATGATATATTCTCATTCATGGACGAATTCTCCAGATATAATCAAATTTAGATCTGCCTTGAAGACCAACACAAAACCACTTCTATATGTCCTTGGGGAAATTTTGCTTATAGGAAGATTCCATTTGGCATAAAGAATGTCATAACTACCTTTCAACTGGCCATGTCTTATACTTTTCACGATATCAAGAAGATTGTAAAGAGCTACTTAGATGATCTGAACGCTAAATCGGGGAAGAGAGTGGATCACCCCAAGCACTTGTGAGCAATATTTGATAGGTTTCACTTTTATAGGATTCAACTTAATCCTCTAAATGCATCTTATGTATTGATTTGGGTCGATTTTTAGGTTTCATCATGTCCAAATATGGTATAATGGTAGATCTGTTTAAGGTAGAGGCAATAGTGTAGTTTCCTCCCCCACAAAACTTGAATCAACTGTAGATGCTTTAGGGAAAAGAAAAATTCTTGTGTAGATTCATTGCTAATTACACTAAGCTCATTAAGGGTTTCGTGTGCTTTCTCAAGAAATGGGTTCCATTCATATGGGATGATAATGCTCTGAGGTATTTTTATGCATTAAAATAGGCTCTAGTGTCTACCCCACTGTTGAGTCCCCCCGATTTCAACAGAGATTTCCTTTTATACATAGCAACATCTGAATCAACTATAGGTATGCTTCTAGTTCAGGAAGATGATTCCTACTAGGAACCTGACATTTATTACTTGAGCAAGAATCTTGTTGGTCCCGTGTTAAGGTACTCTCATGTTGAAAAGATTGCACTCATTGTTGTTCATGCACATCAATGACTTCGACATTACATTATTCTTAGGAGAACATCTATCATAATTGATGTCAATCCATTCCAAGATATATTTTCCCGATGTAACATCGGGGGAAAATATAATAGGTGGATTGCCATCCTTCAAGAATTCGATCTAGGGTTTGCATTAACAAATCAAAGAAACCCTTAGCCTTTGTCGAATTGATGTTGGATTTATCCCGAGAGGATTAGGGATCAATTTAAAATCCATTGTTAATCGATGAACACATATTCCTTATTATCTCAAAAGATCCTTGGTATGGTGATATTTGAGTTTACCTGCAAACCTAGAGGGTCCCACCTCAATCCACTCGTGAACAAAAGCGTAAAATACATCATCAATTGAGACATTATGCCATCATTGGAGATTCTTTATATCATGGAGGTATAGATATTGTCCTCAGATGTTTCCTTATTCATGAGGAGGCTGAGAAGGTTTTGAATTATTGCCATGGTGGAGTCTGTGGTGATCTCTTATTTGGGATTGATACAACCCAAAATATTTTTTGCACTAGATACTTCTAGCCTTCAACCTTCAAATATTGTATCGAGGATGTCAAGAAGTTCCATCCATGTCACTTATTTATGAAAAATATTCATGCTCATCCTGCTCCCTTATATCCAGTTATTACTATCGGTCCCTTCACCAAATGGGGGATTTCTTTTACAATGTGTAACCTAACATCAACGAGTGGCCATAAATACATTATTGTGGTTGTAGTCTGCTTCATTAACTGGGTCACTTCATTTTCATCCATATCATTGCTTGTTTTGGTATCCCAAGTGAGATTGTCACTTACAATGGCTCTCACTATCAAAACAAAATGATGATAGAGTTGTTTGAGAAACTTGATTTTTACTAGGATTTCTCTTCACTATATTATCCTCAAGAAAATGGACAAGTAGAAGCAGTCGATAAGTCTTTGAAAACTATGCTGCAAAGGATGGTGAATAAACATAGTTCCAACTCTGTGGGCTTACCAAACCTCCATTAAGACCATGACAGGATTCACTCCTTTCCATCTTGTTCATGGAGTCGAAGCAATGTTACGTATTGAGTGTGAAATTATGTCTTTGAAGCTAGCTATAAAACTCCTACCAGACACTAGCGAGCTCGAAGAGAATTTGTTATATCTAGATTAGTTAGATGAAAATAGGAGGGATGATGTTAATGCCATTGAAGTGGACAAAAAACGTGTTAAGACCTAGTATGATAAATCAGTACATCTGTGGATATTCTCTGAAGTAGATTTAGTGTTAGTTCACGATCAGAAGCATGATGAGTTAGGGTCTGGAAAATCCATTTCTATGTGGATTAGTCCTTATATTGTCAGGAAAGTCCTTGATAATGGGGATTACAAGCTAGAATATTTCGATGGAAACATTTTTGGGTCCAGAAATGGACTCTACTTGAAAATATACTTTGCTTATACTTTATGCCTGGGCAAGTCTCTTGCAATTATTGTACTATAGCTAGCTTAGAATGTTGTCTACTTTTATGATCGATTCGTATTGGATTTCACTTATTAGGATTTGTGCTTGATGGAAAAATGTTCTCACTTGCACAAATGTTTTCATGCTATGCCGACGGAGCTTCCCGTCACACTCAGAATATTGCTTTTGTAGCTTGGGTGATCTATGATCCAGTTGGACATCTAGTGAATTTAGGTGGAATGTCTCTTGGACTAGTCACTAATAACATTGCAGAATATAGTGTTGCTATCTAACAAATGTACCCTTAAAAATTTACTCAACAATACAGAACACCGAAAATTATACATATCATTTAACCGAGACACTACCAATTATGAATCTAGATAGCTATTTAGATGGTGAACATCAATAGATATGGCTCCAAACATCAACTCGAGTCACATGAGTAGTGTTGAACTCATGTGACTCGAGTTGATGTTTGGAGCCATATCTATTGATGTTCACCATCTAAATAGCTATCTAGATTCATAATTGGTAGTGTCTCGGTTAAATGATATGTATAATGTTCGGTGTTCTGTATTGTTGAGTAAATTTTTAAGGGTACATTTGTTAGAGCATCAATTTAATTTTATTACATACATACATATTTATAGAAGATGTGATCACTCTAACTGAAATGTTGGCTAATTACATATTAGATCGACATCTATATCATCATTAAAAAGCATACACATAATGCACACATAAGCATGTACAAAATGTAGATATACCCTGTACAAGTCGTCATCCATGTATATATAAGAGTAGATAAAAGAAGTACAAAAGTGTGAGTCTAAATCCAAAAAATGTGAGTTCAACACTACTCATGTGACTCATATTGCAAAAATGGGAATATATCCCTACATGATGCAAATACAACGGCTAGAGACAAAATATCTCTCAGGAGACTATACTCAATATGAAGCCTAAAATCCCCCAGTTGTTAACTCCCTGTAGCAAAGAACACATGTGGCCACCTTCCACAGTAGCCCGATGCATGTAAGGGGCACTTCGACTACCTGTTGTTGCATATTCATAGGCATTTGGTCTATCCTAAAATCATGAATGTTCTATGTCAGGCCAGCCAAATTGCCCTCAAAGTTAGCTAGTATAGCAACCGACCTCTCTACAGACTATGGATCTTGTACTCATAATATCAGATAGCTGGTAGGTCACACAAGTCCTATATCTGCATCATTTTTTACTTTTTATATTAGTACTCATATCACAAAAATATTTTTCATTTATCGTTAAAATTTTCAAAAACTAAAAGTGGTGTAACGGATTTCTTAGATAGGTCACCTGTAGTCATGGGCCATATTCCATCTTTTGTCATCTTGTTCCTATTTTTATATTTTCCCACATATCTCTTATAGGATTTCTAGAGGGTCCCACTACATCCTTTGTTGGCAGTGGTTGTTACTGCTATCTAGTGTCTTGTGGTTGTTGTTGCTTCTCTGTTGCAAAATATTTTAACACTTGTATGCTCTGCCAAGCATGATCAGGTAAACTTGTACCACCCTTCAAAAGCCTAAAATATTTGTCTAACTTGGATTGGGGTGTGTAAACAAGACCTGCCACGCTGGCTATCAGATTCTTCAGTAATGCAGTAGTAGCAATTGGAGGACGTAGCTCTTCATGCAGTTCATTTGTCATGGGAGGATTCATCCTCTGAGGAACTGCTATCAAGTCTTGCATATTTTCTTGGACTCTCTGACTGTATAATTTCTCTGAGTGCAACTCAAAACTCTCATTCCAGGGAGTTGGATGCCTGTTATGTAGCATGGCTGTCATTGTTTTCAAGAAGGGGTTGACTAGGGCCTCGGATTCTTTTAACTTTTCTTCTAGTATTCTCATGGAGGTGAATTTATGGACACAGTTATCTATGTGCATGATGGACCTTATCCTATTGTATATATTCATAGATTGCAATTGCTCTAGGGTCAAGGTGTTTATCATTGTTTTGGCTATTTTTTCCACCTGGTATATATTTTGTATGTCTGCTTTATTTATGTCCAAAAACTCAGTTGCTTCTAAATAAATTTTATAGAAACTTAAGGAAAACTATATGTGAGCTCAAATCTTGAGCAAATCCTCAAAGACATGTTTCCACAAAAACTGCTTGATCTTCATAAGCTTTTCCACCATCAAGGCTTGAGTTGATGCATCTTCATGTCTTAATTTCCAATCTTCCACTTCTAGCTTAAGCTCAACTATCTCTTTATTCATGCCATGGACTTCTTGGTTTTGCTTTGTCCAGCTTTTCTACTTGCACTTTGATGTTTTCATTCTTCTTCTCAATGATGTCTTGCAGCTTGATAATATCCAACTTAGTATCAGATGCTTGGGCTTCCCATTTATTTATTTCTTTCTCACTATGCTCCTTACCTTTGCCTCAGGTTCGTTATCTGCTCATCTAATCTTGCGTTATGAATGATAGTAAGAGGTAACTCTAGTTTTCTTCTTTCCTTGGCTAACTTCACCTTGTAGTGTTCTAACTATACAATTTCCTCCTCCAATTTTTTTATGGTTTTTATTGCCTCGACTTCTAACTGCTGCAACTCTCTGAATCTATCCTCATTTACATTTTTCAGTGCAATTAACGAGGCATTTTCCCTTTTCAGGAATTGCAACTCATCTTGTATTTGTTGATACTCTACCATCACTTGGACAGTAGCTGGGAAAGCTTGAATGGCTTGAGATTCTTCCAAATCCTTGATATTTTGATCCTTCTTAGCTAACAGGGTTAAGGCTTCACTTGAATCTTGTGTTCCTTTCACTATCTCGATTACATAATTCTACAACCTCTAATTTTCGCATTCTAAACTCTTCACTTTAGTGCTCAAAAACTAGTTTTTGGTTTTAAAAGCCTCACCTTTCCTTTTGTATTCATCTATATTAGCTGCAGCCTTGGCATATTTTTTGTACACTATATTGTTCGTCCCCTCATCCATTGACACTTTCTCTTCAGGGTGTAAATTTGTAGTGTCTACTACAACTTGTGAAATCCTCCATTCATTGGGTTGTAGATCCCTATATGCTCTGTTAGATAGGGGCTCCATTGTGACTATATTGAAATTATTTTTGCTAGGGTCAAACTTATAGATTCACCTGGGTCTCGTCTGTGAGTCCAAAGACTCTGTAACAGGAAAGAACTCTGGAATTAGCGCTCTTCGTTGTTGTTCTTGTTCCAATAGCATAATAGGGTTAGTGATCTTGACAAAACCTCTCATTCCACTTCCAATTGTATGTTGAGTCATCTCTGGGACTACAAAGCTTGATGAATCATTCATATTTTTCCCTAACATTATAACAGTCATCAACTCATTAGATTCAAAATCTCATGACTAGGATTCATGGAAGTTTCACCTCACTCTGAATTTCCTGTAATTGATTAGTATATCATTGGGTGGTCAGTATCCCTTCATCTGGTCTCTTTTCTTGCCCCAAATCCACTACTGCTTTAGTTATTTTACTCTTTTTATTTTATGGATCCTGAGGGATTTCTTTAGCTTTTAATTTCTCAACCTCCAAGGATCCCTTCACAGTATTCTCAATTTTATTCCTTTCCTCTTGAATAATCTCTTCCATGATGGAGAGGAGAGTGCCTTTAGGCCTTGTGTCTATTTGGGTCACACTATCATCCTTTTCTTTGAGATGAGACTGGATAGTATTTACAATTGCGTTACAAAATGCCTCATTTAGCTCACTGGTCCCAACACCTACCAAGTCATCTTGCTTCTTTTCTCCATGGCAGATCGTTGTTTCCTTGGATGCCTCAACTTCATTACGTTTATTTCCTTTATTTAACTTTGACTCCTACTGTGAAGAAATTTTAGTCTTCTTCTGTTGTTGTACCTTCTGTGATTGGTTGTGCTCCCTTCCTGGTGGTATATCAACTTCTTATCCACCTTCTTGGTTAGACCCATGTGGCAATCCCTCAGGGCTATTTCTCAAGTCTATTTCTATTGATACTATATGTTCTTGGTCTGACCTGCATGTCTCAGCCCCATGACCTAATCTATTAGGTCTCTACTTAAGTTGGATGAATTATGTATTGCCTTATCCCTCCTTCCCCAGTCGTTGCTTTGGATCAAAACCCATAGATAACATGATTGGAAAATATTTCTGATACAAATCACTTCTTTGGGAGGTGAGGGGAGATGAATCTCCATCATTGAGGATTCTCCTTCATCCCTATTGATTTCTTTATCCTTTGATACTGGTATGGGATCTCTTTTTTCTTCTTGGGAATTTGACTCCATCCTAGAACCTTTCCCTGAGTCATCATTAGCATGATATTATTCATATAAGTCCTCAAACCTATGGTCTTCAAGGATAGACAAATAAGGAACATTCTCTTTTTGTAGGTAATCCATAATCCTCCACTAGGATCCTCTTCTTCTTATTTCATTGATACCATTGTGCCGTACATATTCATCGTGTCTTTTTTGGAGAGGTGCCATGAATTTCAACTCTCCCTTAGGAATTAAAGCTCCTTTTGGCCTGTAAAAGGTATAATATGGAGGGGACCTAGAGGGATCTGGAGTAGGTTCAGGAAAATCTTGAGCCATCACCTCAGTAGTGTTTGCTTATTCTTAAATCTTTCTTTTCACCTTTTCGAAGGTTCCTTTATTGGCCAATATTTCCAAAAAAAAAATTGACTGATGATCTTGAGGGTTCGAGAGCTTGCTTCCCTTTTCTCATCCGATTAAAAGATGCAGATCATATTTCCAGGAACTATCCAACTTCATTTATAGCTTCGCAAAAATATTGGTAATTTGTTTGAGAGATTTATTGTTATTAATGGTGTATCCTCCCATAGCTATGGGAAAAGTCGCTCTCCCCCCCTCTTGAACATGAAAAAATGAATGTTATCCACTTCTATCATCTGCCTAACATATTCCAGGTTAAAAATTTTGGGAGTGAGTAGCTTAGGTAGCCTGTAAGGAGGATTTTCAATGCCATACAACATAATCATAGTGTAGTCCTCGGAGAAAAACCAATATCCCTTTCTAATAGCCTCACCTAGTTGTAGGCCCGGTCTGATCTCTTGAGGCATACGTTGAACCTCAATCCTAGCGATCAAATCAAATTCCTTATACATAAACTGAGACACAAACCGAGTCCAGTTGACCTCTTCTTCCTTTACCTTCTTTATCCGAAAAACCCAATCATATATTCTATTTGGAGAATCGCCTTTAGTTCTCTGTAGATCTAGGTATTCAAAGTAGTGAGGTTGGTGGAACATGAGTAAATACACAAGATAAAAATAATATATGAAAACCCCATTATCATTGAACTCTGCTAGTTGGGTTTTGATTCCAATTGCTAATGCCTCTTCATAGTTGAATTTGGGGGCTGACGGATGATTATAAGTATCAACCATCATAACCATTCTTTGATCAACATATTTATTAGAATCTCTTCCAAATATTAGTGTCAAATCCAAGACAATTTCTTGATTCCAGAGTAACAAATTAGTGTGTTTCCATGGTTTAAAATTAACTGGGGACTACTTGCAGGAGGCTACCAGTCGATCTTGTAGCTTCTACTTTTTATCAGTATTAATCCCTCGAATAAAGGATACTTTTCTTCTAGATATAGTGTATCCCCAATAGGAGTAGTCCCTATCATTGCAGTAATCAAAATAACTGAGATTTCAAATAGGAGTATCTGGCCATCACTAGCATGGATGGAGGATGTGGTTGGATTGTAACAGTTTGCACAAAGTTGGAAAACATTGAGGAACGAGAAGACATCGAGGAATAGGTGTTGGGCTAACTCTGACTTCTAGAATTTAGTTGTGACTTCAGAGGTGTGCAATTTTTTGAGAGCTACTCCTATGAGTTGTTGGATTGTGTTTTTGGTTAGGTCAGGTGGAGATACCTTGGCCCATTGGTCAACAAAGGGTAAAATTTTGAAGGAGGATGTGTCTAAAATTTCAGAATGGTGAGAAAGAGCTCGATAGGATGCGCCATAGGTTGTATCCTTTCTCTTTTTCATCTCGCACTATTGAACCAGGGGTAGGGATTATTTATATGTAATAGAACACATCATGGGTGGCTATAGGTGAAATGATGCACAACGCGTACATTAACAACAAAGCACACTGGAGTGGCTTTTAAAACAGAAAAAGGTCGAGGGACTAAGGATTATACTTACTTCAATATGAAATAAAAACACTGCATGAGTTCCATTTGACTATTTTGATCATCTACATCTCAACTTCGGGGATGGTAAGGTTGATAAACGTCTTTCTTCGGAGCGCTTAACTACATGGTTAAAGAAAAAATAGGTTGAACTTTCTTGAGAGGATTTTGTTGCTCTGCAATCTTTTGAAACAATTAATTTAAGTCTTCTTTAATGTGTATTTTCATGTTACTCTAGAGATCTTGAGTATTTTTAGGAGTTGTCAATACAGACATATTTTTTAATCATTAGTGCATTGATTTTGGTGGCACTTATTCCATATTATCCTTTGCAACATTTATTGTTAAAATGAATAAATCATGGGCTCTAGCTTTATTTTCCTGACTGGATCCTTTTTTTAGAGAGGGACTCCACTTATTCTAGGCCGTGAGGAGTTTTCTTTGGCAGTGACGATGACCCCTCTTCGAGAATGACTAATATTGCTTCTGAAGAATTGCACTATTCAATCTAAGCCATAGGTGGGAATTGGGTTATTTTAATTTCATTAACAACTTCTATGCCTTCAACGATCGAGATTTTCCTCGAGCGGTTACATGATTCAATTTGAGTCGTTGATGGGGAGGGGTTACATGATACCATTTGAGATGTCGGCAGAAAACCCATTTTTCAACATGGTTGCAAGTTCTAACTCCTCCAACGATCCAAATTTATCCTGGAAAAATGCACAACCATATTTAGGATATTAGCGAAAAACTTCACCTTTTATGTCCGTTGCATATTTTGATGCCTCCAATGGTCTATTTTTTCCTTGGTAATATGCATGGGCCAATCTAAGTCGTCGATGGTAGAAATCAGTTGTTATTCATCTTGCTAGTTACACCTCGTGAAGGGCTCAAATATTTTATGTATTATTCAAAATATTCTTTTGCAACCAATGACCATTGGTGCTCGACTTCTTCTTCTTTCAGACTTTAATATTGTTCTTCATAGAGGTTTAATAATGCGGTAAATGTAGGCACAAAGAGGGTGACAACAGGACAAGGAGCATGGGTCCTTTCTCAAACTATTGTAATTTGAGTGAGCAACTGGCCCTTTCTCTCGCTCTAGTAATTTTTGGGAGGAAGGGTCAAAGAGGAATAGCCTTGTATAGTTGGGTAATTTTTTTCTTAAAAATTTGGTCATTTTTAATATAACACTTCATTCTGGAAAGGGAAAATTTTTAATTAAAACTTCATTATTGAAGGGTTTATTTCTCACAAAAAATTCATTGTTGAAGGCCAAAATTTTAGACAAAACGTTGTTTGATGGGAAGTATAAGAAATAACAACATCAGAAAAAAAAAATAAAAAATAAAAATAAAATAAAATAAAAATAAAAAAATAAAAAAAAAAATAATAATAATAATAATAATAATAATAATAATAAATAAAAAAAATTGAGTGGCAAAGATGAATATAAATTACAACCATGTCGGTTGGTTCCTTGTTGGTCAATGTTGTGGGCGTTAGTCTGGCCTCTGGTTTAATCCTCATTTTATGTCTTCTTTGGTCAATCGTTGGGTAGTTTTCCTTGTTGATATTTTATGTGCAGAGTCGACTGTATTTTTCCAGTCGGGACTTGGTGGGGGTCTTGTGCCCAATCAATCATCATGTGTATTGAATCACTCAAGTCCTTCCATCTTCCATGTCTTCATTCCCTCTTTGTATGTATTCTTTGAGTTAGATTCATGACCTTTTTCTAAATCAATAAGGTAGATTTCGTCATTCTACGCAATCCTAGGGGTATGACATTCAACTAGTGTTGATACAGTTAATAGTCAACATCATCATTCCTATTTTTTGGAGGGTATCGTTTTAGTCGATCTCCATTCACAACCTTTGAAAGCAATTGACCTTGGGAACGACTGCTTCTTGTCAATATAATAGTTTAAATCGTGTCTAACCCATCGATCATTTGTATGTCATTCTGTATGCTTAGAGTTTTGTATGATTTTTATTATCCCAGACATTGATGCTGCCATGATGAACTTTTATGATGATCAAATCGTAAATTATTTATGAACAATTGCCTTTTATCACCCTATTCTAATTGCACTGGCCTTTACTCCCACTTATTTGAGTAAGGAGGATAAGGAGCACTGCCACCCTTTTTTATGATTAGAGTGATGACATGTGAGTAGGTGGAGAAGGAAAACTCACTTTTATTCATGCATTGCCTTGGGGAAAGTGGCATGATTCTATTTTGGTCATTGCTGGGTGTGGACCTCTTATTTGGGTTGTAAATCCATTCAATTTTTTCATGCACATTTTAATGGCACCTAGGTTGACAGACTAGGATTCAATGCATTCCATTTTAGGGATCCCTCCCTTGGTCATAAGACTAGCTTACTTACCTAAAGTGTCGCATATAGTGGTAGAGGGAATGGAAACATTGGCTCTTTCTCACCTTATTCTAGTTATGTTGGCCTTTCCTCCGACTTATGAAATTCGAGTAAAGAGGAGAAGGAGCACTAGCCCTTTTAGACCCTTTTATGGTTACAGTGACGAGGACGAGGTGGAGTGGCCTCATTTTTCAACTAGTGTGTAATTTTATGACCGGAGGAGAAGCATGGGACAATTCTCAAACTCTTGTCATTTATTTTGAGTGAGCAACTAACCATTTCTCTAGCTCTAGTAACGTTTGGAGGAAGCGTCAAGGAGCACTAGCGCTTTCGCACACTTGTTCCATATGAATGAGTAGCATGGGAACAATATCCATTATAGTTTTGGGAGGAGAAAGAGCATGGACCATTTTTTGGGCATTCTTCTCAATTGTGGGAAGATTCGCAAGAACTTCCTCATGTTTCTACTACCATTTATAAATGTCCTCTGCACACTATTGAATCACTTTAGATTCATCCTTGAACAAATTGGCTTCATCCGCGAGCTTTCCCAATCTTGCATAGTACTGTTGCAATTACTCTAGGTGAAAAATAAAATTGTTCTGAAACTCCATAAGCTTCAAATTAATTTTGATGGCCTCTTGTTTTACTTGGTCCAAAGTCAATGCATTTTCCTTTTGGAAAATATCGAGTTGAAACTCGACATAGTCTATATCCATCTCCAATACCCTCGTGCACTCCTCATGTTCTGATTTCAATAGATCAAGATGATTCTCGTGCACTTCTTCCAGCTGCTCCTATTCCATGAACGACTCATGATGAACTTCATCGAAATGGTGCTTCATCTCTTCATACAACTTCTTATATTTCTATGTTTTCTCTTTACATTGTTGCGCCTATTTGATCAGGTCTCTGGTCGAAGATACATTGACATTTTCCAATACTCCAATCAAGGAGGCATCGTCAGATAGAATTTGACTTGGTTCCTTTCCTTCCATGTCAAACACTGTGATGTTGCTAGTATTTCCTTTGGTATTATGTCTCTTGGACGACCTTTTTGAAATACTCTTGCTTGTTGAATCAACAAAATAATCTCCCAAGGAGACACCTATAGTATATACCTCCATGGGTTGAAGGTACCCTCTAGATCTCATAGCCAATGGAGTTCCTTGATTTATGGGTGGCGTTTGCAAGGAAACCCGCTTGTCCTTTCATTGTTGTTCCATTTTTTGCAATTTTTCTTCTTCCTCTCTTTTTATTTCCTCATCGGCCTTGTGGTTTTCCTCTCACTCTTTTTTCTATTTTTCCTAGAGGAGTCGAAGCTTTAATGCTTCTTTGTCAGCCTCTTGTTACTATTTCTTCTCTTCCTCTGCTTCTTCTGGATCTCTTCTTGTTTTATTTTTCTTTCTTATTCTTCTACGGTTGTGGCCCTACTACGTTCTTCCTCCATGGATTTGCGGTGTTCTTAATCCATGGATTTGCGGTGTTCTTAATCCATGGATTTTCATTGTTCTTCCTCTGTGGCTTTCCAGCATTCTTCCTCCATGGCCTTGCGGAATTCTTCCTCTGTTGCTTTTTGAGCTTCATCCTCTTCCGCCGACAAAGCATCCTGTTGAGATTTTTGCTTGGATTCATTTTTCAAGTCCTCTCCCTAGGACCAAATTTGTGTTTGAAGACACCACAGCGTCGCTTGTTCATTAAAAAATGTGTTTACCCTTTCCTCTCTCTTTCTTCTATCTGCGTTCGTATTCATCATTTATTTTTCCACCTAAAGTACCAATGCATCTCATTCGTGTAGTATCCTTTACTCCCTTTCCAAGATTTTCTCAAAAAAATCATCAAAGGAAGCAACCCCTTGGAAGAGAGTTTCTCCAAGGTCTCCCTCATGTATGTAGTTAGGATGTAATATAATGTCCTTCAATCACCCTCCTAGGGTCATGCCTTTTTAGCTTTGCAAATGCAAGTTTCATCGCTTCCAATACAATCGCTTCCTTATGGACATGCTGAGAATTAGCTAAGGTGAAGAAGCTGATGAAAATTGGGAAAATATGCCAAGATTCCTTACTCATACGGGACAATTGGGCTCTGATGCTTTTATGACGGTTTGGTAAGCAATTTCACGGGCGAGCAATTGGTCAAGAACATATATGGGTAACAAATGGGGGGATGCAGTCACCTTGAAGACTCAAATGTATTTAAAGAACTCTAGGCAATGACAGTCACCAATCTGTGACAGGGTTTCCATGGCTTGGTCAGCTAGCCCTGGTATAGGTTTTCTAAAAATACAATGGTGCAAAAAAATGGGTGCAAATATCGTACAAAAATGGGGTTTATAATAGGACATCCACATCTCTTTGCAGTAAACGTGAACATGAAATAAATATTCCTTCCAATTCCAATTCATGGATGGAAATGCATTGACAGAACACATATCGTCAAATAGAAAATCAATCATATGAAACTTTCGACATCTAGGTACCTATTTTGCATATTTAAGGGATGCAAAGAGGCTATTGGAAAAGATGTTTGCCTAGTTTAAAACTTCTCTGGTTTTTGCACACAATGCACCAAGGGTGCCCAATCCAACAAGAAGTGTGTAGAATTTCAATCCCATACAAGCGGCATAGCATTGCGATGAGTATCCTATATGGCCTCTGAAAATACTGTATCATATACTTGTTACTGGACTTCTCTGTGAAGGGACATTCCTTGGCCCACCACTCCTTAATAAGTTCGATAGGATTTGGGTGCTTAGTGATAAAATTTTGAATGAATACATGGTCCATGAATACCTCAGAGTCCTTTAGATTATACATCCACTGGAATGAGTCATGCTTGAGCGAGCCGATTACCTCTCCTTTCACGTCCACTATCACTCCATTTTGATATCAGCGTGGTTGAATAACCACCCAGATGTATCATTCAATTCGAATGGCATCAAGGTCGGCCTTGCCGTCATGGCATGCACAAAACTCTTTTGATGTTCTAATACATGTCCAAATTGTTTTCATCTGGGGGGAGATCCCCCGTGGAGAATATCTAATAGATTTATTCCCAGTCTGAATCACCTTCAACCCTAGTAATTGCACTGGTGACTGATAATATCAATTCTTCTTCCAAGGCTGGCGGAGGGATTTCCTCTACATCCTTATTGGAAGGAGCTCTGCGTGAAGCTGCCTTCAACATTTGGTAAAAAAACAGAAATGAACAAGGTTCTTCAGAGGTGCCTCAAACACTGAGCTATCGATAGTGAAAAAAAGCACAAAAATATCAAATAACCAAATCTTATTACGAATTCCATATTTAACCATTGAAAGAAGGCGATTAATAGGCACCTTGTAGGGTTGCATTTAATAATCTAGTGGGTGCATATACATCATTGGATGTGATGCATCCAATGGTGTATATGCACCCCACTGGAACATTAAATTCCTCCCTACGTGGTGAAAGTATTGCTTGAGATCCAACGGCTAGCAGCACTGCCGCCTCAACATTAAATGACATGCATCAAGATGAATAATTTTTGCGTATAATTAAGTAAATGAGCAATATTTATTCATGACGACTCTCATTTCTAGAACATTGGAAATTGAGGATTGGATTCGTTACCACGCGTGAGATCGTGAAAGGATATTAAATGTCTGATCATGCATAATAATTGGGAGGGATGTACATTTAATTATATAAAGGTACAATGCCTAATGGATAACAACTTTTTCTACAAATTTTCCTACACGTGCGCAAAAACTATGGCTCGTATAATGGACGGGGTAAGCACTGAATCGGATGGGAATCATTGCGTGATAGGTATGGGGTATGACGTCACGGTTATCATAGGTTTAAATGCAATTAAATTACTTTTCCTTGCATATTAGTTTATAAATATGTTACCCTCAATTTGATACCTTTTGCATGGTCTCAATATATATTTTTTCTCATTACATTGTAAAGCATGGAAGCATATTGTCTATAGTGTATTATTAAAGGATTACATAGTATATATATAAATATTTTATCTTATTAACATAGTATTATTTGAAGGATTACAAATATTTATATATCAATATATAATATAACACGATCCACGACATATCAAGACGTAAGTTAATATAGCGCACCAACTCTTGGGTCGACCTAGACTTTGTTTATGAGGTGTTTACTGTTGAGTGCCTATGTAAACTCATATCACATGATAGGTTATAGTGTGCTATGTATCATTGGTGTCGTATTGTCATCCACTTCACAATTTTGAATATATTCCTATGAGTTGACAAGAGTCGTTTCGAGGTTACATAAAGTTTAAAGTTTTATTATTTCTTCATAATACCCAGGTCCTGAATACTGATACATAAATAGTTTCTAATGTTCAATTGATTAATCTCCAAAATTATATATTTTATTTTAATTTCATTTACATGGGGAATTTTTTTAAGACATCTATGATGAGTTAGAAGGCTCTTGTCCAGCAAGGATGATTTCAATTTTTTGATCCCTAGATTAGTTCATTTTGTTACTAAAAATATGCATCAATTCAAATTATTTTTAAGGTTTAAATATATATTTAATGTTTAAATATAAATTGAAATAATGAATTGATTGAATTTCAGTTGTCAATAATGAGGTCTCCAACATTCGTGGATGGAGAATACATAGACTTATTTTGGAGAAATTCAAAGGTTGCAAAAGACAAAGTCTACCAAAGCAGGAAGCTGCTACATTGTAACAAAATCAGATCCGATTGCTTTGTTGTGAATGTTGAAAATGTTCTAAATGGATAGGTTCCATTATCCAGTCCTACCAAAGAACTTAAGACATTGGAAGACACTCGTTGTGGAATGTACTTTGTTTCTTAGTCGAGTGTCCAATTGTTTAAGCATGGTGAATGCTTGGTACCTCAGATAGATCAGGTTTCGATGGGTGATTCAATGGTTAATGATTCAAAGAATGACAGTGATGAAAATCATAACAGTGATTTAGATGATGAAACAACTTCAGGGGAGGTTTCTTTGTTAGAGTAAGAATATATAGGGGAGCAAGAAGATTATGTGAATATTGGTCCCAAAGAAAGGAATGAATTCCTTGCACACCATGTCATACTTTATATGTTCAAATACAGAGGAACGCATAGCCTTGGGTTTTATCTCAAATGTGCTCGAGGACCATAGTATTCAAGGAGAGATGTTGGGATTATGTAATTTTGGTGTAATGGTGGTAATATTTCTATCACGTTGCAACAAGTGCTCACTCTTAGTGAAACCCATGAATATAATATCTTGCCCAATAGATAAACTGTTAGACCAAAAAATTGGAAAGTTATTGCGAGTTCGAGGTATACACCAATAAAAATGATCATTCTCTTCCCACATTGAAGAACATAACTTGAATTTTAAAGGAATATAAGTGGATCTAACTCATCTGTGCTCATTTGTGAATAAGTATGTTTCCAAGGGGACTATTACAAATGTGCTTGAGGGAGAAGTGGTACAATTATCCAGGTTAGATTTCATTTTGGTATTCATAAATATAAAATATTCACACATAATTGCAACCACTTCAGTTTATTAGAAGGTTCTTTGATATGGTGTCCTATTAACCAGTTGGTGCACCTTAGTGGTGCTCAATTAGACACAGAGTTTAAAGAAATTATATCAGAGGTAGAAGTGAATATGTGGAGTGTAGTGGAAGATCCTCTTCCACAATTGGAATATCCCATTGGTATAAATCATTTCTCTCACAGCCATTTAGTGACAACCAGACCATACAACCACTCATCTGTGCTCATTTGTGAATAAGTATGTTTCCAAGGGGACTATTACAAATGTGCTTGAGGGAGAAGTGGTACAATTATCCAGGTTAGATTTCATTTTGGTATTCATAAATATAAAATATTCACACATAATTGCAACCACTTCAGTTTATTAGAAGGTTCTTTGATATGGTGTCCTATTAACCAGTTGGTGCACCTTAGTGGTGCTCAATTAGACACAGAGTTTAAAGAAATTATATCAGAGGTAGAAGTGAATATGTGGAGTGTAGTGGAAGATCCTCTTCCACAATTGGAATATCCCATTGGTATAAATCATTTCTCTCACAGCCATTTAGTGACAACCAGACCATACAACCACCACAAATGCCCAAGGACAAATTCATCTCATGGGTGTGTAATGAAAATAGGTTCTAGTGAATATGAGGATGAACATCACTTCATAAAACGATTAAGAAATAAAAGATGTTGCAAAGATGAATGTCTATCTAAAATACCCAATTACTCATTAGTGATTAAAGCCAAGTGTGAGAATGAAAGAAGGGAATTTGTGCTCAAATCATTGGAATAAAATCTAGTTATAAATAGAAGCAACAACACAAAGAAAATGAGCTTTATTTACATGAAATTTGATGGCATCAAGGTTTGTCAAAATGCATGGTATTTATCCTTTTGTATACCAAGATCCACCTTCTTTGATTATAAGAGGAAATTTGTAAATGGTGACAGAAGGTCAATACATGGAAATTAGGGGTCAGCAAAGCCAAGGCCTAATACTTTAGAAATGATAACTATTCTAAGAAACACGATCAAAGAAAATTCAGATATAGCTCCCCACCAGAACCGATCAGTGCATCCAGATGGAATGAGGATGCCTCTCATATTATTACCTGTGAATTATACACAGAAAAAAGTTCTTCAGAAGTGCAATGATGACCTTGCCAAGCTTATGCTTCCTCCAGTGTCATAGTCCAACTTAAGCAATATATGGGATAGACATTTTGTAGAGGTCTCAATTACAAAGAACATCTACTTTGCACAGTGTGATGAGTGTTGTGAAATTTTACAAAAAATCAGAGGAACCACAGACCCAGTGATGATAAAATATTGGCACCAAGTCCAGAAATTTCACAATGATTAAATTACCAGTTGTCGTGCATCATATTATGCACATCGATTGGAATCATAGCGCAACCCAAGAATATGCTTGAGCAGTGTGCATGAAAAGATGGAAAAGATGAAGATGTCCATACCAAGGATGGGAAGGAATCCAAAGTCGGTTAGTGCTGCCTGTAATCTCCCATTTCGTCTAACTGGCATGCTTGCCCATGGGAATAGGTATGGAGGTTTTGGTCACTTTGTGCTCCCTTATCTAGATGGCGGTTCAAACTACACGGTATCATCCATATATTTATGCTTGTGGATGCTAGAGGACACGATGGTTGATGAATGTGGGCATTTGTTGTATGAGAAGGGGTCTTAATGCATCCATTGCATGATGCACTTCTACAAAATGAATTCTATGGAAAGTGCCAAGAATATAAAAGTGAGGCCATGTAGGCTTTATCAATGGCAATTGCTTCCTTGAAAAAACTTCCACCAGTTTTATTCTTGCATCTCAACAATTGTGGAGGTGAGAACAAGAATCGTTACCTATTTTCTTTTGCATCCATGCTCACAACAAAGAATATTTTTACAACTATATATGTAATCTTCCTTCCAATTGGTCACACTCATGAAGACATAGATGGAACACACGGGATTTTATCGGCTTAATTGAAGAGACAATATATATTATCACTACCACAAATCATGGATAACTATAGAACAATCCACGATGATTGTAATTTCACTCCATACCTGGTCATGGTGGTTTATGAATTTAAGGCCTTTGTGGGAAAACACTTACTAGATGGAAGTCAGAATATTGTGGGTATCAAATCCCCCCAATACTTCAAATTCAGTATGCTTGATGGCATCCCTATAATGCAATATAAGGTAACTATTAGAGATGAACATTGGTCTCATTGCATAAATATATGGAAACATGGGGACGACAGCAAGTCGGAATTGCCTATGGGGGAACCTTCATTGTCACCATTCAAAACATTAAAATACATTGAATATTTGAAGGAATAAATTCATATATTTCTCATTTCAGTGAAGCAATGGAAGATGGAGGGGAAGAATTACGGCTTCCAAAGATAGCATATTGGAAAAATGTTTTAGGGGATTTAGAGTTGCCTCTAGTTAATCGAGTAAGGCTAAGAGGTTCCTTTTGGCCAAATACAAGACAATATTAAAACACCAACAACAATATTCAACATCAACCTTATCTCATGGAGGATTACTTGGGTCAAAGAGTCCCTACTAAAGATGAAATATATGTGGGTCCTTCCTGCAACAAGCCCACATAATAATTTTATCCAAGAAAAGATGTGAAGAAAGGTCATATGCTCATTGTATGACCAAGTGATAGTAAGCCAATATGGTTAGGGATGGCATTAGGTGATGTCTACAAAGACATGATTGATATGGAGAGACACCGGGTTTTAGTACAATGGTGGAAACCCAATGGAGGATATGCACGTTGGGATAAAAAAACTAAAGAGTGGATAGTTGGACGAGATAAATATGATAGCATTGACATGGATAGTATAATATGTGCCTAGAAATTACAAGCGGATGCAAAGGAAGACACGGTAAAATAAATTAAAAGGGACACATGTCCATTAAGATATATCAACAACGAGTGGGAATCAAATCTATGTGATGATAAACAAGACATTCTTTCTATGTTTGAATAAATATAACAACCCTATTTCTCTCGATATGAAATGCAATTTCTCTGCAAATTACTATTTCCATACCAGGCAAACAATTTGTAATATGATTTAATTATCAATGGAAAATGAGATATGGGTTTTTATTTCATCATCTATATAATTTTGGTCGTAGTAAAGCAAGAAATCTTGAGGATGGGTATTCCTGCATGTTAATTCCATACAAATGTTGTTAATTCCCCTTAGATGTTCCAAGGCCCAATTTGGACTATGCCAGGGCAAGGTGAAGGTGAACTTATTAGTTTAAACAAATTCAAATCATTCTTGGTTAATTCTTGACAATGGTAACCAATACATTCATATGATCAAACAACTCCAGAAACCATCAATTACAATTAATGCATGAACATAGATGAAGGAATGGAGGTCATATTAACAAGAAATATATATTCCAATCACAATACCCAACATGTATATCAGTTCTATAAAAATGGTGCAGATCTTGTTGCTCAACACTTTCATTATATCAAGAGAATTATCATCGACATAAAATAGGTACGAAATGCACAATAGAATAAAATAATATGTTGTTTATACAACTTGGTCTATTATGGTGATGCAATTTATTTAATCGTCTTTATCTAAGTGAGAAAAGAGAATTACCACCTCTATAAAACACGCATGGAATATCTCAATTTCCATTTCAGGCATCCTATGAAGTTGACTCTTACCCTTTAGATAGGATCAGAGATAAACAAGCATGGTGTCTGAGCTAGTGCAAACACTAATGAGGGATAATGAGTTATACTAAAAGTAGGAAGATTAATGCTAGTTTGAGCCAGATCTGATGTTGTTGTTGCTTCACTAGATAATTCCTCACCATGTGTGTGTTCTACCATGGCAAGCACAACTCTTGAATCTGCTCCTATTCTAGCTTTTTTCAATGGGGACCCTATCTCTGGCTCATCAATTTCCATATATGCCTATGTCTCTTGAGTTGATCTCTTGACCTTGATTCTATCTTTTGATTTTATTGAGCCATCTCAGAACTTCCTATAGCTACTTGAACTTGTTCCCAAGTTAGTAGGTTGGCTATTCTTTCCGAGTCAGGGAGGGGCATGTAGATATATTTGGAGTTCTTATTTTCCATTCTTTCAGGATGGGCGGTAATGCCTCTTCCCCAAATTGGTTTCAAAACTTTAATTTGGGAGCCATTATCAATTCGAATCTGCCATGTGCCCTAGCGGTTTTGGGGCAACGTTTCATCATGCCTGCTTTATCTTCCGCACTATTTCATGATGCGTTATTCCTACTGGCCATCAATTTTTCTTTCTGGGATGATATGCACATTCATGCCCAATGCCTTTATACCTAAGTGTTTGGTTGTCACCCTTGTTCCCTTGGTTATTTTTCCATAGTGCCAAATTTCATGTTCATAGAACCTGCCATATAGATTTCCTAACGGTTAGCCACTAACAGTCAACCCCTGACGGTCAACCACCAATCATTGACATCAAACTCCGATAGATTCCTCGATGGTCAACCACCAATCATTGACATCAAACTCCGATAGATTCCTCGACGGTCAACCCCCATATGAGGAGGCATATAACCCGCCAAATTTCGAAATGTGCATTGGGATGATGAGGAGAAAGAGCACAAGCCAATTCTCATAATTTAGTAATTCATGTGATTGGAATTAAAATTTAGGAACCTTGGTGGTGAGAAGAAAGAGCATGTGTCCTTTATCACTATACAAGATACTTCGTCATTGTAAAGGAATTAATTATCTGAATATTAAAAAAGACAAGTTGAACTCACGAATCCAATAATTAGAGTAATTACACTTATTATTTGTAAGATTTTAAAATGATAATGGAATTTTTGGAAATTGATCATCACGACATTGGAAACTAGTATTCACACTACTGGAAGCCGATAATGACACTTTAAAAACCATTAATCATACTTTTGGAAACCGATCATCACACTTCCAAAAACCAATGATCGCAATTCTGGAAACTGATAATCACACTTATGAAGACCGATACTCACACTATGGAAAACCAATAGTCACACTTTTGGAACATGTTGTAAGTCTAGATTCTCACTGGGGAGTCTAAATTTAATGAAATGGGGGTTATTATGTCAATCTTAGATTATCTCCATGATTTATGAGCACGTTAACAACTTAAACAACTTAATCTAATTAGACCAAGGGCAACCCAAATGAATCATTATTCCAACATTTCCTTCACCCAATAATAATCATTTAGGGAGATTCCAAGATCATCTCTGAATTTATAGAACTTGTCCTTTGGTAGTGTCTTGGTGAAAATATCTGCAACTTGTTATTCTATATTACAATACATAATCTCAAGAACACCTTCTTGAACCAAATCTTGAACAAAATGATATTGCATATCTATTTGATTTTTCTTGTTGTGGAACATTGGATTCTTAGCCACCTGAATAACACTTTGATTATCGCAAATCCAATGTGTCGGTTTCCTTGCTACTCATGTAGATCATGCAAAATTCTTCTTAACCAAACTACTTCACATGTTGTAGTTGATGCTTTGTACTTTGCTTTTCTATGGAGAGTGAAACTATAAGTTATTTTTCCGTGCTCCAAGTAATTGTTGTTGAACCCATGCTGAATGTATAACCTAAAGTAGACTTTATGTCATCCATACAACCTGCCCATTCTAAATCTATGTAGTGAATCAATCTAAAATCCTATATAGATATGTATACCAAGCATAACCAATTGTACCATGTAGATACCTCAAATTTCTCTTAGCTACTTTTCAATGTATATCTCTGGGATCTTATATAAACCTTAAAACCATGCTAACTACAAAATATGTTTCTTGTCTAGTTGTAGTTAGGTAGATCAAAATTTCAACCAATCAATGATATAGATTATTAACAATTGGATTGGAGTCATCATTTCTATATAACTTCAACCTCGTTTCTAGAGGATTTGTGGTTGGCTTGCAACTCATCATGTTGAACTTCTTCGGAATAACCCAAGTATACTTGGATTATGACATAAAAATGATATCTTCCTTCCTCCATACTTTAATGCTCAAGATAATGCAACTCACTAAGGTCTTCCATATCAAATTCAACAATCGTGTGTGACTTAAATTCTAAAACAATTTAGGATTGTTCCATGTGTAAATCAAATTATCAACATAAAATGAAACTATTAGAATTTCATTTCCTAACTAGGGAATATGGATATTGGGTTCAGAGGAACTCTTAACTAGACAATGATCTTTAAAGTATTCATTGATCTTGGAATACCATGCTCTTGGTGCCCATTTAAGACCATACAAGGCCTTCTTCAACCTATAAGCACAATCTTCTTTACTTGGAATTTCAAATCCTTCAAGTTGCTCCACATAAATTTCTTCATCCATATAACCGTTCAATAAACTTGATTTAATATCCATCTAATAAAATATCCACTTATATTGTGTTGCTAACGCAATTAACATCCTAATTGTGTCCAACTTGGCCATTGGAGCAAAGGTTTTAACATAATCAATTTCTTTCCTTTCGTGCAAAACATTTTTCAACTAAACAAGCTTTATACTTATCAATTGTACCATTTGATTTATACTTATTCTTTACACCCATTTAATACCAATCACATCTTTTCATTTGGGTAACTATCCAAGTACCGAGTATCATTTTTTACAAAGTCATTAAATTATGCTTCCATTATTTCATTCCATCCATTCTTTGTTAATGATTATACATAACTATGTGGTTCATCCATCTTCAATACATGTGCCATAAGAGAAAAAATCATAATGCTTTGTGATCTAGGGACTCTTATCTCAAAATCTCTATCCAACATGTTATTTTTTAAATGTTCTTTGACTAGCCACTTCAAATTCCTCTTTCTTCACTTGCCTTAGCTAACTTAGAACTAGATCCATCACCAATGACAACTCCATTCTTGCTTACATCAAAATGAACATGTTCTAGCTGATAAATTCCTTTCCCGTCAAATGTAACATCTCTATTTATTATGATTTGCTTCTCTTGAGGATCAAATAACCTACAACTTCTTGTTTTTGTGTTATGCCCAATGAAAATATATTTAATGTTTTTATCATCCATTTTCTTTCTATTTTGTTTAAGGCATATGCATATGCAATTCATCCAAAAATTCTCATGTGTCCAACACTAGGTTTGGACACTGACCATGCTTGCTTTATAATCAAATCCAAAATTGCTCTTGTAGGACATATGTTCAAAGTGTAGACTGCGGTATGAACTACTTCAAGCCTAAATTCATTCCCAAGTTGCTTTGTTTTCAACATACTTCTACCCATCTCAACAATTGTCTTATTCTTCCTTTCCGCTACACCATTTTTTGAGGAGTATATGAAATTGTAAACTCTCACCTTATGCAGTTTATCTTGCAAAAATTCATAAATTCATTGGATTTTTATTCTCCCCCGTAGATATGAATGTACCAATGCAAGGTGTACTCTAGCCTTTCAATATCTAGTCAAGAAGCTTACCCTCTGTTGCTTCCCTAGTATGCATCCTTCACAAATTTCACCATCAACTTCAAGGTAGGTAAGACCATTCACCATATTAGTCTTCCTTATCAACACCAAATTCTTGAATTTCAAATGTCCCATTCTCAAATGCCAAAGCTTTTTATTCACTTAATTTTTAGCTTTCAAACTGTGTGACTCACTCGAGGAAAAAATGAGTTTGAAAATCCTATTTGTGGTCATTTATCCTCTTGCCACAATTGCATTTATGTTGAGCTTGTCCATGATTAAACATTATTTGTTACCAAACATTGTCTCGTAGTTTTTCTCCATCATTTTCCCTACATAAAGTAGGTTATTTTCAATGATGGTGTTAACAATGTTTCATCAATAAACTTATTATTGCCATTCAATGTTGGGATTGGCACTGTACCTTTTTGTTTAACTTCGAAAGCACTATCATCTCCAAATATCACTTTACCAAAATAATTGTCATCTCTAGTGAAAAAATCCTCTTGAGATAACATATGTGTTGAAAAAAACAAATCAATGGACCAAGCCTCAATTCGGTTTCTTCATTGTGTTCCATTAAACTAGAGATAAACAACTTCTCATTTTTTGTTTCTTCAACACTAGTATTGGCCATTTATTTTCCAAATAATGAATTTTATCTCTACAATCTTCCTCAAAATGACCAAATTGATTACATTAGTACCATTGTACACTTGATCTTTCTCTAGACCCATCTCTTCCTCTTCCTCTTCCACAAGCTCTTTCTTTGTTTTTTCCCATGAAAAACTAACTTGGACTTCCTCCTCTTGAAGTGGATGCATTTCCTTGATAATTATTGGAATTATGTGGATTTTGTTGACGTTGATTTTGATTATGATAACTCTAATTATGATATCGTCCCATGTTTCTTCCTCTTCCACTACACCTCATGGAAAAAGTATGTTCCTTTTGATCATTTCCAGTGTTCTCTTCAACAATTAGCAAGCAACCACTCAATTTATCAATTTTATTGTATTTAAATCTTTGGAGACAAGAATGCTAGTGGTGACCAATTCAAATTCAAGTACATGCAAGGTTTTTTAAAATTTTCTCAAGCAATCTTCTTTTTGGAATATCTTCACTTAGTTATCTCACTTGATTAACAAGACCTTGCATTTTTATGATATAATCATTCAGTCATTCATTACCATGCATCTTAACATCTTCAAGTTTGCTTCTTAACATTTGCAATCTAGGAGTTAATGCACCTTTATATGTATTCTTTAATATATCATATTCTTGTTTAGATGATTATGTAGCATTGATTCTTGAAAATATGGATCCATCCACTACACTACAATTCCTCTAGAGAAAACGTTTATTATATTTCTTTATAAACTCCTTCAAAGATTGCTTTCCATTATCATCCAATGCTCTACATTCTCATTGAAAAGGTAATCATACCCTTTAGTTACAAGGTCTCGTAAATATTTAGTAATTAATATGGACTACTCCCATAAAAATAAATTGTGCATGCAAGTTTAGGTAATACAATATTGCTGGTTGCCATGAGTAAGATAGAAAAATAAGACACAAAATCAACACAAATCACCCCACTTCAACTTAGGGTGAAAATATTCACCCAGAGAATGAGACTCAATCATTCATATATACTAAAAAACAAACTTCCCACACGTACAAACATATCTCCATTCAATATCTAATGAGACGTGAAAGTTAAGATCATCCCTTTTACTATTTCTATTTGTATTTGTACCAAATATTAATAAAATAATAAAAATCATCTTGTATCACGTGCACAACAAACTAACTAAGCCAACAACTTTTTCAAATACCCTCTCACGCGTTGAAGATGATGCCTAAAAATTATTTGTTTTAACATGAATACAAAAATGAACTCTTCCAACGAATATTCTCTTATTTTGACTCCAAATAAAAATACACGCTGCTTTAGATATGGCCCAATATCCAAAGCTAAGAAAAAAGATACTCAATGCCAACCATGCATTTAATATTTCTTCGCCTTGGGAATCTGGAAAACCGTAGATTTTGCAATAGTCCGCCTTCGAATTTGCAGATCTCTTTGACCGGAAGATTAATTTGATAATGACAAGTGACAACCACCGACTTTAGAGGACATCTTGCCGATTTCAAGGAATGGTGTAAGCTAAACTCTAGACGATTTGCATCAAGAATTCGGTGATTTTTCAAGTGAAAATTCAGTTGAACTTGTTAAAAAGATAGTTTTGGGTTGTTAGAATTGCATAATTCGGGTGCCCCGGGGGTAATCGAGGTCGCTGAATCCATTTCTACAACCAAAATTGCAATTCGAGTAACCCAAATCGTAGTTTCAACAATTTCCCCATCGTCAGATTCCAACAAAAATCACCGGAAAAGGTGCAATTTGTCTAGAGTTTAGCCCTTGCTCAAAAATATTTTGAAACATTCACCCTCAACTTCAGCATGATCACAACGACTTATAACATATCCTTTAGGGATATAAACAATTACTTTTGTTATTGATCTCAAATCACAGAGATTTTGTCATATATTGTAGAATATATTTTTTTCACAAAAAATAAAATTATACTTATAGTATAAATATATGTAAAGGTAGCAGAACATAGAAGAGCGACCACAAATCATGCATATTAGTATGCCAACCAAGGACTACAAAAATAGTCCGCAATGAAAACACCAAAAAGACCCAACTTGCTTAGAGAGAAAAAACAGCCCCAAAGATCAACAAGACATAAATCATAGGAGCACCAACAACATAAAAACACCATAAGAATAGATAACCAACTAACACAGAGGCCATAATCAAAGCACCACAAAGTGTTTCGGTGAAAAACCAGCCAAGCATGCTGAAAACAAACAACAAAATATATGCTATAGAGTCCCAAAAAGAAAGTTTGCTAGGGACAACCAACTTTCAAGAAGTAAGAAAAATATAGTTTCCGCCAGAAATAGCTAAATAGTGTTGAGAGAACAAAATGTAAAAGCTGATAAAGATCCTACAAAGGCTCAACAATAGCCAGCCAAACTGAGCTGAAGTAAAAAGGCCGCGATCATTTTCATCAACAAGCTAGTTGATACAAAAAACAAAGACCCAACTTGCCTCGAACCCTGGCTTAAAAACTCTATAAGCCAAAAACCGCCACACAAAAAGCAAAGAAATGATGATCAACAGCCAAAGAAGCCAGGCTATAAAACTGATATCCTTTCCTTTGAGGTCCACCTATTGCTCTCCCAAAGCTCAACAAAAATGAAACCCTCAGCAGCAAGAAGGTCGCATTTTGAAAGAGCAGGTCTACCTCATTATTGAACTCCCTGGGAATATGTATAAAAGAAATATCTTGGAGATATTCCATCAGAAAAGAGACACTATCCATCCATGACTGAAGGATTAGAACCTGCAAACTACATTCTTTGAGCACCCATCTAATAATTACCAAAGAGTCACCAGCAATCTAAAGCAGTTGAATACCACAAAACTTAGCAAAATATAAAGTCATCCAAAGGCCCAGAAGTTCCACCCGAGTGTTTTTACCTGGCCCACAATTCATCTAAAGTTTATAATGACTAACATCATTTAAATAGATAATAGCACCAGAACCACAACTCCTACCATCATCCTTAGAAGCACCGTCGAAAATTGCATTGAAGATTAAGTCATTTCTCTCTTGTCCAACGTCATTATGCAACTAATCCTCACATCAACTGGTGGTTGTGAATTAGGCGACTTTATTTTTTATTGCTATATGGTAACACTATCATTGGCATTAGACAACTAAGAATCAATCAGTTATATATAGCAACTTCCTCAATTTCACAACTCATTCTCCTATTAATCTTATTTAGTGCCTAACCAAGCTTTGACACCAAATAAAGAAATACAAACGCTAGCAATAATGTAAACACATGAATTTAGATAATGCATAACTACTCAAATATATTGCATTAGCAAGATACATATTTATACATAAATGGGAGCATGGAGGTGTCTCATGAAACAACCAACTCCTCTAATCACACGACAAACACTCAACAAGTACTATCTCAATCTCAAATGATATCTATGAGAAATGCTCACACTAAAAACTTAAACAAATTATTCTACTTAGATAAAGGACAATACAAATGAATCATTATCCCATTAGATGCTTGTGGATATTGATGTTTGGTTAAGGATTCAATTAATAGAGTATCGGTATCTACACAAAGCAATCACCACCACAAGACCATGATGTCGGCCTCAACTACAATTACTTCTCCATGCCATGTGTTCAATGAATTACTTCTCCATGCCATGTGTTCAATGAAGCTTGAATACTAAGGTATGTTATATTTAATGCTTTAGAATGTTATCTTAGACTAGGATGATATATATGGGATAGGGTAAAGTGGCGAGCAATATCCATGGAGTTGTAGAGCTTTAAAGGCCCTTTCAACTAGATGGACATACATGGGTGCCCAAAAAACCCCCTGCTTCTAGGTATGTCTCCTTGGAACCACAACTAGAATTACATCATGGAGTTTCCTATATTCCTCAGAGTATCATTTATATGATGTTGTTGCTTTAAAAAAATACCATGAAATTATTTTCCTGCATTGTGTTTATTTGAAAAGTCTATAAATTGAAAGTGAAAGATCTAGGAAAATCTAATAATGTTTGAGTAAAGTGAGGTCGCTAGATTGAAGGTTGTGGAATAAAGTGGTGTCTCGACAATTGTTTAATGATTATTGGCATTGATCTAAAGGATGTGAGGTTTATGAAGAAGTGTATTACAAGTCATTGAAGCTGTACAAAGACTTTTCTTTGAGTGATGCGCTAACTAAGGTTAACAAAGGATTGATGAAGCATTTTGACTTTCCTCCCATCATAGTGCATCGAGATGACAAGGATATATTATGGTCAAAGAACAACAAAAGATTGTGGTTATTTTGAAATGTTGGCATGAAAAACATTCAAGCAAGGATTTCCTCTAAGACCTTCTCCGGGATGCTTCATCTAGGCACTTGGTGACATGCAATGTCTCAACCTAATTATTCCCCATAGATTAAAAATGGCAAGTCGGGAATATGCACAATTTTGTAAACATTTATATATGTATATGGATTTTCATTTTTAAAGTAGAAATAAACCAATATCTTGAATAATATATAGATAGGTATTTTCATGCTTATGTTGAAGCTCCTTCACTTTTGCTCCTTCCTGCATCTAGTATTGTAAATTTATCTATTGCATTATCGAAAGCTACTTATATTGCAATATCACTTAATGTTAAAAAACTTCTATCGTGATACTATGCTATAAAACCTTGCTATTGTCTATAGGCATCTCCAAGAAGGTCATTTTATTCATTGGGGTTCCTTTTATTCATTGGGCTTGGTTTTAGTTTACAAGTTATTGTATTAGGAAGATCCTCATCATTCTTTACATGCTTGATTGAGCACTTGGAAAGTTAGATGTCATTTTTGAGATAATGGTTGTTACTTGGAAGTTAAGTCATTTAAATTTTCTTAATAAACTCGTGTTGTCTCATTATGTATTCATGGTAGGTCAAAGTGGGTTTGTGAACTTTGTTGGAATCTCAAGATTAGCCTTGGGATATGTGAAAGTGCATTTGGAACAACCCATATTTATTTTCTAGAATGTAAAGACAACAAAATTGTGGGCATTGATGTTGTTCATTGAATCTTTTATTCTTCACTGCATTTTTTATGGTCAATTGTTCTTGAAGGATTGGATGAAAGATGTCTTCCATGAAAAGCTTGATATGAATACATAAACAATTTAGATTGAAGAAGTTGTTGAACTTGTTGTCATTGATGTGATTATGAAGACATTACATTGAACATGTTGTCATTGATGTTATGCAAAGGCATTTGCAAGCAAAGGGGAGCATCTCTCTCTCTCTCTCTCTCTCTCTCTCTCTCTCTATATATATATATATATAAAGGGGTGCACGTGAAAAAGTAAAATGTGAATTTACAAGTATAAAAAAATGGATGCATGTGTAAAAGTAAAAAGTGAATTTTACTAATATATTTAAAAATGCACGTAAAGAAGTTAAAGAAATATTTTACAAGCCTATGGTTTTAAGTTCATGGTTTTGGAAGTAAAAGTATATGTAAAAATTAAAGAAATATTTTACAAATGGTTTTAGCATTGGTGGTTTCAATCCTATGGTTTTGGAGGCCCATGGTATTTTCCAAGGTGAAATAAAAATAATTAATTATTTATTTGATAAATCAACACATCTCTTCAATATGGGTCATGATGATGTATATAAACACTTGAAGAGAAATGTATGAAGTGAGCAGAAATGAAATATTTGAAGAGGAGAATATGACATGAGTAAAAACTAAATATCATTTCAAAAGGAGAGACTGACAAAGAATGTGATGAAGAAGAATATATATGTGACAATATAGCGAACGGATCTGGTAAAGGCAGAAATATTGAACAAAGATGATAAAGGAAAAAAAGCGAATAGATCTGGTAAAGGAAAAAGTAGCAAACATATGTGGAGAAAGCAGAAGTAGCAAGCAAACATCGTAAAAGTAGAAGCAGCAAACAGACGTGGTCAAGTCAATGCAAATGTTCACCATCTATTGAAGAAGTTATATTGTACTGAAGGTTGGTGCCATTCAAACATAGATTGGTGTCTCTTGCTAAGTTGGAGCTTAGCGGTGGGCATTGGTGTCTCTAGTAGGTGGGTTCCTACAAATTTTGTAATAGTAGGTTGGTTCCTACAAAATTTTGTAACTATAGGTTAGCACCTACAAAATTTTAAAGAAAAGTTTTTGTGGTTTTCTCTCGAAATGGTTTCCATGTAAATTATGTGTAATGTGGTTAATTTGATGCACGATTGCATTCTTATGGTCCATGTAAATTCTGTGTAATGTGGTTAATTTGATGCACGATTGCATTCTTATGGTCGATGAATGTTTAAATAAATAAAAATATTTTCTTATACTGATTCACCCCCCCCCTCTTAGTATAGGTGTGTGTTCAATAATTGGTATCGGAGCGGGTTCCTTCAGAAATAGTCTAATCGTTGGAGGATAGAACTCAGGAGCACACATGGCCGATAGGGAAGTTTTCTCCACAAATAGAGCTCCATTGTTTGATGGAACAAACTATGCATTCTAGAGCATAAGGATGTGAACATATCTAATGGATCTTGGGTTCAATATTTGGGAATCAGTCGTGATTAGTTATACAACCCCAACAACTCCACCAACAAATGTGTTTGGGAAGAAGCCTAGTGAAAATAATGCAAAAGCCATGAATGCCATCTTATGCGATCTATCAGAATCTGAGTTTATTAAGGTGATGCATTGTGTATCAACAAAAGATATTTGGGGCAAGCTTCAAAATATCTATGAAGGTGGTGACAAAATTAAGAAGGCAAAGCTCCAAACTCATAGAGGACAGTTCGAGGATCTAAAAATGAAAGATGAATATAATGTTGCAACCTATATCCTCCATGTGGATGAAATTTTCGACACCATTAGAGGACTTGGTGAAAAAGTTGAAGATCAGATGATTGTACAAAAGGAATTAAGGTCACTCCCCTTAATATTTGATGAAAAAGATTCAACTTTTGAAGAAATGAAGGATATTGATAAATTAAAAATGGATGAATTACATGGGATTCTCACTGCATATGAAATGAGGACTGAAAAGAGAAAACCATCAAAGAAAGAAGCAACTTTCAAAGTCTAAAGAAAGATGAAGAACAAATAACACAAGTGAAGTGATTGTTCCATCTTTGAGTCAGACACAGAGGAAGCACATTTTCTGAGAAAACTCAAAAAGGGATCTGGCAAATACAAAGATAATATTCCCTTTAAATGTTTTAATTGTGGAAAAGTAGGACATTTGTTGCTAAGTGTCTATATACAAAAATTAAAAGTAGTGATGATGAAGAAAACCATATCGTAAATAAAGGAAGCAAACATCAATGAAATAACCACAAACAAGAAAAGCATGAAAAGAAGAAGAACTCTTATAAGCAGAAGAAGAGTCTCTACTCAAAAGGGGTTGGTGGCTCATCTGTCTGAAGAGAGCAATGAAAGCAGTCTCAATAGTGATATAGAAGAAACTCTCTTTATGGTAATTGAAACCAAGATTGATGAAAACAAAGAGGAAGAAACGATGGATTCAGAAAAAGAATAACATGCTGAAATAGATGGGGAAGTGGATCTTTAAGAAGAACTCATGTGTGCCTTAAGAGAAATAAAAAAGCTTAGGAAAAAGAATTTGAAACAAAGGAATGGCCACAAAAATATGAAGAAGAGGATTGTGATTCAAAAGCCAAAATGTCAAAAATCCTCGAAGAAATAAAAAATATTATCATGAACCTAAAGGTTTAATTAGAAGAAGAAATAAGAATAGAAGAATTTGTGAGGATCCGACTGAAGGAAAATGAAGAAAACTGCGAAAAGCTAGAACCTAAAATTGTTTCCTTAAGAAAGGAATTGGAGAAAACAACTACTAAGATGAATAGAAGCTTGAAGTTTGAAAAGAGTGTTGAAACCTTAGATGATATCATCAATTGTCAAAGGTCTCCATTCATTAATACCGGTCTTGGCTATTATAAGATTCAGATGACCACGAAAGAAGATTCAAAAGCTATGGAGCCACCAAAGAAAGTAAATGAAGAAAAATCTAAAATTCATGTCAATGTACTCAAAATCTCCATCAATGATGAAGGCACCAAGAAGAAATAAAATGATATTCCGTGGAAAATTGGCATTCCTTCCAAAGACAATAAGGACATATTCAAATATATTTCCCACTAAGGCGAATTCACATGACCCAGTACCAAAATTATTTCTTTGGCTATTGCTTTTGTTGTAATCATTTTGTTCATAAAGCAATAGATTGTAGAGGACATCCTAGAAATAATTATGCATTGAACAAAGACATGAGTACTTATGGGTTCTCAAACAAAAACTATAATTCATTTGCCCCTTTATTTGATTACACTATTATATGTTATAAGTGCAATAACATATAGCACATTTTTATAGAAGTGTCCTATTGGAAACTTCTAAAAAAAACAAGGAAGAAGATACCCTTGCTAAACAAAAGAAAGAACCCACAAGAATTTGGAAAAGGGAGAAGGAGAAAGAAATGCAAAAGAAGAAGGAATATATGCTTGTGCAAACTTCCTCTAGGGACCCTCATAAGATAAACACATGTACTATAAAAAACTATGAGCATACATTAAGAAATTGCAAATTTTCTCACATAAACATCAAGAATCATTTAAAACTCTTTAGATAGAAATTCACGACATCAACTCAACTCAACCTTGCGTTGTCGATCGGTGTTAGTTGTCGTAGTTCCCTTGTGAATTCACTCCTTCAATTTCCAATCGATGCACATCCACCAGATACCACCCTCCCAACTCCCAAAGGGTACTCTTCTTACCTAGGGACCCACGAGCTGTAATGGAGCTAAATGGGAAGAATGTCACTAGCATAGTTAGAGTGCATAGATTGCACTAAGGAGTTCCCAACTCTGTCCGCACACTAACGAACCAAACTCTCAGCAATCACCAAATAAAATTGGCATCATCCGTGCCATCCAACAATAGGGAAAAGAGGTGTGTGAGCTTCATGCTCTCTTCCTCTCTTTATAGCCTTGAGAAACTTGCCATGTGTCTCTCACATGCGTAATTGGGAATTATGTAATTACCTTTTGTTTTATTATTCACCCACACATGTGTCACTTTGCACACTAATTCATATCTTTCCATTTATTTATTAAATATTTATCCTCACCTTACTTTCCTAGATTCTCTCTTAGATATCTCTTTTGATTTCTCCATTTCACCTATTTGTGTGTGTGTGTGCTTGGAGTTCACTAAGCCTTAATTTAATCATTCAATCATTTTTCTTTATGCACAATTTAATTCCATTTACAATTTACAATTTATGTTTTTCCTATTTGGTCGTGATTATGTAAGCTCATTTCATTTCTTTTTAAAATAAACATGTGTACCCCCTTGTGTTTTTATTTTATTGAGGCGTTACGTTTATAAGGGCATATTAATGGTGCCATGACTTCCTTCATGCCCTTCAAATATCCCTTTTTGTGGTGGGGGTTGGTGCGACGACTGGGACCACGTTAACTCAGTCTCGTTGACCCTGCTGAAAGACTCATGGTTCCCGGGGATAAGTTTGTGTCCTTATTGCACACCCCATAGTAGATCCTTGTGAGTGACCAAGTCTATGGCCTACCCTCATATCAACATGCACCTGGTGAGAAAAATCCTCTCTCACTTTTCGACCTATCGCATGGTAAAAATCGTTAGTATTACTGGCATCTCTTCCCCATTCAACCCCATTACCTTTATGTGGATTGATTGGCAATCGTGGTCCTGTTCCTGCATGTGAAAACACCACACACATCAAATCATTCTAAGAATAAAATATAATACATCAAATTGTACCATGTTAACATTACCATTTGTGGATACCCAACTCAATCTAGAGTCTACATGGTATCAACGCAACCTTGTGTCATATGTACCTATCGTTTTTTGTCACACTTGACAACCCGTCAAAATTACATGATACATAATCGCATTAACCATCATTTTATCAATTTCATGGAAACATAAACATCTAAGTATCATCATTCATTGTATTCATAAGCAATAATTTTAACATTCAATTTATTCACAATGAGCTAGTTCTTCAAGTTCCAACGCCAAAGCATTTCCACACATAACCGAGTTTTTCATAATCAAATTCCCTCAAATAATATCATAGTATTATAGTCAATGTCTAAAGTAAAAGTGGGGCACTACATACACCCCCACTTTAGGAAACTTCATCCCAAAGTTCTAGGATAGATAAGGAAACTACTGGCACATATGTATTTTCACACATAAGTAAAGGTGAAATGTCGTCAAGCATAATAATGTACATGAGACTAGCTACAATGGGGCATTACAAAAAAAAATATTGAGGATATGGGATTGTTGCTGTCACGTCCCCATATTGACCCTATTGCATTAAAATTGTAAATGATGTAATATTGTTATAAAATCATGGTGAGGAGCTCAAGGCCAAGGCCCTACCATCGATTTATTGATGCATATGGTTTGCGTGCTAGCCAGGCACATTGGAATTCAAACATAACGTAAATATACATTTTAATAAAATACCCAGAACTAGATATGCAATGCAACAAGAGATGGGGGCATGATTTTACAATGAATTGGGAGGGAAAACATTCAAACCCTTGAGCCAATCAAGTCAAGCCAAATGTCAATGAGAGAACCCATGAACCCTCAACTACCCATGTTGACTTTTGTACCCAATCATTCATTTCTCCCAAGAGTTGGTTGAGGTAGTTAATGCCTTGGGGAATGGAAGGTATGGCTATCCAAATTCGAGTATGGGCAAGCCACCCTTCATGGAAAATCGTGCTTTTCTTCTTGGGCAAGAAAAGAGCCATGAATTGCTCCCCAAGACATTAACCATCAACCAGTTTTTCCCTCTCACGAGTTGGGAGCTGCCTGGGCATTTTCCTCCATGGTTTTTCTACGTTTTCCTTCATTCTCAGCTAGGAGAAGAGCGTTTTTGTGTTATATACCAGTTGGGAAGAAAGGGGAAATCGATTTGGGGTCTATGGAGGTTGTTTTGGGCCACTAAATGCTGATATATCTGTGAAAGAAATCGTTTTCTTCCCTATGGTTGAATTTCCCTCTCCCAATCCGTTTTGGGGGTATCCACGATTTGGGGAAAACCCATAGCCAACTTGTTTGGAAATTCCATTGTTAAGCATGTGTAACCATGCCCAATGATTGTGCTTGCTGTGAACTGGCTTGGATTGGATGCAGTGATTATTTGGCTGTGTATGGGTATGAATGTCCCCTTTTTCTTATAGAAATCATTCCCAGCTCGGGGGTGGTCTCTGAGTGCTGAAAGAATACAGGCTATGCGGAGACCTATGGTTGGGTGGAACGTTGCAGAGACATAGCTAGTTGCTTGGAAAAATTGCACAATGAAAATGAGTATATTCTTATGTGTATTTAATTCTGCAATGTTTTAATTTGATGATCATTATTGGTATGTTGAATGCGTATGAAAGATGTGTGTGGATGATGTTCTTATTCCGCTGTGCATGTTTAATTGATTTGCATCTCACACATTGATTTTAATTCATATAAATCTAATGAATTTGGCTGAGTTTATGTAAAAGCCTAGATATTGGTATCATGTTCCCTTCTTTGCATTGGATAGATGGGAGGGGACGTGACAATTCCAATCATTCTTCATTCATCACCTTTTATCAATTTAAAAGTTTGTTCGGTGTTTCCCTTCTGAATATTGCAACATGCCCCTCCATCTGTCAATTTATAACCTTGAATCCATCCAAATCATCCAAGCTTATGGTCCTTCAAAGAAATCCCTCTTTCCTTTCCTAGAACCTCATATTGGTCGTTCAAGGTAAAAGAAAATTTGTTGTTTCTTGTAGAGGATATGTGAGGTGGAAGCTTTCAGATAGATGAGACCTCTTCTTCCTCTGCTCTGCTCTGCTAGGGTTTGATAAAAATAAAACATGAAAAAATGCCTCAGTGTGCGGTTGCTTTAATTTTATTCGAGCGATTAAAGAGAGAATGCGGCGGTAGCAAAATAAGACACGGAATGGGAAACCTACTTGTCCACCAAGACAATGATTCCTACCGAGCAAAGTGGTCAGGTGCTTAGCATATCTGACCATTTTTCACGAGGCATATGTGACCTATCAAGCACTCTGTGACCTAAGTAAGATCAGAGAAGTTCTCAACTTCCACCCAACATACTTAATGTAAATGTATTCAACATGGTGTATCTCCACATCAATTATACGTGGTAGAAGTAATACATGAGCTTTCGTTGATGGGAAAGCATGAGCTTGGTGGCAAAGAAGGCATGAAGCCTTCTGGAAAAATCTCAACACGTATGAAGACGTGCTGATTTTATTTCAGTGAGGAGAAAGAGAATAGACATAAATATGACTTTTTTGTTATAAGATGGTAGCTTGAACTTACATCATTCCATGATTGGAAGGGACTAGGAAAAAAACATAAAGAATCATCGACAGGGAAACTGCGACCATATTGCACATGGGGGTAGTGAGATTACATTAATTCGGGATACACGACATTAGCATCACTTCATATTTAAAAGAAAATTTGTAGGCACGAATCTAATCATATTCAGGAACGTTCAACAACTCCTTCTGGATTTATTAGCATGCATGATTATTACTATAGTATACCTTTACAATACAAGTTTTTAAACAGATATAAATAAACCGTGAGAGATATATAGGATATTCATAAACAATTCACAACAATATATACATAAACAGTGTGGGATTTACAAGATATGCGTAAACAGTTCACAACAAGACTTAAAAGATGTGCATCAACAATTCATAACAAGATATACATAAAAAGTTTGAGTGCAATGTGAGAAAAATAGTAATGGTGGTAGCAACGACTCCAACAATCATTTTCATCTTAACCCCATTCTCATATCATATTGTAGGTGCCCAAAAGTTACTATTTTACTAAGTAAGAGAAGATACAATTTTTGGTTCACGAGTGTGCCGATATTGGTGATCCTAATTGATCTCAATCGATTGGGCCAATACGATGAGTTCAATAGAAAAATCCATAAAGTAAATACACACTTGGGCATAATTTAATCCCTGTTTCATTTGACAAAAAGTGATGGGTTAGGTAACAGTTGCGCACACAAATGAATACAATTTCCAATAACATAATATGCACATAAATCATTTTTCTTCAATCAAAATCTTAGGAAGGAAATACCAAGGTCCACAGTGTTGAACATAACTCTGATACCAAATGTAGGTCCCCTCTAGGGACCCTCATAGGATAAACACATGAATTATAAAAAAATATGAGCATACTTTAAGAAAATGCAAATTTTCTCACATAAACATCAAGAATCCTTTAAAACTCTTTAGATAGAAATTCACGACATCAACTAACCTCAATCTTACACTACCAATTGGTGTCAGTTGTCATAGTTCCCTTGCAAATTCACTCCTTCGATTTCCAATCATTGTGCGCCCACCGGATACCACCCTACCAACTCTCGAATGGTGCTCTTCTTCCCCAAGGAACCCCAAGCTACAATGGGGCTGAATGGAAAGAATGTCACGAGCATAGTTAGAGTATGTATATTGCACTAAGGAGTTCCCAACTCCATTCGCACACTAACAAACCAAACTCTCAACGGACACCAAATAAAATTGACATCTTCCATGCCATCCAACAATAGGGAAAAGAGGTGTGTGAAATTCATGCTCTCTTCCTCTCTTTACAGCCCTGAGAACCTTGTCATGTGTCTCTCACATGCATAATTAGGAATTATATAATTACCTTTTGTTTTATTATTCACCCACCCATGTTTCACTTTGCACACTAATTCATATTGTTCCATTTATTTATTAAGATTTATCCTCGCCTTACTTTCCTAGATTCTCTCTTAGACGTTTCATTTTATTTATCCATTTCACCTATTTTTGTGTGTGTGTGCTTGGAGTTCACTAAATCTTAATTTAATAATTCCAACAATTTTTCTTTATGCACAAGTTAATTTCATTTACAATTTGTAATTTATGTTTTTTCCTTATTTGGTCATGATTATTTAATCCCATTTTATTTCTTTTTAAATAAACTTGTTTACCCCCTAGTGTTTTTATTTTATTGAAGCATTGCATTTCATATCAAGTGTGCCATTACTTCCTTAATTCCCTTCAAATATCCATTTTCTATGGTGGGGATTAGTGCAATAGTTGAGACCATGTTAATTTAGTCATGTCGACCCTGCTAAGAGACTCATGGTTCCTAGGGAATAATTTCGTGTCCTTATTGCGCACCCCCCCCCAGTAGATCCTTGTGAGTGACCGAGTCCGTGGCCTACCTCACGGAAACATGCAACTGGAATGCAAAATATTGTCTCACTTTTTGACCTGTCACATAATATAAATCGCTAGCCTTACTGCCATCTCTTCCCTATTCAACCCCATTACCTTTATGTGGATCAATTGGCGATAACGGTCCTACGCCTACACGTGAAAATAACACGTGCATTAAATCATTCTAAGCATAAAATATAATACATCAAATTGTACCATGTTAACATCACCAGTTGTGGATACCCAACTCAATCCATAGTTTGCGTGGTGTCGACGCAACCTTATGTCATATCTACCTATCTTTTCTTATCACGCTTGACAAACCATCAAAAGCACATGATACATAATGCATAAACATAATCGCATTAACCATCATTTTATCAATTTCATGACAATATAAACATCTAAGTATCATCATTCATCTTATTCATAAGCAATAATTTTAACATTCGATTTATTCATAATGAGTTAGTACTTCAAGTTCCAATGCCAAAGCGTTTCCACACATAACCAAGTCATTCACAATCGAATGCCCTCAAATAATAGCATAGTATAATAGTCAATGTCTAAAGTAAAAGTGGGGCACTACACTTCCATTCATGCTCAAAACAAAGGAAACCAATTTTACATTGATAGTGGATGCTCAAGCCACACGACAGGGGACCAAACCAAGTTTCTCGCTTTGAATGATGTAAATGAAGGCAGTGTAACATTTGGAGATAATGCTACAACAAGAATAGATGGAAATTGAACTCTCGGTCTCAACAATGGAAAGACTAAAACACAAAATGTCTTGTATGTTGAAGGTTTGAAACATAATCTACTCAGTGTTAGTCAAATGTGTGATCAAGGACACACTCTAACATTTTATTCTCAATGTTGTGAGATAAAGAAGACAGGCTCGAAAAAAATAGTGGAAAATGAAATTAGTACCTCAAATAATGTATATATTCTCAATGAGATCAAAGGAGAAAAATGTTTTATGGGGCAAAAAGATTAAAGTTGGTTATGGCATAGAAGAATGAGCCATATGAACTTTGATAATATAGTGAAAATCAACACTAAACAAGTAGTGAGAGACATGCCAAAGATCACAAAACCTTCAAACACTATTTGTGAGCAATGTCAGCATGGGAAGCAGACAAGAGCAAGCCTCAAATCAAAGGAATACTCAACATCAAAGCCATTGTACATATATTTGTGGGCCTATAAGAACACAAAGTATACAAGATTAAAATTGCTTCATGTTAATCATTAATGATTACTCTAGAATGACATGGGTTGCATTCCTAAAATAGAAATATGAAGCATTTGAGAAGTTCAAAGCATTCAAAGCCTTGGTTGAAAATGAAACTTATTTGAAAATCAAGTGCTTGAGATCAAGCAGAGGAGGTGAGTTTACCTAAAATTAATTTAAAGAATTTTGTGAGACTCATGGAATAAAGAGACATTTTTCAGCTGCAAGAACTCCACATCAAAATGGAGTGGTAGAAAGGAATAATTGAACCGTACAACAGATGGTAAGAAAAATGTTGAATGAAGCCAAACTATTAGATAGGTTTTGGAGAGAAGCAGTCCATACCGCAATCTACATTCTAAATGGAGGGGAAATCAGAGTCAATAACAACAAAACACCTTATGAATTATGTAAAGGTAGATTAGCAATAGTTAAATACTTGAACTTTTTGGAAGCAAGTGCTACATAAAGAGAGATGATGAGGATTTGGGAAAATTTGACTCCAGAGATAATGAAGGTATCTTTCTAGGTTAGTCATCAAAAAGAAAAGCTTACATATGTTACAATGGAACATTGTGCAAAATCATAGAGAGTGCCAATGTAAAAGTGGATGAAGCAGGACATTAGAAGATGAAAGCACAAGTAAATGTTCAAACACATGAGCCAAGCTGCAAAGAAGAAAAAGAAGAAGAAGGAGAAGAAAATGAAGAAAGAGAAACATAATGTCAAGATACAAAGACACCATCCAAATTTGTCTAAAAAAATCATTAGGAAGATCTAATTCTTAGTGATAAAGATCTGAGCATTCAGACTAGAAGAAGACTACCAAAAGCACCAGAACATGCAAACTTCTCCTTGCTATCTAAAATAGAGCCTAAGAATTTTAGAGAATCCAATGAAAAAAAGTTTGGATTGATGCTATGGAAGAAGAGCTAAATCAAATTGAGAAGAATGAGACGTGGGAACTTGTTCCAAGACTAAAAGATAAAAATGTGATTGGCACCAAGTGGGTTTTCAAGAACAAGTTGAATGAATATGGGCAAGTAATAAGAAATAAAGCAAGATTGGTTTGTAAAGGTTATGCTCATGTTCAAGGTATTGATTTCGAAGAAAACCTTTTCCCTAGTTGCAAGACTAGAAGCTATCAGAATGTTTTTGGCATTTGTGTGCTTTAAGAACTTTAAAGTCTATCAAATGGATGTTAAGTCAACCTTTCTCAATAGAAATATAGAGGAACAATTATACATTGAATAGCCAGAAGGGTTCTTATTATCAAAAAATGAGGATCATGTGTGCAAATTGAAGAAAGCACTTTATGGACTAAAGCAAGCCCCCAAATCTGGGTATTCAAGACTTGATAGATATCTACAATAACAAGGCTTCAAAAGAGGAATTACAGACAACAATCTATACATCAACATAAAAAATGAAAACCAATTGATTGTTGTGGTCTATGTAGATGACATTATTTTTGGAGGCAACATGAACAAAAAGTGCCAAGAGTTTGTAATAGAAATTCAAATGATATTGGAGATGTCTATGCGTGGTGAACTATAATTCTTTCTTGGTTTACACATTTCTCAATCCGACAAAGGCATATTTATTTCACAAATCAAGTATATCAAGGAAATGTTGAAGAAATTTAGAATGTAAGATTGTGCGCCAATTAGCACACCCATGGTCACAACTTGTAAATTGAGCAAAGATGATGAATCTCCAAAAGCAAATAAAACTGTTGTACAAGTCAATGATTGGTAGCCTATTATATGTGCGGAATCAAGACCAGACATTATGCAAGTAGTAGGATTGGTTGCACGGTTTCAAGCTGCACCAAAAGAAACTCATTTGCAAGTAGTGAAAATAATAGTTAGATATCTAAATGGTACTTTGGACTTCGGCTTGTGCTACTCAAGAAGTGAAAATTTTACTCTAACAGCATATACCGATGCAGATTGGGTAGGCAGTGTTGATGATAAGAAAAGTACAAGTGGAGGAGCATTATTTCTGGGAAACAATCTAGTGTCTTGGTTGAGCAAGAAACGGTCTTCAATTTCTCTATCCACTATAGAGGCCAAGTATATAGCAGCAACATGATGTTGCACACAAGTTCTTTGGATGAATAAAACATTGAAATATATCAAGGTAGAATATGATCATCCAATCTCAATACTCTGTGACAACACAAGTGCAATAAATATTTAAAAGAATCATGTTATGCACTAGAAAACAAAACATATTCCAATCAAGTATCACTTCTTAAGAGAATAGGTAGAAGAACAAAATGTCAAGTTGGATTATGTTGCCACCAAAATACAGATTATGGATATTTTCACAAAACCCCTTCCCAAAGAGACATTTGAGTATCTCAGACAACAATTGGGAGTATTATCCACCTCATCTAGTCACTAAGTGCTTAAGGAGAAGCACAAGTTTAGGGGGAGCATCCCTTTGACATAGATGTCAAAGGGGGGGAATTGCAAACATGGTGGTATTGCAGCAAGGGGGAGAGTTGTAGATAGGGGGAGTATTGCAGCAAGGGGGGGAGTTGTAGGAAGGAAGGGAATTCTTTATATTCCTACCGGATTATGTATTTCGTCATAGGATTGCCATCAATGACAAAGGCGGAGATTGTTGAACATGTTTTCATTGATATAATGCCAAGGAATTTGTAAGCAAGGGGGACCCCGCGCGTGCGTGCACACACACACACACACACATGGGTGCACATGAAAAAGTAAAATGTGAATTAAAAGTATAAGAAAAAGGGATGCACGTCTAAAATTAAAAAGTGAATTTTAATAGTATATTTAAAAATGCACGTAAAGAAGTTTAAGAAATATTTTTCAAGCCCATGGTTTCAAGTTCATGGTTTTGGAAGTAAAAGTGTATGTAAAAAGTTGAAGAAATATTTTACAAATGGTTTTACCATCGGTGGTTTCAAGCCCATAGTTTTGAAGGCCCATGGTATTTTCCAAGGTGAAATAAAAATAATTGATTATTTAATTAATAAATCAACACGTCTCTTCAATATGGGTCATGATGATGTATATAAATAAATGTTATACTTGAAGAGAAATATGTGAAGTGAGTGGAAATTAAATATTTGAAGAGGAGAATATGATATGAGTAAAAATTGAATATCATTTCAAAAAGAGAGATTGACGAAGAAGAATATATATGTGACAATATAGCGAGCAGATCTGGTTAATGAAGAAATAGAAAACAACTTTGATAAAGGATGAAATAATGAACATATATGATAAGGCCGAAGTAGCAAGAAGACATGGAGAAATCAAAAGTAGCAAGAAGACATGGTAAAATCAAAAGTAGCAAGAAGACGCGGTAAAATCAAAAGTAGCAAGAAAACATGGTCACAAGGCAATGCAAATGTTCATTATATATTGTAGAAGTTATATTGTAATTGAAGGTTGGTGTCACTCAAACAAATATTGGTGTCTCTTGCTAAGTTGGTGCTTAGCAGTGGGGGTTGGTGTCTCCAGTGGGTTGGGTTCCTACAAATTTTGTAATAGTAGGTTGGTGCCTACAAATTTTTGTAACTGTAGGTTGGTGTGTACAAAATTATAAAGAAATTTTTTTTTGGTTTCTCTCAGAAGGCTTTCCATGTAAATTTTGTGTACTATGGTTAATATTACACACAATTGCTTTCTTATGATTGATGAATGTTTAAATAAATAAATAAAAATTCTTATACTGAGTCACCCCCCCTCAGTATAAGTGTGTTTTCAACAGAATCAAGGAAACTGAAAGAACGGACAAACTATTTGAACAAGTAAAGTGTAGGGACCTATCCAGGTCTTTAATTTTCACATTAATACAATTTACACAGTTTGCATGAATCTTTTGTTTGTATGTTTTTATGTCTTCGATTCAATGAGGTAAGGTTTCTCTTATGTTTATAGTTTTTCTTTGCATGCTATTGTGCAGATATAAATTGATTATTCTATTTATAGGTATAATCAAATAGAATTCGGTTTATATTCTATGGAGGATTAATCTATTGACGGGTATAAACCAAATACGATTCAGTTTATTTTCTATGGATTTCCTTCAACATATATGTATTGTTAAAACTCTTTTAAATTTGAAATAACTAATCTAAGAAAAATACCTGTAGGTTAGTATTTTATCCATGCTAGTTCCATGTTCTCTACAACCGGAAACTCAACCTCCCCAAACAGGTTTTTCCACCCTGACAACTAGGAAAGCCCCGTCGACTTCCTGGCTCTAAGAAACACAGTTCCTTGGACCCCCGAGCCCAAAACCTGAGTACAACCATCCCAACCAGTGCAATGTGTTTCCCTCAAAATCATGAAAAACATAACCTCCTCTATTGTTTTCCCATGTGATCCCATCCCCCTTCCAAAATCCCTTTCCTCCTCTCTATATCCTTTCCTATCACCGCCCTTTCCCCTATTTACTCCCTTATCCACTCCTTAAATGATTTTCCACCTACTATGTCAGTGACATCCCGTCCAAACCATAATATATGTGTGTGTGTGTGTGTGTGTGTGTGTGTGTGTGTGTGTGTGTGTGTGTGTGTGTGTTCAACATTTATTTATTACACAAACCATCATCCTTTACAATTCAACCGACATTTTTTTTCCACACAGTTTATAAGTAAAAATAATATAATATTTGATCAATAGATATTTTCAATTCAACCGACATTTATTTTCAACACAATTATAAATAATTGTAATTAAAATTGATCAATATATATTTATATTAATTAAATAATATTATTTAAGACTAAAACATAACTCATTCACCTAGTACCATATTAATTACACCTTAGTTTATAATTCAAACTAATTAACAATTATTACTGAAGTTAATAATAATCCCATTAACCCCCGGATGCGAGTGCCCGCTCCACCTTGAGGCCAGGTGGATACAACCCGGTGACACATAGCCACATGCACACCCATGCTGATGTCATTGAAACGACGTCAAACGCTGAGGCTAGTTAATAAGCCTATCTTCAACGTCGCCTCAGCCTCTCTAGCCACCATGATGGGGATCCTCCAGCGTGTGAATCACGGGTCCAGGGCTCAAGGCATTGTTCATCTGTCTGCTTGTTCAATGAGGCACTCTGGATACCTCATTCTCCAGGTACTCTGTGCTCTCTGCATCGCTCTCTTTGCGCTCAAAAATATCTGCAACTTCAACTACCTGCAAGCGCACTCCTGTGTTAGTATCACCCTTCCTGTAGCCACTATGGGCATAACTAAGGGGGCTAAATCCAAAAGCACGAAGGAAGCCAACGCTCATACGGGAACTCCTCTGCGATAGGGGTATGGTCTAGCTATCTCCATCCCAATTCGTCTGCTACTGGACAATTGGGAAGCTAGGATCAATGCAGAAACCATGGCACCTGGACAACAAGAACCGGCTTGGGAACCATACTGGTTGGTTAAGAACATGATGGGGCAGCTGATGGAAAACATACAATCCAACTGGGTCTCTGCACACCAAGCAACTCAGTCTCTGCTCGCCACTCTGCCCAATTGGGACACCACTCTTGGCACCTTGCGCAGCACTCAAAGCTGGGACTCCTATGCCCCTACCCATTCCTTTGGCCGCGACTTTCGCTCTGGAAGCACCACCCCTAGAGCCACCTCGTATGCTGTTGCTCTGAATTCTACTCTTGGCTTGGACAATCTCAACCCGGGTGGCAACTCTGCAGGCCTGACACACAGCAAGGTTCAAACTAAAGGTAAGGAGAAAGCTCAAGCATCATTTCCCATTCCTTGTACCTTAGGCCCTATTATGGCGAAACACACTCGCAAGGAATAGTCATCCTTCATCCCTGTGATGCCAAGGAAAACTTCTCCCTTGCCTGTCAAGCCGATAATGGCTCCTGGTTCTTCGGATTCTATGGAGGAGAATGCTACCCTGATCTTAGACAAGGTGTGGAGGGACAATGCACCTTATAGCTACCCCATTCTTGAAGAGATGCCATGAGTTACTATCTAAGCAGGTTTCTCTGTTGTTTGTTTTTGTCTTTTTTGTTCTACTATGTATATGCAGTCAGCTTAATGCTACTAAGACCATAAAATCTTTCAATTTCCTTCAAATTCTCCCCTCTATAGACAGGGGTTTTTTGTATGATATTTTGACTATCATGAACTCTCTCAAAAAACATGGATGACACCTTCGGGCCAGGCCATTAAGGACTGTATTCTATTTTGTACTCTCTTTAATCTAATCTAATCTGTAGCTAATACAAAAAAAAAAAAAAAATACCATTAACATTAATTAACATTATTAACACACAATTAATTTTAATGAATCAAGTTAATAATCATCTAATTAATATTATTAACACCATCGTCCTTTATAAGCTGGGCAATTGAACTAATTAATATCATTAACACGTATTTAACATTCAGTAACCAAGTGCTTCATTCAACAATTAAGTTAATAACAATCTTATTAACATCATTAACATTATTTTACCTTTTGACCATAATTAATAATTAACCCTAATCACCATTAATTAACCATTCATTAATAACTTGATGTAATAGTATCATTTCATAACTAAATAGGTCATGCTAGTTATAACGTGATCATTAATAACCATAATGCATCTAAGACATATTTAATAGTATAATAGATAATTCATACAACATATGTAGACGAGTTATATAAGCGTATCTGATGCTTACATACATTGTGTAGGTACACCAATTGTACTCAAACACACATACCACATAATCACATAAGTTACTATCTGTCGACACATACTGAGATATGAAATTGCAATGGCCAGCCATTTTACTAACTCAAATAATAATAATATATGAAACAAACATAGCATACTGAATTACGACACATGAATCAAGCAAAGGTTTTCAGTACACACACAGTAAATTATGTTTCCCTTTAAAACTTCCATGACATTCCTATCTACCTACTCCCTTCTACCTAATTCACAGCTAACTTCCACATACTATCGTTCCTTTATTAGACTACCTTGGAGAGTCCACTACATGTCATAACTCCAGTTAGAACACGTAAGTGAAAGTGTCGACTACATCGACCAAGCTTCCCTAGCAGACACCCACTAGTCATCATCACACATCTTGGGGAGTGCATCGTAGCATGACCCTCCCATGACTCCGGGTTTTGGAGGATAAACGGTGGCTAATGCATACACCCCTCCTATGGAACAAGGGACCATGTCTACATCGACACAGTGACTGCGTTGCGACTATTGTACTCAAGTTTTTTCATCGAATAACCAATGTGGGCGGTTGAGTTTCTTGTAACCCCACACCTTCCCATACATCATGATAATAATACAATACTCATGCTAAACAATAATGCATCACTTGCATACCATTTATCTTTCATAATTCATGTCCCGGAGGTACTCCCACCTTGTAGGATCCAACTACCACTTAGCTCTTTTAACCTGTAGGTTAGTCTCCAAACATAAGATCGAGGATATTGTGCAATCATTGACATGTATATACATTTAATTAATAATGAACAATAATGCAAATCATTTTTCTATGTACCATGCACTTGGTATCATATCCATCCATTCAACATATAACTTTAACTTGGTATCCATGTACCCATCATTTATTAAATTTGCATGATAGATACATAATCAAAATATAAACATAACTCATAATATTAGCATCACACACACATATATAATTTCTGCAAAATAATAAATCCATATTTCCACAGTGTCATCAAACTAACGAAGTTCCACAATAATAAGCAAATACAAATAGGTAATGATAGTTCTAATGGTAAATCCAAAATGGGGCAATGTTAGATTTTAAGCATTAATTAAATATGCTATAGGATCTTCACTGAGAGAATAACATGTACAGTATGTCAATGCATAACAATCATATCAAGCATGTCAAGCATCACAAGAATCAAAAGCATGAGACAATGGACACACAAATTTTTCTGTGGGGAAAACCCTAAGGTGAACAACCCCACAACTTCCTCAGAGATAGATAGAGCAATGGCTCAACCAAAGTACAACCAAATACAATAGATAGTCTCCTACTATGCAGCTGATCCTCCTCCAATGTGCGCCACTTTTTGAGTGAGAGAAGACTGAGTTCTGAGATGATCAAAATAGAGAATCCCGACTCTCTATTTATACGTGTCCTGACCTAACTAATTACTTATGGGGCCGACTTGTCTAACTCAGCCTAATAACCCCAGTTACATATATATCGGGCCGACACCCACATCAGGTAGTCTAATAACCCATCGACAAGTTAATCTACTTGCGACACTTATCAATACAAATGACGACACTTCCTTATAGAGGAATAACACATCTCTTATAAGGGTACAATAAATATATATATGAAATATATTCCAAAGTTACATATACATCAACACTCCCTCTTAACTAGGAAGGTATTTCTCGACACAGATCATCGGGAACAAGTCTTCTTCTCTGGATCATCGTCATCGAATCATCATCATCGTCACAGTTGCTACTATCTCGTCCAATCTCTGAATCTACTCGTCATAGGAAGTTCTACAGAGCCAGTCCTTTTTCATACTGGATGTAGGCCCACCACCTATAGGTCTTCATCATCACTGGTCATACTGTGGAATCCTCAGGACTCATCATGTGCGTCTACAAAACCTCGCAAGAGCATCCCAGGCCTTTTACGAGCACACAACTCAACCTCTTGAATCTCTCAGGATCTTTTACATGCCACTGCACAACCTGTCCACGACCACGGAGTATCAAACTAATACTTCACCATACATCCAACTGATGTATATCATCGCATGATCGACCTGATCATCATCATCATCTGCGAGCAAGCCATCAAGTAAGTACACCTCAGGACCGATTACAATGCCTCTGCAAAACCTGCAAGATCTCTCAGGACTGATTACACTACCTCGGCAAAACCTGCAAGAGCATCTCAGGACTGATTATATGCCTCTACAAAACCTGTGTACCAAACTGTCACATCAATGTCTTCAGATCACCACAAAGTCAACAGAGCACAACCCAGATGCACACACACAGCACTTACACTCACCATGGGAGGACTAACCTGCCACCATGTGAAAGGCTCACAGCACTTACACTCACCAGCATGGGAGGACCAACCTACTACCATCTAGGAAAGGCTGACAACACTTACATCAACGACCATGGGAGGACCAACCTACCACCATGTCGGAAAGGCCCAGCACTTACATCATGACCATGAGAGGACTAACCTACCATCATGTCAGAATTGCCCAGCACTTACATCTCACCATAGGAGGACTAACCTGCCACTATGTGAGGATGGCCCAACACTTGCATCTCACCATGGGAGGACTAACCTGCCACCATGTGAGAATGGACCGGCCCTTACATCCTGCCATGGGAGGACTAACCTGCCACCATGCAAGAATGGCTCGGCCCTTACATCCTACCATGGGAGGACTAACCTGCCACCATGCAAGAATGGCCCAGTGTGCATCTGTGTCTCCAGACTTCATCACTTCCCTCTGGAAGGCATCTCGATCTGAAGTACACCAAGTCTCCCTCTGAAGTATTCAAACTTCACTCTAGCAAGTAGCTTGGTCAACACATCGGCTATCTGCTCGTCTGTCGCAACATACAGGAGCTTCACAGCTCCTCTCTGCACCATATCCTTGATATAGTGAAACTTGATCTCAATGTGCTTCGACCTGTCATGGAACACTGGGTTCTCTAACAACTTCACACAACTCTGGTTATCACAGAAAATACCAGTAGCATCCAATGGGAAATCAAATAAATCAGACAGTAGCTTCCTAAGCCATACTGCCTCACAACTAGCTGAACAAGCTGCGACATACTCTGCTTCAGCTGTACTCAGTGCCACACAGGACTGCTTCCTGCTAAACCAAGAGATCACACCTAATCCCAGACTGAAGCAGCACCCCGAAGTACTCTTCCGATCAATGGCACTGCCTACCCAATCCGAATCAACATAAACCTCTAGGTTAAACTTTTGATTCTCCTCATACTTGAGCCCATAATCCACTGTACCCTTTAGGTACCTCAAAACATGCTTTGCATCTATCAGGTGAACATGTCTCGGATTTTTCAGATACTGGATCAAGGTGTTCATGGCAAAGCAAATGTTTGGCCTCGTATTCGTCAGGTACATCAAGGACCCAATCATCTTACGATACATCGTAGCATCAACCGGCTCAGAAGAAGCATCACACAGAAGCTTCAGGTTCGATGCCATAGGTGTGGCCATGGCCTTGTAGTCCATCATCCCAAAACTCTTTAAGATCTTTACTGCATACTTCCCTTGTCCAAGGAAGATCCCATCTGCACTTTGCCACACCTCCATACCAATAAAGTAGTGCATCATACCCAAGTCCTTCACCTCAAACTCGGCAGCCAACTTCCTCTTCGTATCGGCAATCAGTCTATCCCCACCTGTCAGAAATAGGTCATCCACATATAATAGTAGAATCACTGGATTTCCCTCCTCAACCTTGTAGTAAAGGTTGGAATCCGCTTTACTCTTGGTAAAGCCCAAACTGGATAGGAAGCCATCTATCCTGCCATACCAGGTCCTGGGTTCCTGTTTCAAACCGTATAGGGCTTTCTTCAGTTTGCACACATGTGTTCCTCTACCATGTGTCTCAAATACGAGTGGCTTCTCCACATACACTTCCTCTTCAACTACACCATTCAAGAAGGTTGTCTTGACATCCATCTGGTGTACCTTCCATTTCATTACTGCAGCCAGAGCAAGTACTGATCTAATGGAAGTGTATCTGGCCACAAGAGCAAAAGTCTCTTCATAATCAATTCCTTCTTTCTGGGAGAAGCCACTAGCTACAAACCTAGCTTTGTATTTCTTGATGCTACCATCTGCAGCATGCTTGACCTTATAGATCCACTTGGAAGTCACCACAGACTTCCCATATGGCCTTGGGACCACATCCCAAACATCATTCTTCACGATCGACGGATCATGGCATTCTTCCAATACTGTATCCCGGATCCTGGGAACTTCATATTCTTCAATATCTTCAATAGATAGCTTTGTTGCTTAAACAAATTTTGTAGTCCTTCTTTTGTAGGTGATGGTATACGATCTTTCCTACAAGACAATTTAATTGCATGGGTAGGAACTTCTCATAGTTTTCAGAACAAATTCTTATACATAAAGAAATATGTCATACAGTCATGCAATTATTTTAGCTCTTGTTCATGCAAATATCCTAATATGCGTAATATACATCCTAACTTTAGGAACATAAGTATGTACATAACTAATCAACATCATATATATAATAAATGACCATGAAAATACTTATCTTTGTTTGTTTGTTGGGTGGACTCCCCCTGAATCTTTGCTTCCTTGCAGGATCTGTTGGAGTCCTATTCTGAAGTAGCTTCTTCTACACCTTTTTGTTGTCAAGTATCTTATGGGGTGTTCTGTTCTGCACATATACAATTGTCCTTGCTGCTTCAGCCCATAAGTGCATAGGTAAGTCTTGGTCATGAAGCATTTCCCTTGCTGCTTCCATGATTGTTCTATTCTTCCTTTCAGCAACCCCATTTTGTTGTGGATTGTAAGGAGTAGTCAACTCCCTCTTAATCCCTGAATCACTACATAACTTCTTGAATTCTCCCACTCAGAGAACTGGATGACATGGGACCGCATACATCAGAGTGGATAATCTCCAAGATTCCTTTTGCCTTGCTTTCACTGCTTGGAAATGTCTTCTTTGTATTCTTTCCCCTTGCACAACCTTTGCAAATGCCTTCATGCTTTGTTTGTATTTCAGGAATACCTTCTACCACTTGCTTGCAAGTGGTAATGCTCTGTAATGCATGTGTGCAAGTCTTTTGTGCCAAAGTTCACTTGGCTCTACAGAATCATGGACCATGGCTTGTTCTGGATGGCCCTTCAATTTGTATAATCCTCCCTCTTGCTCTCCAATCACAACTGCATCATCTATAGTCTTACCCTTAGGCCACATTAGGACTTGGCCATCTATAAATGCAACCCTCATGCCTTTTGCATCCAATGCAGATATTGAGAGTAGATTCTTCTTGAGACTTGGAACATAGAGTACATCTTTCATCTTCATAGACTTTCCAGAGTCTAGTGTATAGGAGGCTTCACCACTCCCTTTTATGGGATATTGGTAGTCATCTCCAAGCTTCACCTTGTGAGGTGATTCATGTTCAGATAGATTCACAAAGGATTCTTTGAATCCTGTCATATGTTTGGAAGCCCCACTATCTATGAGGCAATCATTACTTCCATGAGTAATGGTTCCGGTGAGAGTAGAAATCAAAACATATTCTTCATCACTTGAAGAATATTCACTATCTTCTCTAGCCCTCTTTCTGGTAGGTTCATCATCCTCTGCAGCATGAGCATGATGTCTTCTTTTGAAGTTCTTCTTCTTGTGAGTACCCTCTTTCTTATTCTTAGGACAATCTCTAGCATGGTGTCCCTTATCATCACATGTATAGCAACGGACATGGGACACGTCCCTTCGATGTCTGGGACTACCTCTTTGATTCTGATATTTTCCTTTCTTGCCATGATGGTGAGATTTATTGTCACCATGTCTTTTGGAGTGAGCTGTGAGTGCTTGGTCTTCACTCCCCATATTCTCTTCTCTGGCTACAATTCGAGCTTCTTCCTATGATCATTCTTCCCACAGTCTACTGAAAGAGATAAGTTTCTTTCTAGCACAAATTCCTTGGATGAAGGAATCCCATAACCTAGGGAGGCCATTAAGAGTGGTCATCACCACTTCTCCATTTTCTATATCTTCACCCACAACTTCAAGTTATTCTTTTATCTGGGAGACCCTTGAGAAATATGACTGCATAGTCTCTACATTTTGGATCTTAATATTCTCCAATTGATTCCTCAGGGTCATCTTCCGATTTATGTTCTTTCCTTCAAATAGTTTGGTCAAGGAATCAAACATCTCCTTTGGTGTCTTTAGGGATGACACATGGGGGATGGGATGATCTTTGATAGAATCAGCAATGATCCTCTTTGCCTTAACCAAATTCCTCTTGTGAAGAGCCTTAGCCTCTTCTCCCTATGGGATAGGGACCTCTTCACTTATATAAGTATCCAACTCATTCTCTTCAAGGATTAACCCAATCCTGTACTTCCATGCTCAAAAGTTATCAGCTCCTTCGATCTTATCCTCAAGCTTGGTGTGGTGAGACATCTTAAAGAGTACTTCAAATGGAAATAGAAAAGATTTAGGTCTTACCACTTGATTGCTGAAAACTGGATCTGGTGCCGGATTAGGGTTTGCGTTTCCCAGAGATCTACACAACCAAAAATATTGATCCAAAGCTCCAACCTTCTGATTTTCCAAGGAGCTTCCAAATGTGTCTTCAGATTTCAGAAATTCCTATTTTTGAGGAAACCCTAATTTTTAGGGCCAAAACTGAAAGTACTTAGAATTGAATTTTGATTGGACAGATAGATTCACCTTGCTGAGTAGACTCAATCCATCCTATTAGTTTTCCAAAATCTATGGAGAGAAACCCAAAAACAAGAAGCCCTAGCTTCCGCAACTACACAGTGTCTCCTTCTCAGGTTAGCTCTGATACCATGTTAGATTTTAAGCATTAATTCAATATGCTATAGGATCTTCACTGAGAGAATAACATGTATAGTAAATCAATGCCTAACAATCATATCAAGCATGTAAAGCATCACAAGAATCAAAAGCATGAGACAATGGACACACAGATTTTTCCATGGGGAAAACCCTAAGGTGAAAAACCCCACAACTTCCTTAGAGATAGATAGAGCAATGGCTCAACCAAAGTACAACCAAATACAATAGATAGTCTCCTACTATGCAGCTGATCCTCCTCCTCCAATGTGCACCACTTTCTGAGTGAGAGAAGAGTGAGTTTTGAGATGATCAAAATAGAGAATCCCGACTCTCTACTTATACTTGTCCCGACCTGCCTAATTACTTATGGGGCCTACTTGTCTAACTCATACTAATAACCCCAGTTACATATATATCGGGCCGACACCCACATCAGGTAGTCTAATAACCCATCGGCAAGTTAATCTACTTGCGACACTTGTCAATACAAATGACGACACTTCCTTATAGAGGAATAACACATCTCTTATAAGGGTACAATAAATATATATATGAAATACATTCCGAAGTTACATATACATCAACAGGCAATACATAAAGCATGGATCAACTTATCTCCTTGATTTTTAAGGGATGTGACAACAACTTGAAAGAGTTTTTTGCAACCATAAAAATGTTTTAAAGATATAAAGAACGCTAAAAAGTTGAAGTGATAAACTAATGTTATTTTTCACTTCTTGCATTTTATACAAGATAATTTAATAACCATATGCTAATTATTTTATTACATGTAGTTACTGGTTTTTTATTGTACGGACCCTATGAGGAAATAATGGACTTCTGTACCTCACTCCTGGGGAAGAGGTGTTGTAAGGTTGATTCTCTGATTATGGGCATACATTTGAACTTGACCCTGAGTGTGGATGAGATTTGGGGCACCCAGGCTCGTGAATATCCTTGTGCTTTAGATTTTAGGGATATTTTTTAAGGATCTTGTCCTATTAGGTTCTTGGAAGACCAGTTGGGACTCTTTAGTCGATTATCTGGTGAAGCGACATATTCAAATTGGCAAGGAAGAGGATGAACTACGATGGAGCTATAATCCCAAATGAGGTCAGTATTGTGTGAAACTGGGATATGAATATTTATGTCCTATTGTTGTTTGGAGTAGGTGGTGGTGGAAGGAAATATGGAAAATTAGAGGGACTCCTAAAGGTGTTCTCCATTTTTGGCTTATGTTAAATAATAGAGTTCTGACTCAGGATCAGTTACAATGCTTCAGCTTTCAAGGGCCTGGGTTTTGTACTCTCTGTAGGGTGTATGAAGAAGCAATATACCATATTTTTTTGGTTTGTGACTTTTCTAGGGAGGTTTGGATGGAGGTGGGTAGGTAAGTTGGATGCTCAGTAAGATGGGAAGTCCCATCAGTGGAATCGTGCTTTAGGGGTTTTTTTCTAATCATAGGAGACGGTACTTTACATAGTTTTTCCCATTATTGTTTCTTAGGGGATCTGGTTAGCTAGAAATGTTGTTATATTCAAGGACATGGCATTTTCCTTCTTGCAGGTGGTAACTCAGTCTTTGGCCTTGTTTTTATATTACAAACATGAGAATGTGACTAAACCTTTGAGAATTATGGAGCCCATGTTTGTTAATGAAAGCAGGCCTTGGGATTACTTTGATGGGGCCAGTCAGGTCATAATAGGGTTAATGGTTTTGGTTTCATAGTCTTTATGGATGGGGAACATTTATACAAGGGGCATGGTGATTGGGTCCTGGGATGAACAATCAAGCAGAATTCAAAGCCCTTTTCTATCTTCTGAAAGTGTCCTTCAAAAAGGGGATTCTTAGTTTGCAGAGTATGGGTGAATCGGAATTGGTGATAAATTGTCTCAAGGGTCAAGCAAAGGTTACTCATGTTGGGCCGATATAATTGGTGGAGCAATTGCGGACAATTCGAGGAACTTTTCATTGCATATCCTTCCAACACATCATGCGTGAATTCAATGAGGCAGTTGATACTCTATCTAAATAGGGAGTGCTATTACATTAGGGTGCTCTTCACTTGGAAGAATTCCAAGGGGAGATATCCAAGAACTCTCAGATCATCTCATTTTTTGATATCTTAATCCTGTGAAGTGTTTTGAACTGGTTTTACTTCTTCGAGGAGTGTTCAAGATTAGGCTGCTATAGTTTTTTTCTAATCGTCAGTCACTATTATTTTTTTGATAGACTTATTGCTGATTAACACTAAGAAATGTATTTTTGCTCTAAACTAAATGAAAATACGCTTTTTTTGATGGAAATTTTTTTGTCTAACTAGTCATTGAATTCACAATAGACATGTGTAAAGAGAAAATATCAAAAGGCTATTATACCTCTCTCACTTGATCCATAATAGGAGCTAGACCTAAATTACCAATATTACACTTGCGATTTGCACCATTTCTTACAAGTTTTGAGTCTCCAAAGACTTGGATATTTTTTATGACCACATATTGATTCTAAAATATTGTTTAATAGTTTTTCCATCATGATAGGATACATTCAAAGCATTCTTCCATCTTTTATTACCACTAAAACTCAATACATGCATTGATAGCATTTCTCATATAGAATTTGATAGTAAGGAACATAAGGCAAGCATATTTGAAACATTTTATAGTAATGAAAACAAGTGTTTGGCTAATCCCATGGCCAAAACAATAAAATCCATACAAATTTTAGTACAACCATTGGCTAATCCCATGGCCAAAACAACAAAATCCAATTTGCATAGTGAAAAATTATTCCATAAATTTAAGGTGAAAAATCATCATCATCATGATTTGCATTGCCATCAAGATCACAATCGTGATCGCTTGTGGATGCATCTACTTGATTTTATTCATCGTCCTCATACAAAATATTTTCATGACCAGGCATTACATTCTCTATCTTAGTCTCTTCATTGGGAATCAAAGTTGCATCTTCAAATACAACTATGCTTTCATCTTCAACTTCTTCTTCCAATGTTTCTTGTAAACTATTACATTGCCCATTGACCATTATATCAACATATTCCATGAACTTCCTTTTCAAATGAGACTCTACTTGAATGTCATACGACCATCCTGGGCTTGTTACATCATCAATTAGAAATGATTGGGTAATTTGAATTGGGGAAACATACGGTTCATCAATCTTTGATAAAATTTGACATGTATTTGCATGTACAAATCCATACTCATCATGTTTATTGTAGATGGTTTGATCCATTCAACATTTTAATACTATGAGACTAGTCTCACCATAATCAACTTGAATCATTTCTTGTATGAATCCAACATAAATTTTTTTCTAGTGTCATGATGGAATTCAACACTAACAATACAATCACAATTTTCCTTTCCTGTGTCCTTTTCTTCCACTCTTAAATGACTACCATAGGCCCACATCCCACTAAAAGAAGTAGCTGATATATTTGGAGGTCGTGAAAGCTCAATTTCCTCAATCATTATATCCTAACCTTCTTGTCGTGCATCACTAATTGCATCAACAATCCAATCATCAAATTTTGGAAAATAACCATCTCCAGTATTCAAATCCTGAAGTCAACGCTTTTGAGATGGACGCATCCATGTTCGAATCTCTTCTCCACATTTTCTACATAGAATATGAACATACAAGATAGTAAGAATGATAATAAATCAATTATTAGATTAAAATAAATAAAAAAATTATCATGTAAATAATATTTCACCTACGCCACTTATCAAATGATGATGTGTTTTGAAGAACATAGGTATGTATCGCAGTTATTTCCTCATTTGATAGCTTGAAGCGATGTCCATTTCCTTATAATACTTCACCTGCAAATCTCTCATCTTTGTCATCATCCCATACACGTAGATTGACATTACTAAAATCCTTCATATATTCTGTGTAAAAGCCTATGGTCTCCTGCATTGAATATCCCTCACACATGCCACCTTCTGGTTTTTCCTTATTATGAACAACTTTTGTAGAACCTTCATATATCGTTCTATAGGATACATCCATCTCGTTCTTATTGGGGCACAATGCTCTAGTTCATGTTCTAGATGTATAAGAAGATGCATAGAAATATTGAATATTGTTGGTGCAAATTATTGTTCCAATAAGCAAAGGACTTCAACAACTTATTCCCTCAAATTATCAAAGTTTAAAGGATCTAACACATGCAAACTCATTCTCTTCAATATTTGGCCCAAACTTATAATTGCCAATATTGGCCTCTTTTCCAAACTTGATATGACCGCAATAGGTAAAATATCCTCGATTATGACATGATAATCATGGGTCTTGAGGCCTCTTAAGCCATTATTGTTAGTTTGCATTATAATATTACTATCATGTCCCCTCCCAGCAATCCGACCAATGGAGGGAACATGAACGATATACAGGGTGCTAAAATTCACCCATAAGGTTGTATTATCAAATTCATTAACATTTCAATACGTGTGCATATGCATACTAACATACACAACAGAATTAAACTTTGTCAGTGCACGCATAGCATGCATTCACCAGCATGCTCATCACAGGCATAACAATAAAAACATGCACAGAAATAAACTCATATTATGTTATTTGCAGGCATTCAATTTTAACAATTCAAATTGGATCATTTCATTTAATCTGACATAAGAAAGCAATCACTCATAATACATAAATTTGGCATAATTAGAAACAACAGTGAACACTTATCTTTTAATTGAAATTGCCTGAGAAACTGGCTATGGAAGAACAATGTTTCACCCAACCGTAGGTCTCTATCCAGCCTATATTAATTCAGCTGAGAGACCACCCCCGAGCTGGGCTATGTATCCACTAAGGAGGAACTACTTAGGCTCACTCACAGCCATAGGCACAATCACTCATGCTACGTTGGCACACAGTTGGGCTTGTCAAACATGTAGGGAGTCAGGGAAGTAGAATGTTAAGCCAGTGATATCAACCACGGAGCTACAAGAATATCAATTGATCTTAGTCATCCTTGGCACCCACAATACTTATGAATCCCAACACAAGGAAGTTCCCCTTCTCTGGTACATAGTCCTTCAGGCACCCCTTCCCTCTAGTGCTCTTTAGGGTGGGCATAGAAAGGTACAAGATACAAAAACTACAGAGATTCTTGCCTTCACTGGGTTTATCAAGCATCTCATATCTCTGATCTCTGTCCCAATTCAATCCACTCTTGGATTTTCCAAATTCTGGCTACAAGACTCTCATTCACGAAATTCAACTTCCGGGTTTCCAAATCTGAGCCCTCATATGGAAATCTAGGCATTTGACACTCTCAAATTAGCCCCAGGGTTTATGTCTATGGATTCGCCACTGGATTTCACTGCTCATATCAAATTTTGGTCATTTTTGACACTCTAAATCATGGCTTCTTTCCTAGTTGCGATTTTTGCAATTTTTCACTACTAGGAATGCTTAATGGTTGAGAATTGATGTCTGGTTGTTCCACAATGGAATGGGGAGGATGAAAAAAATGAATTTCCATGAGGAAATTAACTTCTGGGTCAAGTAAACTGAGCCAATACCAAACCTTACAAATTTCTGAGTTTTCCCATGCTCCATTGAATTCATGGGTTGATTTATCAGCTGCCTCTTACAACATAATTAAATGTCAGGATATCTAGTCAAGATGGGTTCTCAAGATGGCATTTGGAAACAAGGATTCAATTCCCCAACCCCTCACCTCTCCCTAGTGGATACATGCATCCCCCTCATTTTTAGTTGCTTCCATAACCAGCTCTTGGAATTTTATTTGTATTATAAATATTTACATGTTTTTACAATTTCTCATGGTTTACTAGCACATGGCTCACAAAATATAAAAATAATTGCGTTTTTAAAGCCGAGCATTCACTAGCGGGACCTTGGCCTTGAGATCCATGCTAGGAATTTATAAATCACGTATGCACAATATTTGCATATGAAGCCAATACAAAACATTCTAAGGGTAAAAAATGGGGGTATTACAATTACTACTCACATATCCAGTAGGAAAGCGAGTCTGAGACATCAACATTAAGAATTTTGCACGTTGTTCCTTTGTCCACACATAAGCAGCAATAGGTTTTCTATATTTTCCATCAGCATATTTTTCAACACAAAGATTTCGACGAATCTTTACTTCTTGAAGGTCTAGGCGTGATGACACTATATCATATGCACCAAAAAGAGTTTCTATAATAGTAAAATCTATGTTTTTCTCAGTGTGCATAAAGTCAAGAGTATGTGTAATGGTTATATGCTTAAAGTATGGCAACTTATAGAATATGCACAATCATTTTACACCACTATCATTAAGTGGATCATTTTTACTACCAGGAATGCCACCATTTTCAATAAACTGCATTCTTTTTCCTCCATGTTGAATAATGTAATCACTTGTTATTGTTGATGGTGCTTCACGATTCTCTTCCTGGACATTGAAACGTGACTTTTGTCGAAAATATGGATGTTCCATTTTAAGATAAGAACGATTCCCACAATAAATACACTTACACAAACTACTTGAGTGCCTCACAAAACCCTTCAAGATGCAAGTTGGACATCCATGGTATCCATGAACATTGAGGCTAGTCAATGTGCCATATGCAGGAAGACCGTGTATCGTAAACAATAAATAATCTCTTAAAGTGAATTGGATTGAATCATTGTCCCTTAAAATTTGAATTGTTTCAATTCCTTTCCACAATTCTACTAGTTCATCAAATAATGTCTCTAAATAAATATCAATTGTATCTAAAGTCACACTTTTCTTTCATAGTATAATTAATGACAACATCAAGAAAAATGATTTGGTTGCTAACCATGGAGGTAAGTTATAATTTATCAAAAAAAACTAGCCAAGTTGACCATTTGGTACTCTGACCTGAGAATGGGTTCATCCCATCTAGAGCTAAACCAAACCTTATATTACAAGGATCTTGGGCAAAATTGGGCTATTTGTTATCAAATTCTATCCACATCTTTGAATCAACCATGGACCAGTGTTTTCCATCGGTGCTCTTATTTTGGGCATGCCATTGCATAAGCTTGGCAATGTCTTGTCATCTATACATTCAAAGCAACCGTGGGATTAGTGGAAAGTTGCGAAGAACCTTTCTAGGAGCTGAATTTGATTTCAACCCTCGTATATACCTCACATCTTTACATTTCGGACATTCAGTCTAACTTGCATGATTTTTTCAAAATAATACACAACCATTCACACATGTGTGGATGTTTTCATACCCTCATCCTAGCTTAGTGATGTGTGCTCTACATGCACTCTGTTTTCTTGGCAATGTGGAGTCATGTGGTGACAACTGATGTAACAATGTCGATAACTCATCAACACTCTCATTTTTCCAAACATGCACCATTCACAAATTAAGAATTAGAAATATTGTTGTCAAATGACTTAACCTGCACGTAACATATACAAGTTTTAAAACATCCTCCATCAACTTGTGCCAATCATCCTTGAAACCCTCATTCATCATTCTATCAAATTTAGTCTCTTCATCTAAGATTGTTAACTCTTCATTTGTGTTTGTTGCCTCTTCATCTATGTTTGGTGCCTCTACGTCTCTCATGCTTTGCAATGGTATCCTATCTGGATAACTATTTTGAGGGAAAGGGCTTATACCACTATGACCAAATATCAGCATATGTTCATAAATCACTTGTCTTCTTCTCATCTTCCCACCACGGAAATCATTACATGGACATGCATATTTCCCCAATCTCTTCTCATCGATTATTCTCTCATCATGTGCATTGTATTCATCCGTTGACAAAACTGGGCATTGACTCATCTTCATTTTTCTGCATTCAATTATGACATTAGAATGTAAGTCTTACTTTCAACTCTTTTTATCTATCTCATATTGAATTGAAATGAACCAAAACTAATTCCTAGAGAGAAAAAGAGAATTTAAGACTTAATTTTTCCACTTTCCATTGAAAAATGTTTACTAGGCCACTATTTAGTAAGAAGGGTACATGTTCATCAACCAATGTAATTATTTTGATCAGCAATATTTACATTCTTAGCCCAAAAATTTCTCATATCTTGGTGCCTATAAGTTTATTATTTGTTAAATTAAGTTTCACAAGGCCTGAAATCCTTCCTAGCTCTCTAGGAATACTACAAGAAAATTGGTTATGAGACCAAATCAAGACTTGAAGGTTTCGGAGTCTCACAAAATCAAGTAAAATCGGTCCACTGAGAAAATTGAACAAAAAATCCAACATAGTCAGATTTGCAAGGAAACAAAGTTGTCAAGGAACATGACTAGTGAGCAGGTTTCCCGGTAAATATAGCTCAACTACCAGGATGCAATTCTCAATCTGCTCAAGAATGGTACTAATCAAATTGTTCCATGAAAGATCCAACAATCCATAGTGTCGTGTAAACTAAGAATCAAGTAAGGGGTATGTTTCATTATATCCACCACAAATTTCACTTGGAATGGAGCCATATCTTATCATGAGAAAGGACAAGGTTGTCCAATGGATTTGCTTGTTATTTTATTCTTGTTTTTTAATTTTTTTCCTTCGACGTGCCTTTTTTGCTCACTTCATGCAAGAAACGTTTATCACCTTGCACTCTAATAACATAATCGAACTGCATGGAATTCAAGACACTGTTACTTTATCACATGTACATGTTCCTTCTATTGTAAATAAACTTCAAACACATTTTTTCAACTTTAAAGTCATTAAGTGTTTCCATCTCAAACTGGATTTAGAGTATGCTAACAACTATTTGTTTTTCTAACAATATGATATAGATTCCTGAGTTTTCAACTTTCCCTCACTTCATAGGGTATTGATATCTTGTTAATTCAAGTTTCTGCTAAAATTGTTCCTTTGATCATCGATATTCTTTGATCTTATTTCCTTTTTTAAAAAGGCAAATCCATATTGATTACTTAGGAAATAAATGAAAAGTCCACAAATATGGGTCCTTAAAATATATTTCCATTGCTTACTAGATCAAAAGATCACTTCAATTTCATGCATAGGTTGTATTTAGTAGTTAAAACTAATTAAAAATACTTGCTCCTAATGGAGACTCCATAATTTGAAGCTTGAGATTCGCTAAAGTTGGATTTCTCACAATGGGTTTTTTTGGATTTCTTATATGGGGGCCTAGGTAGCAGAGAGTTTGTAACAAACATGAATATTATTACAATAGTAAATACAATAGTCAGTCTAATGAAATTATGAAGGGTCAAAGGGCACACATCCATTCACCTTGTAACTAGTCAATGCATATAAGTATACCCTCACGACGCTCATTGTAACATGCGTGCACATATAGTTTTTTCAAGGGCACATTGTCAAGATTTTTATTATGTTTTGTGTGGTAATTAGAAATTTTAGGCTTTGCAAACAAGCATGGCATATAGTTAAACAAGAGAAAAATAAGGGAAGGGAAATGTTGTATAGTTGCTAAGAAATTTTGGTTCTTTTTTTATGGGGCGTGTATTGGAAAATTAATAATTCAAATTTACTGAATTCTAGTAAATCAAATTTTCTTCTTCTCTTGTAGATATAGAAACCCTAACTATGTGGAAAGAGGAAAGAGAACATATTAACTATACAAGTTCTACATGCATGCAAACTGTGGGTTGACTTGTTGTTTGAACTTTGGATGACCCTTTTGTGGAAAATAATTATTTATTACTTTTCTTGACAATATTACTTGCTAAGAATAAATCACCTCAACACCCATTTGGGAATAATAATACCCATACCTTGTTGTTTACTCATGTTATCCTTAAAAAACAGTTAATTCTTCCTTCAAATAAAAAATTGATATTGCCGTTGTTGTTTATTTAGCGCGACCTCACCCAAAACAACAATTTGCATGCTCTGGATCCTTAAGGGAAATCAAGGTGCATGCATGATAGCAGTTATAAGCCAAGACCTGCCGTTCCCAAAGATCCTCAAATTTTTTCTCTCTTCTTGTCACTCAAGAGACACACCTTGCCAAGTTTATCAGACCTCTACTAGACCTCCTAGGTTCCAGTTATCTTATTCCACTCACTTAGGCTATCATCTCCCCTCTAGTCCTAGCTCTTCTCTTTCATTTGTGTTAGTACACAACCCAACATGTATATGACCTCACTCTTTCAAGGCTACCACCTTTCTCCTAATAAGCTCAATAGCTCACCTTCACGAGGTCTCCTCCTTGAATTTAAGACTTGAGAGTCTATTTCATATAACTTGTGCGCAAGGTTCTAACATTCATTCACATAACACTCAGGTGCTTAAGGCCTGAACTCTTAATCCTTATTCATTTACTCCATACAATATAACCATTAGCCATAACCGATGGCTAGTACTTTTCCTTAAGCGCTCCTTCACATATCATGACCAACGCCCATTGCACTCACCACTCAAAAGTGTTCAACTCCAACTCTTCGTCGCTTTTTAACCTCCATTTGATTCTTGACTAACACATCATCTCTTAATCACTGTTCGATCGTCCATAGGACCTACAGGTACCGTTCATCTTCTGTCTACAATTCGTTCAGCTGCCTCTGCGCAGGAACTATGGATATTAGACCTTGTTTGCATTCTTCTATGCGCAAGCATCGCCATTCAACCTCATCACTTCGACTTCCACATCGATCTTTGATCGTTTAATATCATTCGATCAATCTTGAAATGCCCAAGGTTCATCGATTGACTGTGTATAACTCCCTTACTCGATCTACGCATTAAGCTTAGAATCGGCTTGCAATTTCTTGTGAGATATCCGTCGGTTCCTATCAATTCACCTTCTCAACCCTTCTTCCCATCTGTTGGGTGCCTACTATTCTCTACACACTGACCTCATGTCGATAAATATATTCAAGCAAATCTGCAAATGACAGTCATACTCTGGCTTGCCACATTAATACAACACACAGCTTCAATCTTCCTTCCAAAGTCTACAGAAAGCATCAATCCCTGGTATCACTTCCTTTACGCAGGCCAATATATACTTAGAGTTATGCTCTAGTTTTCCTTTGGTCTCACACAAACATTAACTCGTTTGACCCCCACTGGTCGATACACACAGATATACGCCATACCTTAATCCTCCAAGGTCTTGGATTCATATACTATGATTCTACCCAACTCCATTTACAGTCATATATAACAACTGACTTCCATCTCTTCAGATGATCGATTAGCGTAGTAACCCATCAATAGTTTCTATCTCCACATAGATGCTGAAACTCTGCAATTCCCAAATGCATACAGGAAAGGGACTATGTTCGGCTCATCAAGATTCATGTACTAGTGACTCAACCAATCACACATCTAACTATATTGATCAATAGCTTGATTACATTGCATTCAGACTGTAATAGAGACAAAACACCCCAATGTGGGGAACTTTCTTTTTCATTATAGTATACACTGTACATGCACAATGAACCCTCCAATTCCTCTCCTCTCTCTCGAGAGTTTCTTTCTTTTCTAGATTCCATTCCAAGAGAGCGTTTTTTCCAGCTCTTCAATGGTTCCTACAAATCAGCAATCCAGTTCCTAAACTGGAGTAACAGCTTCTATCTTTATAGACTACATTTAACCATCTATGACTCATCCAACTAGTAACTGAAAACAAGTACTATCTACTCAAGTCATTCCCTTTCTTTAGGGACTCTTTACATAAACTCAAACCTCATTGACACCTACCACTAAGCATATATTATATCTATACTTATTAAGAAATAAAATGCTTTATACATGAGACTTTACAAAAGCCCCTCCTTGGGCTGAAGTCAAGATATAGAAGTCTGTCTAAACATTCAGGGTTTAGTTTGGAGACTAATGCTCCTGCATCAGACTCCCAAGGTAGAAAGAATTCATGATCACCTAATCATGTACCTTCAGTCTTCAACTTTCCTAGATCCCAAATTTGAATTTGTTGTTGTCCACAAGCTGCATTGCCTTGGTTATTCCTTAGCTGCAATCTTCCAGGCTCCCATACTTTACACTATAGAGCTCCACTGCCTTGACCTTCACTATTCTTCACTTTCCAATCATTCTTGCGGTAGATTACTTGCTTAATTTTATTGTAGCTTTCCTTAGGCATTTGCATTAGGTTCCATAATTCATCTATGGTCTTTTCCAATTCAGTTTCATGCTGCAAACAACTCTTGTCTTCTTCACTATGCCACTGCACTCTGTTGCACTTTATCCATTCATCTCAAAACTGTTGATTTCCTTTTCCAGCTTTCCTTGCTTCAACCTCGGCTACAAACACTACTGTAACATACTTACTTACTCTCCCATGCATACTAGCAATCATATCATGAATATGTGTACTAGCATCTACTCTTGTCTCAGACAAAACTTGAGACATTTCCTTCTCATTGATTGCAATCCTTTTCAGCAAACTTTTCAGACATTCACCTTCTTCCTGATTCATTTCAAACACATCATCAGTAGGCTGATCTTTAACTTCAGCATAACCCTCTTCCTCTTCTTTCTTGACAACATTCCATAGCTGCTTTTCATCTCCTTGACTGATGTTAGTAACCAATTCTGAGACTGATTTCCTTTTATCATGAGACATATCTGCCTCACCTTCATCTTCATTGATTTCTTCTTCCTAGTCACCAAACCAATCCTCCTGTGACAATACATCAGCATCCTTGATCAGAATAGAACTCTGATCCTCCACCATTGTGACATCTCTATATGTCTTCCCAACAGTCTTCTCTTGGCCATTTAAGAAAGCCAAATCCTCCTTGTCTTCATCCGTATCAGGTTCCATCACATGAAGCATAACTACTTCATCTCCATTAGTGTTACTTTCATCATTAAATAAGGAATTTATGAATTCCTTCTGTTGCAAAAACTCATCCCTGTCTTCTTCTGAAATATATTCTTCACCATACCTTGCTTGACAACTTTCCGTCTCATACAAGATAGTTCCAAAAGATGATATGTATCTTGGAATACCTACAATCACACACAACTTGTCAGCTTCAAAACCACAAGACCTGATGGTCTCATTTGATGATTCAGTCATCAAATCTTCCTGTTGTTCCAAGTCTTTTACAGGATTCAAAAATCCTTCCATCCTCTTCTTCTCAGCCTCCTCAAGTATGGCATTTGAATGCTTGATATCCTCCTTTGATTCTTCTTGCTCTTGGCCATCATCATAATCCAAGCTCTCTCTGCTTTCAGCTCTTGTTGCATGCTAAAAAGAAACACCTTCTCTCAACTGTGCATGTGCATTTGAATGAGACTCAGTTGTCCCATCTTCTTTCAAAACAGAAGTAAGATTCTGTCTATCTCCTTCATCCTTTGTGACAATGTTAGCAAATTTTCCTTCTTCATTCTTTTCACCTACAAATATACACAAGATATTGGTTTTAAAACATTGAGACCTCTTGGCCTCACTTGAAGCTTCAATCTTCAATTCTTCTCCTGGATAATCCCTTGCCTTGAGTACCTCACCCTCCCACTGAGCATTCATCAGTTGCTCTTTCCTCTTCTGTAGCTTATGCCACCTTATCTTTCTTCTCATAAGGAAACGATACCTTTGGTCTTCCTCATCCTTCTGTAACAGCCCCATCAATACTCCCAAGTGGACTTCTATCTCAACCTTCTCCCTCTCATATTCTTCTATCTTCACTCTATGGATGCCTTATGGACCTACGCTATGACTTTCAATAGTCGTCTTCCTAAGTTTCTTTCGCTCTCTATGAGCTACACTCACAACTCATCTGCATGAGAACATAGTTGTCCTCTTGTATTTCATACTTCAGTTGAAATACTAGGTCCCTGGCCACACTTCACTTCCCTTCAGAAACCCTCACTAGTTTCCTTTATCATTGTCCTCAATGGTTGTGATCTTCTTGTTGAGATATCTTCGCTAGCTGCTGCTACCTCTTACATGTAAAAGGTCCTCTTCTTTACAGACTGCTAGTCTGTCTTCTTACCTTCACCAAAAGAACTTTCTTGTTCCTGCTCTGATACCAATTGATAGCAGGTCTAAGCCAAGACCTGCCATTCCCAAAGATACTCAAATTTTTTTCTCTGCTTGTCACTCAAGAGACACACCTTTCCAGGTTTATCAGACCTCTACTAGACCTCCTAGGTTCCAGTTATCTTATTCCACTCGCTTAGGCTATCATCTCCCCTCTAGTCATAGCTCTTCTCTTTCATTTGTGTTAGTACACAACCCAACATGTATATGACCTCACTCTTTCAAGGCTACCACCTTTCTCCTAATAAGCTCAATAGCTCACCTTCACGAGGTCTCCTCCTTGACTTTAAGACTTTAGAGTCTATTTCATATAACTTGTGCACAAGGTTCTAACATCCCTTCACATAACACTTAGGTGCTTAAGGCCTGAACGCTTAACCCTTATTCATTTACTCCATACAATATAACCATTAGCCATAACTAATGGCTAGTACTTTTCCTTAAGCGCTCCTTCACATATCATGACCAACGGCCATCGCACTCGCCACTCAAAATTGTTCAACTCCAACTCTTCGTCGCTTTTTGACCTCCATTCGATTCTTGACTAACACATCGGCTCTTAATCGTTGTTCGATCGTCCATAGGACCTACAGGAACCGTTCACCTTCTGTCTACAATTCGTTTAGTTGCCTCTGCGCAGGAACTCCGGATATTAGACCTTGTTTGCATTCTTCTCTGCGCAGGCATCACCATTCGACCTCATCACTTTGACTTCCACATCGATCTTTGACCATTTACTATCATTCGATCAATCTTGAAACGCCCAGGGTTCGTCAATTGACTGTTTATAACTCTCTTGCTCGATCTACGCATTAAGCTTAGAATCGGCTTGCAATTTCTTGTGAGATCTCTGTGGGATCCTATCAATTCACCTTCTCAACCCTTCTTCTCATCTGTTAGGTGCCTACTATTCTCTACACACTGACCTCATGTCAATAAATATATTTAGGAAAATCTGCAAATGACAGTCATACTCTGGCTTGCCACATTAATACAACACACAGCTTCAATCTTCCTTCCAAAGTCTACAGAAAGCATCGATCCCTGGTATCGCTTCCTTTACATAAGCCAATATATACTCAGAGTTATGCTCTGGTTTTCCTTTGGTCTGACACAAAGATTAACTCGTTTGACCCCCACTGGTCGATACACACAGATATACACCATACCTTAATCCTCCAAGGTCTTGGAATCATATACTTTGATTCTACCCAACTCCATTTACAGTCATATATAACAACTGACTTCCATCTCTTCAGATGATAGATTAGCGCAGTAACCCATCAATAGTTTCTATCTCCACATAAATGCCGAAACTATGCAATTCCCAAATGCATACAGGAAAGGGACTATGTTCGGCTCATCAGGATTCATGTACTAGTGACTCAACCAATCACACATTTAACTATATTGATCAATAGCTCGATTACATTGCATTCGGACTGTAACAAAGACAAAACACCCCAATGTGGGGAACTTGCTTTTTCATTATAGTATACACTGTACATGCATAGTGAACCATCCAATTCCTCTCCTCTCTCTTGAGAGTTTCTTTCTTTTCTAGATTCCATTCCAAGAGAGCATTTTTTCCAGCTCTTCAACAGTTCCTACAAATCAACAATCTAGTTCCTAAACTAGAGTAACAGCTTCTATCTTTAGAAACTACATTTAACCCTATCTATGGCTCATCCAACTAGTAACTGAAAACAAGTACTATCTACTCGAGTCATTCCCTTTCTTTAGGGACTCTTTACATAAACTCAAACCTCATTGACACCTACCACTAAGCATATATTCTATCTATACTTATTAAGAAATAAAATGCTTTATACATGAGACTTTACAAAGGCCCCTCCTTGGGCTAAAGTCAAGATCTAGAAGTCTGTCTAAACATTCAGGGTTTAGTTTGGAGACTAATGCTCCTGCATCAATGCATGTCTGCTTTCAATGGGAAATAAGGCTAACAAAGCATATTCCTCAAATATGATAACTTCCAAAATTCAGACATGCATGGTAGAGCTTTAATGGATAAGCATGGAAAGTTTAGAGGTGATCAGCCTAATAAATATTGCACCTAACCAAGCCTACCATCCTCTATCTCATCACAAACAACTCATTCAATATTGGAAAGTCAGTTTTGCTTCGTTTCCTTACTGTCTTTCCAAATTCATTTCAGGAATAGATGGTCCTCAAACAATCATTATGCAAATCCACACCACAAACATAGTGCATGGAGGATACAAAGTCCAAAAGACTTGATTCATCTAAAAAACCTACAAAGTTTGATTTGAGACCATCCCTATTTGTGGAACCTGCTACCAATAGAGCTTCCATTTCACATCAATACTTTGAATTTCCTATGAATGAGTTGTCTCAGCCCTGATTTTGAGCAATATCTTGTAGATAAATCTTCTCTTGAATGATTTCTATTACTCTAATTTGCTAGTTTCATTCTGTAGTTGCTTCATTTTCCATGTATAAATGACAACTTGTATAACATACTAAACTCCACACTGAATTTCTATATTAAGTTGCTAGAAACACTAAATCAGATGACACCTACCAGAGAAAACCTTGGACAGTGCATTCATTAAGATGACACAACAGTTATATCACTCCACACTATTAGAAAAGAATTATTCTAACATTTCTTCTTTGATAAATCTCCAAATAGACACCTAAACTACTGGAAACTCACCATATATGTCGTTTAATCAGTCTTAAATTAGCAATTCCATGCAGATCTGCAAAAGGTAAATCACTCCTATGCTAAACCTTCCAACAAATCTCCATTTAAGAGGTAGCTTTCTCCAAAATATATTTCATGGAATTTTTAGCCAAGGAAATTGAATTACATGGAAGGATTGGATAAAGCATGATTAGGCTTTAAAAGATTGATAGGATCAGGAAGACTGCTAAATAATAAATACAAAGGAAGTCAACTTAGATTTTTTCCTTGACCAAGTTAGCATCAGGAATCTTGCATTAAGGCCTTTTTGGTTTGGGCATAATTAACACACATAGTAAAATTATGGATACATGATGAACTAGGATTTTGGCTATTTCAAAATTAGGAAAATCGAACTAAGTTTTTGGAAAGTCAAACTAAGTAAAAATGACAACTAAAGATAGAAATTCAAATTAGGGTTTTGGAAAGCAATTTAGCATTTTAGCATAATGCAATTTTGTAATCTCATGATAAATAGAAAACCCTCCAACTAGTTGTCATGTGTCACATAGAGAACAATTCACCTACTCAATGTTACACTTGACTCATCATCCTTCACCCACCAAAATCCTAGAAACCACTCCACCATTGCATACTTGGAATCTTGAATTCACATCCTATACATAACAAAAATAAACCTTCTAAATATAGGCATGCCCCTAAAAGTAATCTAGCTCCAAAAAAGTAGAAAAAGTTGGAAAGGATGAAAATGAAGATAACGACTCATATATAAAAGTAGATACTGCCGAATGTAGCAATATCTTGCATGTCAATAAAAGCAGTGCCATTAGACTTCCTCTTTTGCAAGGAACCCAAATATGTGCTTAGAAACGTTATGCAATCCCTAAAAAGCAACCTGCTAAAAATCATAGTGTTGTGAAACTACTTACATTTTACCCAAAATGGGCTCATCAGCATCATGAGCTCATGAGGACCAAGAAGATATAAAAATATCTTAACATGTGGGCCTTGGAACTCTGGCTCCTACAAAAAGTAGACTGCTAAAAATAGTTTAACAATTTCTCTAAATTTGATCAAACTAACTCTGTAGAAAGCTTTGATCACTATATCAAGCTTTGATCATTGTGAAGCCCTAGATGCACCTGTGATGGAACTATCATGATGGAATCTATGTGGATATTAACCCTTCAGTTGCACAAGAAAATCTAGGTGTTAACAATGGCAACTCAAGGGGATGATATCCCTTTTCCTGGTGTCAAGAACCACTAAATCTTTGTACTCTAATTATTTGAAAATTGATCCATAGAAACCTAGGATGTATCCAATTGCTCGTCCACTGGGAAATGGATTCAAATGCATGGTGCCTATCCATGATCAAATCGAATGAGAAACAAACCATGAATGTCCATTAGCATCCGCAACCTACAACCCTGTTAACAATCAAATTAACACCCCTATTCATGTGACAGAAGAAGCACATTTTTACTATGCGCCCGCAACATGAAGACAGAAACACAAGTACATTTAGAGACAAGTCCTCTCTGATCTAATCACTTCTCCCATAAATGGAAGGATTAGGTGAAGAAAGTCGGAACTTAAGAGACCAAGTTCAGTAAATGAACCGCTCACCAAAGGTCTGAAACTAAGCTACACTAATCAAAAAGTGAAGAGAAATGCATTAATTGTGCTTAAAATATGCTAGGTTGTACAAAAAGCCTAAAAAACTATGAAAAAGTGGGTTTTCAAGTTAAAATAATCTAAAATGAGGAAAATGAGTAATCCCGCATTTAGAAGAAAAGCTTAAGGCTCATTTCCCAATGCTATATAAGAAAGGCATGGGAGGCATTGTAAAGTACACAAAGGAAGAGCAAAGGCATGTTGAAAAGATTCTGAAGGAGGAGAAGCTCAATTTCTTCAAAAGCAAGGGTGGAGAAAGGAAAGCTCATAGCAATGGAGGAAAAATTCACACCAAGATCCATGGTAGGAATGTATATCTTCATTATTTGAATATGAAATGATTCAAGTTTGTCCCATTTGAATGTTTGAATGTTGCTTATCTTGAATGATTTAGATGTTTAAAGTGGCATTAGATCTTAGCTTTGCTTATCTTGATTGATGAATGAAAGTAGATCTGATTAATGACTTGTGACAATCATTTTAATATGCTGACATATAGGCTCACCACTTCTTAGTAAAATAACATGTTTAGATTAGACACAACCCTACACTAATTTTTGTTATCAAACCCCCCTAATATGTATGTTCCTTTCAATGGAAAATGAGATGAAGTTGACAATTGGGAGGAAGCCACTTGATGTCATTGATAATAATAAAAATTCCAAGCATGAAGAGACCCACTGATAAGGATAATGGGGTATAACGTACAAGCACATCCCATCAATGTCAAAAAGAGATCAAGTCAAACACTAATGAAACTTATCCAATTAGGGTGCAATGATGCTTTGTCCCATCATATGTGAGATGACCGCCATTGAGGCTAATGACTGTAAGCTGCTATAGCTTCTACATCAATCCTAAGATGATATGATAAAGTCAATGATGAATTATATACTAAGAGAAAAACAATGATGAAAACCTTTCTCCCAACACAAAGAGAAAATCACAAAGTACATCCATATCATGCCATGTTCCTATGGTTGGATGATGCAATTAACAAGGTTTGACTTAGACTTGGCTTGATGAAGAACAAGAAGAGACAAGATAACTAGATAACTCGAGACTCCTCTTATTGTCTTTTCAACAATTCTCGTGCCTACTAGACTTCAGTACTCAACCAAGGTTATCCAGTGAAATGATTGATGCCCTCATCCAGGGTTGATTGGTTGACTTAAGAACACATAATTATGCATGAAAGGAAAGGAAATAGGAACAATGAAGGACCTATGGTTTCTCATGCATGTGAAGTACAACTTATTATGCTAAAAGATGGAAGGGAATGAACTTAAAGTTGACTGAAAACATAACTAGAAGGAAATAAATGACAAAAAAACAATCTAAAATAAAAGGCAGCAAGATGAACGCTAAGCAACCAATTAAGACTTCTTCCTAAAATTTGGAACATGGTCCCTCACCAATGATAAAATGGAAAGCAGCCGCGTTCTCAAAGGTTGCTCTCTCCTTGCGGGAAGGTACTATGTCGGCTCAATAATTTATAGGAGCAAAACTCTTATCTGATTCTCTCACTTCTATCTTTTTACTTGATCTGAATGGTGATCCTTGCTGAAAAGGATATGATGGGGTAAATACCTAGGGTCCTCTTTGGGGATGTAGTGTCATGAGTGGAAATTATTCAAACAAAAGGTTAAGTAATAAAAGCCAAATATTTCTATTGTGCCCTCTTAATATTTTATTCTTGAAATTGAGAACATTCCCAATCAACCTGTAACACAATATATCCCAAATAAAATTTCAGAGTTTCCAACCTAGCTAAGGCTATTTATTTTTAACCTGAGAGTATCTAGATGTTGGAATAAACATTCTCCCAAACTCACCCATTCGGATGAAGAACTAAAACAACTCAACATGTGAGGAGTCAATCCAACGTGTGTGTCTCTTATTCCCAACTTCCCATGCTTTCCAACGTTTCATCTAGGAATCATCAAGACTTACAATATATTTCAATATTGACTAAGGATTTGAATGCAAGAAGGCATTGAAATAGTAAGATCTAAGGAAAATTTTAAATTGAATGGCACTGGAGAAAGTAATTTATATCCCCTTCCACTTACTATTGCTCTTTTCAGGCAATAGTTAAGACACTATATAACAAATGAATAACTGCCACCAAAAAGATGAAGATGTGGAGCTGAGTCATGTTGGTTGGGTAGATATGTGGATAGTCACCATGTGCGGAGCTACAATAATTTCTATCCCCACCAACACCATCTAAGATACCTCTCCGTTGATGTGTGCAAAAAGGGCGGGGATACTATTTCAGGTAAAGAAACATGAGTTGTTGAAGCATCCTCATCATCAATTAAAAGTACGATTATTGAACCCATTATTTATCCATAACCACCTGAAGCGTAGTTCAATTTATCCCGGTCCCAGTTCCAAGTGCATCCCCACCAATAACAGGGGCGAAGCATGGAATTTAATGAATTCATAGCCCTCATATATGAATTGGCAATGCGTGCTTGAACAATGATCAAATTAGAAGGTTGAACCAGTATGGGACCTTGTGTTCAAAAGACGTGGATTCCCATAGATTTTTTTGGCTTTGCTCCACCCTAGTATCTATTTCTCGGAGTTCAACATCAAAAAAACATTATTTTCTTGCATGTAAGCAAAGTATTTTATACTAATAGGCCCCTGTCCAACTATTAGTAGAAGTGAGATGAAACCAAGAAGCGTCAATTGTCAACCTAAGCAACATATTTAATGCTTTATTTTTCTTACTATTACATTATGCAATCATGACTTCACACTCAAATTATTTCTGGGCATAAAATAACTCAAGCATCTTCAAACTATTTTGGGCATATATATATTATCCATAAAATTTTGTGTATAGATATAGACCAACAAAAGCATGTATGTGAGCTCTTCTATAATCATCAGCATAAAAGAAAACCTATGTATAACTATATAAACCAAAGCTCTTTCTTCTTTCCTATCTAGGATTGTGATGCTCCCGGCCACTCAATGAAAAGATAAGGCAAATACTCAAGTAAAGCACCATCTGCTAATAAAAAATTTATGAATAACGGGGAGATCTTAAATAGAGGTTGGGTTCTTCACATAAATAGATAATAAAATTGTTTTCCTACCAAACATTGGTAATGAAACCACCTGTCATGGCTTCCCAGCATCTGCTATAAATAGCATGGCGTTTCCATGATAATATATGTACAGGTTACACACTCAAAACAACACTATCAACAATAGAGAAAGTAAACCATTGAATCATAGTCACCGAACTCACACCCAAGAGACAAATCAATTTGCAAGGGACTACCACAAGAGGTTTTGAATCATTTTGGGTTTGCAAAAGCGGCTAGAGGGGATATGAAATAAGGAGAGGCTCATGGGCTTCAAATTTATACCCACTAGAGTCCAAGATACTTGGGGTTTGTTTGCTAGAGCTCACTAATTTTCGTTCATAGATTTACTGCCAAGGCCAAAGCCAAAAATTTGCCACCAATTCAAGGTTTTATGGCACTAGTAATGAGGAGGACAAACTCCGTTGAATTTCGAGACGATATGCATAGTCAGCCACATTTGCTCTGTGTAGTGGAGATGGCCGGTCATAAATCCTTCCCTGTGTGGTTATGAATTTTCTCTGGATCATGGGGCCAGGTCATAAATCATTCCCCGCCTGGTCATTAACCCAACACTACTGCTCCCTTTCAGACTCGTTTAGACTATGGCTCATACTTCTACGACTATACAATATTTATTTAACATCAATTATCAATGAATATTTTTTATGACAGTTCGTGAGACACATGAGAAAGGAATTAAAAAGGTTATTTTTGTTCAACATCTTTTCTGTTAATTTTTATTTTTATTTTTATTTTTAATTTATTAATTTTTTTAATTAAACTTAAATTAAATTTTTTATTAAATTTTTATTTAAAATATTATATAAACATGTTTATATTCTAATATATTGATATTAACATGTTTATATATATATGTTTTTGCTTATATATGTTAAAACCACATTTGGCTAAAATCAAAACTCTAACCTATCATGTACAAGGATGTAGTACATCCCACCATTAAGATATAAAATGTTTGAAGTGTTTATTGTTAACAGAAACCATCGCTATGTTTATTTTCCATTTAGAAGCCTGGGTACTAAACCAGACAACTTTTTCTGCGTGGTTCTATTGTATAGCTTTTGTAAAGCTTGGGGAGTCCTTTAAAAAGATGGTGCTAGCAAGAAATTCCCAGTCAACCCCAAGTGCCTAATCAACAAACGGAATAAAGCTAATTTAGTAAGGGCTACAAGTTGCTAGTTCTCGTGTTAAGCTTAATTCATGATTGTTGAGTAGAGATATTATTTATTTATTTATGCCCACAATATGAAGAATATGAATAAAATTAAGAATAAGAAATAATATGGTTTGTTTATTATTATTTGTGTTTATATATATATATTGTTTATATATATAAATGTGTGTTTATATATTATAATATAACAACATTATATATTTCGATATTAATATACTAGTATAATAATGATGATGAATATATACATGGTTACAAAATTATGGCTATGGGTACATCGATGGGTATTATAGTGACACTAGTTGGCACATCATCAATTTGGTGTCTCGCTAAGACATCATCATGATTATGAGTAACACTAATTTGGTGTCAATTGTCGAGTTGTGACACATGAGGGGGTCTACATTAATATTTTACTAAATTTTAACAATGCATATAGATTTAGAGACACCGTGAATTACAATTTTTTACTATTGTTGTCAAGTAATTCAATTTACATGATCACTTGTGTCTTTGAATCCATCTACGGTGTTAAAATTTAGTAAATTGTACAAATTCATTGTCAAAATTGTAATTTCTCATTGTGAGAGTGATCCACAACTAAAAATGACTAAATAAACGACCAATTCATATTCTTAATATTATTGTTATGTGGTCATTTCTAGTTTTGTTACTTGTTATCCGGTTGTGTATTTTAACCCGTGACCAAATTGGTCGTTATCTTGATCGTTTTTAGTTGGCTCACTTAAAATTGTTTAAGTTTGGTCGTTTATCCCTTGAAACAACTGCGGTGACGAAATTTTTTGGTCGCTTGGTCACTTATCTCTCATTTTGTACTAGTGTAGGGTTTCCATTTTTGCATATTCTGTCCACGGATCTGAGTGAAAAGAATGATTGCTCAATTCACCTTGGGAGAGCACATCTTTCCAGTGGATCAGATTCTCCATTGAAGAACTTTCAATTTTTTACCCTCCTACTAGGGTTTCCAGAACCATATTTGGAAAGATGAAAACATCACCAAGCTTGATGAGAAGCTTGAAGGGGCTGATAACTTCAGAGCATGGAAATATGAGATGCTCCTCATACTAGAAGAAGAGGATATGTTGAAGAAGAGGTTACAGAGCCAAAGGGAGATGAGGCTAAGGCAAGGCACAAGAAGAACATGGTTAGGGAAAAGAGTGTCATTGTTGATTATATCAAGGATCAATTGATCCCTCATGCCTCATCAAAGAAGACTCCAATTTGTTTGAAGGCAAGAACATCAACCGAAATATGAACCTGAGAACTGAAGTCAAGAATGTGAAGATGCAGGAAGCAAAATCCATTCAATCCTACTTCACAAGGGTATCTAAGATCAAGGAACAACTTGAAGCTATTGGAGACATGATTAAGGAAACAAAAGTAGTGATGACTACTTTGAATGGCCTTCCAAGGTCATGGGAATCTTTCATCTAGAGAATATGTTCTAGAAAGAAGTTAACAAATTTCAGTAGACTTTGAGAAGAATTACACAAGAAGAAACTAGATTGGTAGCAAGAGAAGAAAAGTTGGGTAATTATGAAGATCAAACACTAGCAGCACACACAAAGAAAGAAAAGAGTAGAAAAGAAGTTCATCATTCAAAGAAGACTCAAAAGTTTCAGAAGTCTCAAAAGGATCAAAGGGATTGTCTTAGAAGATGGGACATATTGCAAGAAATTGTCCTTAAATTAAAGATCAAATTAGAAGAGGAAAAATACATCATGCTCATACCGTAGAAGATGATAAACCTGCTCAAAAGAAAACAAAAGAAGATGATTCAAGTGAAGAGTATGTATTGATATCAGCTCTTACAGGGACAGTCACTCATGGAAGTGACACATGGCTTATTGATAGTGATGCTTATAAGCACATGACTAGTTACAAGGATTCTCTCACAAGTTTGTTTCAGAAGGATTCTCCTCATAAAGTAAAGCTTGGAGATGATTATTAGTCTCCTATTAAAGGAGTAGGAGAAGCCTCCTATAGGTTGGATTCTGGAAAGCCAATGAAGATGAAGGATGTGTTATATGTACCTAGTTTGAAGAAGAATCATCTATCCATTTCAACATTAGATAAAAAAGGATTCAGAGTTTCCTTCGTGGATGTTGAAGTTCTCATGTGGACAAAAGGAAATATCATTAATGATGCAGTTGTGATTGGTATCAAAGGAGGACTATACAAGTTGAAGGGACACTTAGTTTCAACTCTAGCACATAATACCATGAACCCAAGTGATCTATGGCATAGAAGACTTGCTGATTTGAAAAGCATTGTTGATCATGAGCAAGGTGGTAACAAGTTTTCCAGAGATCCAGGAAGATCGTGATGGTGTTTACAAAGGATGTGCATAAGGAAAGAATGTGAAGAGTATGTTTCCAAGCAGTGACACCAAAGCAGAAGGAGATCTTGGAGTCGGTGCATGAGGATCAAGGATGAAGACTTTAGCAAGTTATAGACTAGACGAAGAATAATATCAAGCTATTCATAATTACACAATGGATCATAGTATGCTTCCAAAAACTCCAATGACTTCTACAAAGAGGTAGAAATCAAGAGGGGGCCTACAAAACACATGAAAGATAAGAAAGATCGTGTGCTATGAACTACATGAGAAGGATGATGAGACTTGTTCTGAAGAACAAGTGATGACTGTTCAGCAGTGACCTTCAAGTAGATTTACAAAATCAAGCATACTACAGAAGTACAAATCAAGGTTCATGGTTTCTCTCAGAAAGAGGGAGTCGATTATGACGATCCGTTTTCTCCAGTGGACGGACACATTTCTATCAAAACTATTATAGCTTCAATGATGGAAATTACACTAGATAGATGTCAAGACCGCTTTCTTGAATGGTGTAATCGAAGAAGAAGTGTGTATCAAGCAACCTCTAGGATTCAAGACTCTCGACATAGAATCACATGTGTAGAAGAATTTGTATAGGCTCAGAAGGCACCCAAGGCATAGTATGCTAGGATAGAAAGTTATTTGATACAAATTTCAACTCTTTGCTACAAGGTTGAAGATGGTTGCTATATGTAGATGTATAGATGCAGAGAGTACAAGATCAGTTAAGATGTAGAGGGAGCATAGTTCTTAGTTATAGAAGGAGCAGAAAACTCCACTTCAGAGAGAGTGACTACGACACAGAATTGACATTTTTCTAATGATCTTGGGCTTTACTAAGAGTAAAGAAAATTCCAACCTTTTCTATAATATTGTGGACAATAGACCAATGATATTGTTGTTATATGTGGATGACATGTTTCTAACAAGGTATGAGAATCTCATCGCTAAGTGTAAGAGGGAGCTTGTAGCAGAGTTTGAGAAGAAAGACCTAGGTATGATGCACTATTTCTTGGGTCCATAAGTATGGCAGAAATCGAATGAGATTTTCCTTAACCAAGGGAAATATGTTGTAGAGATCCTGAAGAGATTTGGGATGATAGATTGTAAATCCATTCCTACACCAATGGTGACAAATATGAAGTTATTGAGTGATACTTCATCAGATACAGTGGATTCCACCATGTATAGACAGGTGATTGGTTCGTTGATGTATTTGATGAACACAAGGCCAGATATATGCTTTGCAGTGAACACATTGAGTCAGTAAATGGTTTATATGAGACGTGTTCACTTGATTGGGGAAAAGCATGTGATGAGATATCTAAAAGGTACAGTGAATTGTGGACTCATATATGTTTCAAATTGTGAGATAAGACTGCATGGTTATGCTGATTCAAATTGGGCTGGTAGTGTCAGAGACCAAAAGAGTACATCGGGATGTTGCTTCAGTATGGGGTCAACTATGATTTTGTGGCTCAGCATGAAGTAGACTAGTATGGCACTCAGTACAGCTGAGGCAGAGTATATTGCAGCGTGCTCATCCAGTAGCGAAGTTGTGTGGCTTCGAATGTTGCTTGCAAGGATGTTTGATCTCGAGTTGGAGGTGACTTGTATGAGAACCCTATGTTTCAATTCTAAGCACATCGAGATCAAGTACCATTACATTCATGGCATGGCACATAAGAGAGTTGTGAAGCTCCACTATGTTAAGACAAACGAGAAGATAGCCGATGTGTTGACCAAGCCTCTGTCAAGGGTAAATTTTGAATACTTCAGGGACAAGCTTGGAGTGTTCCAAATGGACTTCCCTCATGAGAAGGAGTGATGAGTTACATATGTGATTTCAGGAGGCAATAGCATGTTGAACGAGTGTGGCAGCAGTAGGTAGTCATTCATGGACTAGTTGCCTAGATTATGTGTGAGTTAGGTGAATTTACATAATGACATAAGGTCTGACAGGATGCTAAGACCCATAATATCCGAAAGGACGATGAGGATGCACCATACTATTGTGATGCTACGCTGAGATCTTGAATGCATGATGTAACCAAAGGGCTTGCTCGTACAAAACTTCTAGTGAGAGAGAGATTCGTGAAAGGTCAATAAGTAAATGGTCAATTACAAGTCAGCAAAAGTAGTGTTGAAGATTGTGTCAGAAAAATACCTTCCTTGTTGAGGAGAGTGTTAAAATAATATGCAGCATCGGTAGATATTGTTATTGTATTTGTCTTATATTTGATCTTGTAAAAACTCTAAAAGAACAATGTTATATTGTACTTGTAAAACATGGAATATTGGCTCAAGAAATAAAATGATATTGTATTTTATCCTTTCAAAAAGAAAAGTCGGACCAGAGAAAATAGACAAGGCGGCCCCAGGGTAAAACTGCCCCAGTTAAAGGGGAAAATGACCCAGTCAAGAAGACAAGTCGGCCTAGTAATAAAAGTGACCTTTTCTAGTATAAATATAAGTGAAGGTAGTTCATTTGCAATCACCAAGTCGCTCAAGCAAGTGAATAAGTGCTCATGGGAGAGTATCTGCAGCTAGAGGAAGCTTATGTTTGGGGTTCTACCTTGTTTTTTCTTTGTATCTTCTATTCTTGAGGCATCTTTGTATGTGAGAGATTTAGCTCTACATTGTCTTGACATTGTACTTTGTTGACAAATCTATACTAAGAAGTTCTACTAGGATTTTCCTGTGAAAGGGTTTTCCCTAGATAAATATTTGTGTCTATTGTTGAATGTATTTCTTTCAGTAATCCTTATACATGCAATCTGATAAATTAAATGAAAGTCTAACATAATTTCTCTTAACTAAAATTCTAGCATAAAGCTCTACAACTTGGTGAATATTACTCATTATACAAAGCAATTAATATGAATTTAAACACAATTAAAATGTGATAGTACTTGACTATGGACTAATTTTTCGAATTATGTTTTTGAAAATTAGTTTTCATTCTAACAAGTGAAATTAGTAGAAAAATTTCTTATACCTACCTCCTAAAAAATGTTTTAATCCGATAGTTTAGAGATATTTCAATGTCATAGTTGTGCATCGATTAAAATGATAATCATAGTATTAGAAAATTTAAAATATTTATGTCATATACTGTTCAATTAAAATGATGATCATATCCATCGTAAAAGTGAATAAAATTTATGAATTTCATGAATTTTTAAAATAAATTAAAAATATTGATATAATTAAAGAAAATATTATACAATTTAAATGAACATCTTTTAAATAAGTTTGTGGTTTTTTAAATATTATTATAATAATTTTATAAAAAAAATATCACTCTTTTCATTGTTCAATAATTATTCATGAATATGTGATTTTGCCTACAAGTTTCCAAGTTTCCATAAATGTGTGGCAAATGCTACAAATAATTCAATTACCAAAATTGTTTTAAAATTAAGTTTCTTTGTAATCATTCAACATTCTTATCTATAAACATTAATTTATAGCTTGTGCATTACATGGAGTTGCAGTGAATCTCGCACTCCGAGCAAGGCAAGTCAGAATATGGGAGTGGAGCATTGCAAGGATAATTAATTAAATGAATATTATACGACGGGAAATTAATTAAAAGAAGTAAGTTATATAACAAATCATCAACAAGTGTTGCATGGCAGCATAGTCTTTGTCGATTAAGTTTGGATAATTGGCTAGGAAATGCATGACATTGGTTGGACACTTGGCAAGCTAGTGGCCCATTGACTTCCATCTACGTTAGGCCAATGGAGATTGTTTGGACAATCAGCAAGACAACGGATGCATTAACTCACCCTGTTTAATTGTTAAATGGAAAAGCATTTAATTGTTAAATGTTATCTAAACATGAAAATTGCACAGTTTTCTCAAACAAAAAATAATTGTGTTGGAACAACAACTTTTGCAAAAAAATGTAGCCTTTACCATATTTGGATGAAAAAAATAGAAACTGTGGAAGAGAGCACCTCAGCCTTCAATCACCAATTCTATGGGATCAATCTGTCTACATCCAGATGAAATTATAATGCATGTATATGTAATCGCCCAGGCTTCTTCTGTGGCCAATTTTGTCCTAGAATACCTGAAGTACAAGTTATACTCTTGGCTTAAACTGCTATTTTAGCCTGCTTCTTCTGTGGCCAATTTTGTCCTAGAATACCTGAAGTACAAGTTATACTCTTGGCTTAAACTGCTATTTTAGCCTGGACAAGTAGAAAGGTAACGCATTGCTATGATTACAACATAAATTAATAAACAAAGCTCAAATTATTAAACACTGAGAAGAGTCATCAAGACAAAAACATCTGTCAATAGCAACTGATATATAAGCAAGCAATAATAATATTTCAATTGATTCACTGATGATAGCTAAATGTGTTCAGCTTGCCTGTACTTTTTCTCTTGCTCTGTTTGACAAGAATCAGTCATAGTCAGGTAATTCTTCAACTTTATCTTAATGCGAAGGGATAAATAAAGTATCTACGTAGGCTCCTTCAACAAAACCATATGATGACGTTACCATTAAATATATGTGCATATTCCTTTGAAGGGGCTTGGCCCTTTATTTGATCCGATCCTTTAGTAGGAAGTTGGATCATATCCATATCCAGCTTCAGATCAAGCTCGTTTTTACCTAATTGTTTGAGCGGATTCAATTTGTGGACCACTCACGGAACCAAACGAACACATTGCATTGCCCATAACCGAGCACGAATGAATTGAATTCATCGGGACACAAAAACTAAAGTGAGTGAAAGTGAGTTCGTTGGGTCAGTTGGGTTGAACTTTTTTATAAATATTAAACCAAATCCATCAAATAACATTGTATAGACAAGTACATTGATACATCAAAGGTAGCATCAACTTTGCTCCATCCAATGGTCCGCAACACGAAGGAAATTATCATCGCCACGATTAACCCATGAAATGTACGCAATTCCCGAAGGAACCACACCCTCCACGTTTAAGCCATGCAGGCTGTTCGGAAAAGGTAGTCTTAGAATCGCCAAAATGGTCGCAGACAGGAAGTTTGAGGGAGTCAGTTCGAGCGAGTCATGCCTGTACGCTTTTCTTATCCCAACAATTAGATTATCTGCAAATAATTTTATTTTGTGACTGGAAATTAAACCATTGATTGATACAGATTTAATCACCCTCCGTTCATATTCCTTCATTTGGTTTTTTACGTTCGTTCAGCCTTTGCATTCCCTGCATTCAGTCGATTCTATTGAAGCTGCAAGAGCAAAGCAACACTGACTAAGTGTTTAATAATTATTGGACCAATGGGATGACTAAACATCGAGCAGGTCTTGTTCCAGGTATTTTAGAGTCTCTTTTCGGGCCTACAAAGCTTAGATTAAAGGCCCATCTCTGAGTAGGGATTTTTAGCCAAGGGCTCCAGTGTGGTTATGGTATATTGCCTTGTTTCTGCGTGCTGCATTAGTCCATTAGTAAGCTTTTTGTCTGCGTCCATCATCCTCTTTCAAATGCAAATCCATAGGGGTACTGCAAGAAAAGTAGGGTTTGTTTTCCAGGTACCTGTGGTTTTGATAACTGGGTTTGTATTGAGACAAGGCTTGGTACCTAGGAATAAAGCAAGCCTGCCAGAGAGCACACGGCCTAAAGCTGGTGCAGGGAAAATAGCACGTAAAAGTTAAGCTAGAGCCAGAGCACGTCAAAGCTGAAGAATTGGATAGGAGGCCTACCAACCTACAACATTAACCAGCCTACCATATAATAGAAGATAACCAGACTACTACCCTACATCTAAAGGTATGGATTAGATTAGAGATCTATCTAGCTATAGTTTTGATCATCAATTATATAGCCTACGTATTGGAATTGATTTTTCAGAATTTCAGTGTTATACAAGTAACACCACCTTGATTTTTGATAATCACATAGAAGAAAATAAGTATACAGGTAATGACTTCTTATCTTGTACTTCCTATTGATGTTTTCTCATTCAAAGAACTGCCATGTGTTGGTCGTATGGGATTCCAAAAACTGCCAGCTGTTTCGAACAACCAGAGCATAAATGTTAGATTTCGGCAGTGTTTCAAGTTGAGAGCAATGCAGGAGGCTTCTGCAGGCGCAAAAGGCATTTCAGAGCCTGATCGCTTGAAAGTGAAGACTTCTTTGTATGAAGTACTGGAGAGAAGCTCCACGACGACTGCAACGGAGGTCAAGAGGGCTTACAGAAAGATGGCAAGGGTGTTTCATCCGGATCATGCAGCTTCCGGTGAGGGAAAAAAACAGAACAGCCAGATGTGTCCATGTTGCATAATTGTGTCTCCATATGCACATAATGGACTTGCTCTCAGGCTGGCAATTTACAATCACCAACTTCTGATATCCGCTTGGTCATGGTAAGCAGTTGCATTGTAAATTTATAGCCTGAGAGCAAGGCCATTACATTGTAAATTGCTAGCCTGAGAGCAAGGCCATTATTGCTTGAAGTTATGACTTTTATCCTAAACACATTGGTCTTTGGTGCTTAAGAATCTACTTTTGTGCTTTGCATTGCAGAGAATACAACAATATGCAATGGAGGAGTATATCATTCTGATAGAGGCGGTGGTAGTATGGAGGTGGAGACCATGGCAGGCAATGGTGGCATGGCACTGGAGACCATGGAAGTGCATGTGATAGAGGTGATGGCAGTGGAGATCAGGGCTATGGCTGTCAGTGCGGTGTGACTGCTAATCCATTGCAACAAGTCCACGAAGACACCAACATGGATAGAATGCATTAAAATGCATAACCAATCTTTCTAGTTCCCAAGAAGCCCATCGTTGACTGAGCAATAACATGTTTTTCTCACAACTCCACATTTCGCCCGACAATAACACTTCAAGTTCGTGGCCAATAGCATTTAAATTAAATAATTTAAGTTGATTATTTAATTAGAAAAATAAAAACTATAAACCAAAAAGTTTGGATAAAACGAAAATGTTTGAAGGTCAAAGGATAACTAATTGAAGTCAACGTCATATCGATTACAATAGTTTACCCTGTCCTTAGGCAAGGACTAATAAGAACACCTTGTGATTATTTGGCATTCATAGGAATGCACCGAAATTATTATTAGTATTTAATACTATATGCCAGAAATGGTTTTGTATAGATTTTATTTTAGTTTAGTTTAGTTTTTTTTGTGATATGACAAGATATTATGTTTTACATTAATGTGTACATAGTGTTATTATAAATTAATTTAAATGAGATAAAAATAAAGATCATATTAAATATTTAAATTAATAAAAAATTAAAAAATTCAGAATTTTAATTTTTTAGATTTTGTTTAATATATAATATTAATAAAACTATTATAATTGCAAACAACAAAGTCAAATTAATTTAATTAAAAACCAATTTCTATATACCTACCAAAAGTAAGTATAATAAAAATATAAAAATATTATATGAAAAATACTTTTGTTTTTCCAAAAAAAAAAATTACTTTAATATATATTTTCACAAGACATTAATTTAATTTAATTTAATATATAACAATTAAGATACTTATAAACTATGTTCAAAAGGCAGGTATAAGCAGCTTTGCTGCTATTTCCATTTGTTATAAATATGTTTATTTGTTATCTATCTAAAAACTAATTATTTTTAAACTGTTTGGATAATTTTGAAACTCAATTTCCTTGGACAATCAACACCTTCTGAGATAAAATCCGATGTTTGAGTTGTTTTTAAAAAAAGGGGGTCGTGGAATATTTGAATGCAAAAACGCTCCAAGATTTGAACCAGAGCCGAGCTCGACCGTAGTGTTGTGCAGGGTTTTTCTGAGGTGTATTGCTTCCCTCTGGAGCTTAACATCAAGATTACCAAGATTATCAAGGTTCTGTTCTGAAAGTCATTGGACCTGAATGCAAAAAACGCTCCAAGGTTTGTACCAGAACCGAGATAGGCCGGGTAGTTGTGTGCGGGGTTGATTCGTGCTTCCCCCTAGAACTAGTGGAGGACTTATGTGCGCTGGAGTGAGAAGTTTCAGATATTTTTGGAGTTTTGATCAAGAAGAGCAGTGTTGTGGTATTAACTGTTCCTGAAGACGAGCCCCCTGATCTTGAGAGTCCCTGGCCTGGTGACCAGCTCTCCTCTGTGTGGGAGCTGAGTAGTAGAGTGGGTTCTTCTCTGAGGTTCTTTTTTTCCCTAATTGTTCTTGAGGAATATGGGACCCTATTAGAACTCTTTGGGCCTTATGGACCTTGATGGGGGTGATCTCCCTCCACCCAAGATCTTAGCCTTTCGTAAGTTGGTTGCAACCACAGGCAAGAGGAAATAGTGGGAGGAGACACAGAAGTTTGTGAGGAAACTGGATAACATCCCAAGTGTAGCATTACCTGAAGCCGAAACTTGCAGATCCGCCCTGAACCTTGTTGAGAGGGGTTTAATAGGACAATTTACGGGATTATGGCCCTCTCCCAAAGTGGTAGAGGCTTGGGTACAACGAAATTGGAGACCTCTTACAAAGGAAAGTATCAAAAGTTACATGGTGGGCAAAGGATTTTTTGTAATTGTCTTTGAAAATGCAGAAGACAGGCACCTAATTTTTCGGAATGGACCGTATTTTATGGGCACCCAGGGCTTGTATTTGAACAATTGGACGCTAGACTTTGATCCCACGCAGGATGTGCCGTCGGCGGTTCCGGTCTGGGTGCGCCTACCCCACCTGCCCCTTCATTGTTGGAATCTGGAGTCACTAGAAGCAACCGGAAACACCCTGGGCAAATACATTGATCGAGCGGACCGTAAGGATCAATATTCTTGCGCAAGAATATGTGTAGATGTTGATTTGGAAATCGGTCTCCCAGAAGCCATCAAATTAACAATTGGAGATTGGATTCATATCCAAGACCTGGATTATGAACGGCTTCCCTTTAAATGCCGATTCTGCCATGGATACGGCCATTTTGCCAGGGATTGCAAAAACAGAACTGAATAAGAGGAGGCAACAAATAAAGATGAGCAATGGTCCCAAGTGCAGAAAACTACCAAGTCAAAGCTTAACAAAAGTAAAAAAGGGAAAGAGATAGAGAAAGGGCCCAATGAATCTTCAGTAGGACAGCAACAAGGTGATGAAAGCATATCAGCAGTAAAGCCAAGGGCAGAAGTCAAAATTCTGAAAGCTCCAGCAGCAATTAAAAATTCCTTTACAACTCTCAACACCTTAGAAGACAAGCCAGAGTTAGCAACATTGGACATTGCTCAGCAGACCACTTCCTTCGAAGGGATACAAGAAAGGACTGAAAATATTACTCCTCTAACCCATTCCCCAAGTGGAAATTCTTCCCCTCTCTCCTATGCGGAAATGGCAAGTAAGAAACCGGTGGAAAACTATGGCTCATCTGAAGATGAGACATTTGACAAACCTATGAAGAGAGCAGGAAGGAAATCTCTCAAAGATGTAAGAGAGGAAGAAGCTGAGAGACACAAAATGCAAGGTAATCAACCTACCATTGAAATGTCTATTGGCAGAAAAACTAGAACTAGAGTAGGAAAGGGAGGCCCTACTCCTCCACTACCTGGGAAATAATGCGGCTCATCTCTTGGAACTGTAGAGGGTTGGGGAATCCCACAAAAGTTGATGTGGTAAAAAATTTGCTGAAGTCAGAAAACCCTGAGATCCTCATGCTCCAAGAGACCAAAGTTGGAGGGGAATCTCTCCTTGAGATAAGTAAAATGAAGTGGAATAAAAATGTTGGGAAAGTAGTTAGTGCAAGGGGCACTGTCGGAGGGTTGGATACTCTTTGGGAGGACAACAAATTTCAATTGGAGAGCGCCTACGAGACGCAGCATTGGATATTCACTGAACTATGCCATATTACCAGTAAGTTGACATTTTCCCTAGTCAATCGTTATGTTCCTGTTATGTATGCGGAGAAGAAAGAATGTTGGTATTCTTTGGCTGAATTTTTAGAAATGCATTCTCCCAATAATATAATTCTCGCCGGAGACTTAAATTTAATTTTCGAACCTAAGGAGAAGCGAGGAGGCATCATGAGCAGAGATTATCTTCTCCCTTTTGTTGAAAATCTGGTGCAGCAGTGGGACTTGATAGATTTTAAACCAAAAAAGGGGCTCTATACCTGGTCAAACAACAGAGTGGGAGAGTCACATATATCAGCCTGATTGGACAGATTCCTATTGCAAAGTACCTTTCTGGTTGAAAAGAAGATCATCTTCTCTAAAATTATACATAAGATGAGTTCTAACCACAAGCCTATCATTTTACAGATTGAGGATGAGGTAAATCTGGGACCCATCCCCTTCCGGTTCAGCCCTCTCTGGGTTGAAAGAGAAGGGTTTGTTGATACGGTTCGGACGGCTTGGAGAATTCTTGTCACAGGCTCACCCAGTTTTGTGTGGGAACAGAAACTTAAAGCCACCAAAGTGGCTTTGAAAAATTGGATAAAGAAGCCCACCATTACTCCTTCAAGTTGCCGAAAGCATTCTACCAATCAGCTGCTCGAAATGCAATTTGAGTTGGAGAACAAAGAAATTACTCTCACTGACATTCTGATTGAGAAAGCTTCCCAACTCTCCACCCTCTGCTCTTATAAGCATGAAGAAGATTATTGGATACTTAAGTCAAGAAGTCTTTGGCTCAATTTGGGAGACAGAAATACTAAATACTTTCACAAACAGTTCAAAGCCCAGCTTTCTCGTAATCACATAGAAGAAATTCAGACTTCGGATGGTGTAGTCCATAAGGAATAAGATCAATTAAAAGACGCAACATCTTCCCACTTTCAGCAGCTCTTTATAGAAGAAAGCACGGGAAGTGAGGAGGACTTTTCTTCCTTTCTTAATCACATACCCCGGTTGGTCGAAGAGAAGGATAATTCCGATCTTTTGCAGCCCTTCTCTAAAAGTGAAATCAGCAAAGTCATTTGGTCGATGGAGCTGGACAAAGCTCCTGGGCCCGACGGATTTTCCATTCACTTCTACAGAGTTTGCTGGGACATTATTAAGCTGGACTTAATTTGGATGATCAAAGGCTTCCTCCAAAAAGAAAAGGTGGGAGGCAGCACAAACTCAACCTTCCTGGCTTTAATCCCCAAGGATTCAAACCCTGGGACCTTCGAGCGTTTCAGACCCATATCGTTGTGCAATGCTTCATACAAAATTCTGTCCAAACTTTTGGCGAATAGAATCAAGCCACTTCTGGAAAAACTTATCGCTCCCAGTCAAGGCGACTTTGTTAAAGGCAGACACATTATGGATAATGTGGTTCTAGTGCAGGAAACCATTCATTCCAACAGTCAAAGGCAGGAGCAAGGGATGCTTATTAAGCTTGATATGGCCAATGCCTTCGACCGAGTAAGACACTCCTTCCTTTTTCAAGTTCTCCTTTCTTTTGGATTTAGTGTTGATTTTGTTAGGCTGATCAAAGCTTGTATAGGAAAGCCATGGATTGCCCCCCTGGTAAATGGCAGGCCAACTAAGTATTTTCAGGGCTCGAGGGGCATTAGGCAAGGCTGCCCTATGTCCCCATTCCTGTATATCCTGATGGCCGACTCTCTTAGTCAAAAATTGACTGCTGCGAAGATAGCAAGGATAGCTCCTGGTATCCGGGCGGTGAAAGAGTTAGATCCTATAAACCATGCCCTATTCGCCGATGATTCTCTCCTATTGGGAGGTGCCTTTGTTCGTATAGCAATGGTCTTCAATGAAATAATACAAAGCTTCTGCAGAGTCTCCGGTTCTCTTGCCAACAAGAGAAAGAGCGCGGTCTATGCCTGGAAGGCAGAACAAAACTCCATACAATGCATTGCTCACTCATTAGGCTTCTCGGGATTCACTGTGTGGGATTCCATCAAGTATCTAGGCCTGCCTTTAACCCTGGGCAGAGCAAATGCAACTCATTGGATAGAAATCCTCAGCACAATTGGCAGGATGGGGGGGGGCAGTGGCTAACTAAAGCAGGCAAGCTCATTCTGATCAAATCGGTAATCTCTTCTCTTCCCATCTATCATGCCTCAATTATTCTAGTGTCTAAATCGATCTTTGATCAGATATCAAAACTAATCCACAATTTCTTATGGCAAGGAGGTAATAGAACCCATAAAGAATATCATTTGGTTAGATGGGACATGGTTAAACGGCCTTATTCTGAAGGTGGTCTTCAGGTGCGTGATACAGGAATTGCAAACTTGGCAATGGGTGGTAAGATCCTGTGGCAGCTCTTCTCAAATCGTAGACACCCTGTTAGCCAGATGCTAATTAAAAAATATCTGATCGGGCTCAACATGGCCAGCATGGACGAGGGAATCACCAGCAAGGGAACAGCGATTTGGAAATTATGCAGTCGAGCGTGGGAATTCTTCAAAGCACATCTGTACCGAATTCCTGGCAACGGTAAGCACATTAGGTTGTGGGATGACAAAATAATGGGCATTCAACCTCTCAGGGAGTTTGGCAAGTTTGCAGAGCTGCGTGAGTGGCTTATCCAACGTGGCATTAATAAGATGACATATATCTCAATGTGGGATCCCGGAGGAAATTGGATCGACTGGATCCTCCCACGTCCTCCAGCAGAGTTGAAAGAACAAGAAATCGAGCTTATGAAAACGCTAACAGGGCTATCTCCGGTGCACGCTTGTGCTCGTGACAGATGGGGTTGGGGCCAGACAGGAATTTACAATGTAGCTCGTGGGTTTAAAGCACTTCAACCGATTCAAACAGTGAACCAAACGGCTGCCCTTTGGAAGCACATTTGGGATCCATTCAGTATCCCAAAAATCAATTTCTTCAGCTGGGTTCTTATGCATCGAAGGATTTTAACAAGTGAGAACTTAAATAAACGTGGAATAGTAGGACCACACAGATGCCCACTATGTTGTATGGTGCTGTAAACTATAGATCTTATCTTCATTGATTGCCCATATACTCAGGAAGTCTGGCAGCAGATGCTGCAGGGGCTCAACGTCCACTTGCCTTCGCAAAGCACAATTGTCAACATTTTCTCTACCTGGAAAGAGCGGTATCCTCATGCTATCACAAGCAAATCCCCTTGGTTAAAAATCTGGTTAGCACTCCCTAAATACATTTGCTGGGAAGTGTGGCTAGCCAAGAATGAAGTCATCTTCCAAAGCAAATTGTGCCCCCCTTCAGCTGTGGTAGCAAAAGCAAAAGCTTTGTTGATAGAAACTTTGAATAGCTGCCACTCTCACCAAGATAAGAAGCTCCTCCCTGAAGAGATTGGATGGCTTGGAGTACCCTTGCAACAGGTTAGGAACAAGAACTACTAGCATCCAGGTAGTGACCCTTTGTGGAGAATCCGAAGTACTAAAACAGAATTTCAGCAATGGTGGCAAAAACAGGGAAAATTCACGATTTTCTTTGATGGTGCAGCAAAAGGAAATCCAAGTATTTATGGAGCAGGAGGAATTCTCTATGGTTCGGATGGGCAAAGAAAAGACACATTTAGCTAGGGTCTTGGCCATAGCACAAATAATCAAGCTGAAACTTTGGGTCTTTTCAAAGCATGTCAGCTGGGTCACAGGAATGGTGGACAAGCCATTCAAATCTTTGGGGACTCGGAAATTTTAATCAAAATCTTAATCATGAAAGATAGTATTAAAAATGCAGTGCTCAATCAGATTTTGCAGAGGGTTCGTTCACTGCTGCATAACTTCAGCTCTATCTCCTTTTATCATATTCTCCAGACACATAACAAGGAAGCCGATGCATTGGCAAACAAGGGTTGTCTTTTAGCTCAATCTGAGTTGATAAAAAATGCTGAAAATTCTATAATGTCCCCAATTCCGTAAATGGATTGTTCTTTTCTCCTATAGTATCAGTTTGTAGGATATTCTATTACATATGACAAGTTGTAATTAGGGTTGTTTAGGCTGTGGCCCAACCATGTTTTTTCCAATTATCAATAAAAATACTAACCATTCTTATTATAAAAAAAAACTAATTATTACTAATTTATTATAAATATGTTTATTTCTTATCTATAAGTATTTGGTAGCATAAAAATTTGAACATAATCATTTTTATATAGTTCTTTTTATTATCAATTAATATATATATATATATATATATAATATGCAAATAGGGTGGTGAAAACTTCTTTTGTCCAAAAATTTCTTTTATTAAATATTTCATACCAAATCCAAAATCCATGCCATACACACCAATATATTCCTGCAATACCATAAATGTGTCCATGAACTCATTCAACTGAATGTTAAAAAAAAAATAGAATACAACTTTAATAATAGAAACATAGGTGTTATTAGTTACACTTTAATACTACCATTATTATTAAGTACTTACTACACATTCAATACTTCATAATGATTATGTCATTTTCTTACTCATTTACGTGTTCATTTACTAAGTTACATTAACTTTTACATAATAGACACATATTGAGTAATGTTTCCTTTAATAAAATTTGAAAATTTTATCTTCTGATATATCATTAGTATTGAAATGATTATTTTTATCTAATTTTAAGTACTAATTTAAAAAAATCAAATAAAAATACTAAAATTTTATTAAAATATTTATACCACATTCAATTAACAAACTCATACTTCAAGGGAGAATCTTGATGATGTTCCATGGATGGCTAGCAACAAGCTAAATAGTAACATGTTACGCGGTAATTATCCATTAAAATAACTCATTACTATTTTTTATTCCAAGTGGGTATTTTTTTCAAAAATATCCGATTATAAAAATGATAAAATAATATAGTAAAGAATTCAATTGATAGTCATTACTATCTTCTTTCTAATATGAACTTAGATATTTTTTATCAATTATTTTAAGAGGCCAATATTTAGCAATTGTGTAGCTACTTTTATTAGTTATATTGCAATTTAATAATTTAATTAGTTATATTGTTTTCACTTATCACATATATCCTTTAAGCATTGTTCAACTAACTCCTTATAATACAAATAATCAATTTTAATAAACATATCAAGTGTATTGTAAGAAAAAATATACCTATATCTACTTCAAGAACTATATAAAGTAAAACACGTTAGCTTATTCATCTTACCAATGATTTAGTGCAAAATATTTATAGACTATGAGTTATTCTTGTTACTATTTTTAAGAGGCAGATAATAAGGAGCTTTCCTGACTTTTTCTAGAAAGCAAGTATTAAGCAATTTTGTTGTTCTCTTAAGAGGCAGGTATTATGCAACTATGTTGCTTATTTCACTTGTTAACAAATATGCAGTTAATGTTTAAGCTTCAACTTTACCAATTCACTAGTGTCATAATATTCTCCCCCTCGTAATTTGCTTATGTGTCAAACTCTGTGATGATAAGAGACAAAGTTCGAGAGAGGGGTAAACGGTGGTACAGTTAGTGGTGAAGAAAAAAACAACTTTGAAAGTTCCCATAGGAAGACTAGTGCACCAGATTGTTTTCTCAAGCCATACTTAGCCACGACATTAGGATTCCGGGAAGTAATTTGTTTTTCCCATACAATCAGTTTTTTCACTGACTTCATATTTAGGCATTGTCTATTGTTGATTGATTGGAAATATTTACATAAATACATGAACACAATGGCCTCCTGCACAGTCTCAAGTGCTATGCAACCAATCGATTTCCCAAGGGTCATTGGTTCTGTCAATCCATGGTTGAGCGAGATTATATTTGAACCAGTTGAGAATAGATTTGACACCAAAATTTCTATCGAGTGATAAAGACTCTTCGTTATTGCATAGGAGGAGGTGGAAGACGAATTTCAGAAGTTTTAATGAAAACCATCCCAACTTAGTGGAATCACAACTGAAAATTCATCTAGGAGATGACATATTCTTTTTGGAATATGTTCCCCATTTTATGAACTTCTTTCTAGACTTACCTGTAAGTCTCTTTGTCCTTTTCAAAACTCTACTTCAGTAAATCATCTTTGAGAAATGAAAATTTGATCCTATTAAGACTTGAAATTTTTGTTTATGTTATTATTAACCCAATAATCCAAAGGAGAATAGGCTTCCACTCTTCAAAATTATAAATTTATTTATTTTTAGGGATATTCCCACACGCATAGTAGTTGTGAGATAGAGGTGGTTTACAAGGTATTACCATCATTAAATATTTTGATGTTTTGGATTTGGGGTGCGAGTTTGATTCCCGTCATTTTGGTACTATGGTAGTTTCACTCATGTCTCGTTTCATTCTTTGTCTCGTTGTTGGAATATTCTAACCATCTCATCTTGGTTTTTCATGCATTCCACGCAACACTCCATGAATCCATGCATTGGTAGTTGAGTCTTTTAGCACCTAGTCCTTAATTTATGCCCCCTAGAGCTTAATTTTGGTCATCATTATCCCTCTTATCCACTCAGAGTGCCTTGGTTACATCATTGAATTCCAAAGGTGCCTTCATGCATGATTTTAGGAGTTAGCACAGTCAGTTGCATCATTTAGGGTGCCTTGTCCCCTTGATTTCCTAGTTAACTGACTATTACACCTAGTTTCACTACTACTGAGTGTAGGAGTGCCTATTTTGACCGCTATAAGTTAGTATTGTTCCTCCTTGGAGTCTCCTTCCCTAATTTCTAGCCCCAATGACTCATTCATGCACCATTCCACCTCAGTTGACTAGTCATTCATCATCGATGGCCACTAGACCTTATCGGGAGATGGTTCCAATGCAAACTAAGCCTACCACTTGTGTGGATTCCAACTGCCTCTTTGGGATCACGAATTTATCCTTTGGAGATGTATTATTTATGTACACATTCTACTGAATAATAGAGATGATGGAAGTTTTTCCAATTGTTCTTCATTCTCTTGTGTTGTAACACATTTTTTTCTTCTATATTTTTCTTGCTAAATTCTTTTGATCTCTGTTAGACTTAGTGTGGATTTTATCTTTGTCTCTAGATCTCTATGAGAATATCACAAAATCTCACATGGTATCATAGCTTTCCTGAGAAAAGTAATATTCCAAGGAGTTTTTCAGATATTTTTTGTGCAGGTATTCTACAACAGCTTCAATGAATTCGAAAGCAGTTCCTCCTCTCTCTCTCTCCATTCAACTATGATGAGTGGAAACCAAATATGATAGCATATCTGAAGAGACAAGGTCTTTTTTATATGTGTATTGGTGTTACGAGAGATTGTGCTTCCTATGAAGAGGAGAATGATTGGCTAAATGACTGTGACAGAGCCTTTGGAGTATTGCTATGTCTCCCAGTATGTGCTACCTAATGGAAACTGTTGAATATCCAAGTGATCTATGGGCCCAACTAGACAAAGCATTTGGAAAGAAGAATGATGAGATTGGTGCAAATCATTTGGAGAACAAGTGTAGCGTCCCCCTCACCCAATCCGACCATCGGGAGGGGATGCTGGGAAAACCTGGGCTCTCAAATTTCGCCCTAGATCCATAATACGAATTTCAACAAACAGAATGTGTGCAGAATGAAAATAAACATGCACAATGGAATTCAAAACTATCCACACACATCTAATATGAAAATATAAGCATAAACATTACAGGCATCAAATAAAAACAGTTCAAATTCAAATGTATAAGAATACTTATCTCTAAGAAATGCAAATCCAAGCAACTGGCTGTGTAAGAGCGCTTTTCCACCTAACCATAGGCACTCTGTCCAGCATATACTATTTCTGCTGCTAAGAGGCCACCCCCAAGCTGGGATATGAGGCCACCAGGGCGAAGGAAACACCTACAGGCTTATATCTCTCAACCCACAACCCATTATGCTCTATGTGCTTAGCCAAATACTCCTACAGAGCTCTACAGGGGTCTCACTCAACCCTCACAACCTTGGATTCCACAATACCTGCCCCACACTACACCCTTCTAGCTCAGGCATCCCCTTCACCGATCCACAGTTCTCTTGGGCGATCCATCTTGTTGGGTGCTTCCATTATGTGCATAGAAGAAGTCCAACCTGGTATTGGCTGCTATAGAACCTCCTGTAGCCTCAATCTATGGCTTCTCAAGCACCTACGAGCAGCAGAACTCAAGGGTAAGGGTTCCTAGATTGCCCAACCTCTATGCTCACTTACAACCAACAAAACCCACTTCCCAGTCTGCAACATGGTCTCCAAAATCGAATTTCTGGGTTCAAAACAGTGTGGTAAGTTCATGGACAACAATGGGAGAGCTCTGCATCTTCTAAAACTGCATGAAAGAATGAGACAAATGAGGGTTGACTCCAAGGGATATGGGAAAATGGTGAAAATACAACTGACATGACTTCTGGCAGCTGTAGACTGACTTCTGTCATGACATAACTTTCACAAAAGTGCAGTTCGTCCCATGCTTCAATAACTACATGAGGTGAATTTTCCCACCAACCACACACATGCATTAATGATTAGAAAATGGTCCAAAAAAGGAGATAATTGGCTTATTCTCATCACATGACAAAATTTTGGGTGAGTTCTAAGGTTGACACTTTACATCATAGGATTTTGTTTCCCATAGGCCCACTTCCTCTTCCCCTCTGGTGGAATCATATCCCCTTTGGTGCTCTTTACACATCCATTGTTGGACCATTTTTCTATTTATGCACATAATATTTACATATACTCTTGTAAAATATCTATCACAGTAGGATCTAGCTACTATAGATGCCTCACAGTTGAAAGATTTAAATTACTATGCAAGATATAATTGCATAAACAATCCTGGAAAAACAAATGATCAAATCTAGTTACAAATGATCAAAAACCAGGAAAACAAATGATCAAAAACCAAAATTACAAATGATCAAATCTAAGAGTTTATTAACTGTCCATAAGTACAATGAGTTTGGATCATCCTTATATAGGAATAGGAAGAAATCAAATGCCTCAGGAGGCTTGACATGTGTCTAGCTTAGATTTGACCCCAATCCCCCCTAAGTTGACTAAGGAGCTCCCAAATCACCTCAAACCTTTACGAATTGCTCAAGTGAACATTGGGCATGATTTGGAAGACTCACTTGAGGCTCACACATGTGAGGGAGGTGGTTGGTGGGTGGTCAGGTATCCAAGGAGAGGCCAAAATTAGCTAATTCGAGCCTAGATGACTAGATACAATGTATGGGTGCCTTTGGTCAACAACATTTCCTTAAAACAGGGAAACAGGGTGCCTTAGGCTAAAATGGTGCAATAAATGCATGAGGTGGTCATAATTACGGTGCCTTACCAGAATTTGACCACCTTTGGCCCATATCTTTGGCCCATACTTTGTGGATAAGTCTCAATTGAGCCTAACTAACTTATAACAACCTTGTTCACACCTTGGGATGCAATAATTAACCAGTTAAGGACCATTTAATCAATAATGTGATAATGACTAAGGTCCTAGGTGTAATATTGCTCGAACAACTCTAAATCAACATAAAATCCAACCAAATAGTCCAAATAAAATATAACATCATACATGCCTCTCCATTCACTAGTTGGGCCTTGTCCTTGAGCTCCGCACTAGGAATTCACAATAGCATATTTACATCATTTACATTTTTAATGAAATGGGGTCAAAATCGGGATATTACAACAAGCCTAGTGATACCTCCTTAAGTGTTCTCTCTAATTATGTCTCAGCCTCAAGTATCTCTCATGATGAAGTTGTTCAAGATGAAGAAGAAGCTACAAATTCAACACAGCAAGTTCTTGTTGAAGAAATTCCTTCCTTTGTTGCTCTAGAAGCTTAAGACAGTTTCGAATTGTCCCCTTCCCATGTAGCTAATGAAAATTAAAGTGATACAACTAATGAAGTTGATCCCTTTGGAGAGATTATCCATTCCTCACTCATGTTCTCAATGTCTTCTATTTCGAATTCTGAGCAAGATATGTTGGTTACTGCTCTAGATGTTGAAGAGAGTTTTGAATTCTCTACTTCCCATGAGTCTACTAGTGTGAAGAATGATGATCTACTAAATGTTTTGGAGGTTAAATTAGAGTTTGGAGGTGATGCACTCACCCTCCTTTATCACATGTTTCATATGGATTTCTATTTGATCATTGGCACATGTTCTCAGAGTTTCACTGAAGATGGAGGACACTACCATTCACTTCGGTTCAAGTCTCACGCATATTTTGGTGATTTTGGTTTTGATCTCACCCCTTCTGGTTCAAAGGAGATCACAAGAAACTATCTATCAATTCTTGGAGCTGATTTAACTTCCACTAATTAGAAGTTTAAGTTTCAAGAGCAATTAGATCTAATTGGAGTTGATTCTACCTCAGTTTGTTCGAAGTTCAAGTTCCAGAATGGTCTAGATATTCATGGATTTGTACTGATCAAGTTTAGTTCAAAGAGCAAGTTTAGAAAGCCTCCAGATTCACTTGCATCCACTGAAGGAGAATACAAGCACATGTTTTCGGAGCATGATCCACTTCTTCCCAAGAGGAAGATACCTCCAAACATTGAATCAACCATCACACCTACTTGAGTCTTGAGCAGCAATTTTTGGTGTGTTTCATGTCCATCTTGAGGGGTTGGTTTGTTCCCATAGGGTTTTCCCTCTTTCCTCACTTTAATGGACTAATCAATTTGTAAAGGGTGACCTTTGGTCTCAGTTACCGAGGCCCTATTTCTGATCTTTCCTCACGTAGTCAGGCTTAAGGGGGGTATTGGAATATTATAACCATCTCATCTTGGTTTTCCATGATTTGCATGCATTTTGCATGTATGTATGCATTCCACGCAGCAATCCATGCATCCATACATTGGTATTTGAGTCTTTTAGCACCTAGTCCTTAAGTTAGCCCCCCTAGAGCTTAATTTTGGTCATCATTATCCCTCTTATCCACTCAAAGCACCTTGGTTACATCACTAAATTCCAAAGTCGCCCTCATGCATGATTTTAGGAGTTAGCACAGTCAGTTCCATGATTTAGGGTGCCTTGTCCCCTTGATTGCCTATTTAACTAACTGTTACACCTAGTTTCACTACTACTGAGTGTAGGAGTGCCTATTTTGACCACTGCAAGTCAGTATTGCGCCTCCTTCCCTAATTTCTATACCCAATGACTCTTTCATGTGCTAGTACACCTCAGTTGACTATCCATTCATCATCGGTGGCCTCTAGACCTTATCAGGAGATGGTTCCTTTGCAAACTAGGCCTACCACTTGTGTGGATTCCAACTACCTCTTTGGGATCACGAATTTCTCCTTTGGATATGTATTATTTGTGTACACATTCTACTGAATAATAGAGGTAATGGAAGTTTTCCAATTGTTCTTCATTCTCTTGTGTTTTAACACAGTTTTTTCTTCTATATTTTTCCTACTCAATTCTTTTGATCTCTGTTAGACTTAGTGTGATTTTTATCTTTGTCTCTAGATATCTATGAGAATATCACAAAATATCACACTCATGTCTCGTGGGTTCTCTTTGCCTAGTCATTGTGTTCTATTTGATGTATGCAATATTATCTCACTTCAATGGCATATCTTACGTTTGAATTTCATTCCAAATTAACACTCTCCTTCTCTCCAACGATATGGTCTCAAAATATCATAACTTAAATGGAAATTACCTGAATGGATCAATACAACAAGAATTTGGCATGCCCATTCAAATAAATCCTTGAAAATGCCAACCCAACATGGTCCCAATACATACTATAGTATATGGTTAGCAAATGCACTTTTTCCAATATTTAAAAAATAAATAATTCCCATTGTGTATAGTCTTTCAAGTTAGTAAATGTCATAGACTCTCATGGTCACAATATATGGGTTTATGTATGTAATGTTGAGTGCAGATTGGTATGCGTGAGTAAACTGTAGTGCCATAGCTTATTTCTAGTTTAGTCATCAAAGATATTCAAAATAAAAGGTGATGGAATTTGTTGGATCTAGAGATTTTGACCTACAATTATGTTTTCCGTTAGGGGCCGTGATAAGTTCAATTGAATATTTTTTTCTAATGTTATGTTTTTCTTTTTTGAGATTTGAGCTAGTAAGGTCTCAAACATAACTCTATACTACATAGGTGTCCACGTTCTCTCCTTGGACTAGGATCAGGTCAGCAACAACTATGTGTGTGACAAGGGCATTGTCCTAGTGACCCGGGGCATGTGCCAAATCATCCTCTCCAACTGAAGGAGGGGTGATAGTAAAAAAATAATTACTTCACCTATGTGTTCCTTGAGGAGAGGGAAGGCCCTACCTATATGTTTTCAACTCATTGGATTTAGTATTGGGATACATGGACTAATTAAATAGATTACCTCATCTTTTACCGTGGAAGTTTTTGTCACCTTCTTTGTACCTACAAATTGTTTCCCATTTTCATTCCTATGAAGAAAAAGGTTTAGCTACAAATAGCAAGAGAGAGTGGGCATCAATGGTCAAAGGTTGCGACTTAAAGTTATGAATTATCTAAGAAAAATCTGCACTGATCGCAGGGTATGGTCAGCAAAGGAAATAACAAGTGAACCTTCCCCGTCGATGGCTCTGGTTGTACCATGCAAATTCCTGGAGTAGATCTGGACTATTGGAGGCATCAATATGCGCATTGAAGATAAAAATCATCTTCAAGTGCAAATGCTCTGATGTAACAACACACCTTTCCCAAAATAAATTTGGACCGTTGGAGGCATCTAAAGAAGCAACGGAAATGATTAGGGCCATTTCCCACCAATGGCTTGGATGGAGCCTCATGTTTCGTCATAACCAATCTGGATCGTTGAAGATAATATGATATGAATTGGGGATAACAAGGATAGTTGTTCCCTGAACGGCTAAGATTTAAACATACGATTCGTTAGAAAAAACCAAGATCGTTGGAGGCATTGAGACAGAATCCAAGCATAAAATGAATTATTTATGTTGATGATTCAGGTCAAATCACGTGACTCAGCAAGCCCAATATCAACCATCAAACAAAATAAAAACTTTCCATGGAAAAGAGAAAAGGTCCCTTCCCGCCAAAGGCCCTAATTACTGCAAGTTTCTCTCTTAAATCCATTTATGTCATCCATGACCAGAAGACTCATGTCAAATCTTATCTTTTAGTGCATTCGTTTTAAGAATCACACTGTAACAACATAATGGTTCTGGCATCCAAAACACCGTTCGCTCATGTAAAATCATAGCCACACCTAGATGCAGGAGGCATCAACTTTGAAAAGATATACCAATCTCGGCATCATAGTCACCCTCATGATCCAATCGTCCCATCTGTGTGATTCATAACTCATCATTCCATGCTCTTACGCATATAATTTTCACCCTAGTCGCATTCCGATTATACGATTTCCATCATGGAAGATCCATACCCAATGGTCGAATCCCGACTCATCATATTTTATATCTAATCTAAGCCATACGGAAGACACCTCATTCTTATTTTCACATCTATATATGTATGCATACTACATTTTTCTACCCACAATCCATTCCCACCTCCCTTGATAGATTCTGCCCCATGTCGCGCCTTGTGATGGAAATGATACTAGTCCCATTCATCCATGTGGCGATCCAATTACTGTTGTATGAGATATTGCATCCTGAAAATATTGGTTCAATCACTTTCACACAAAGCGTCGTATTGATTATCCCAAGTCACGCTCATATTGAATAAAAATTTTAATGCCCCACTCTTGGTCGGGATTGCTGGGCTCATATTGAATAAACATTTTGAGAAATACCAATGGTTTCTTGAAAATAGTGGCCCTTTTGTTCTCTCCACATCGCATTCTCTCAAGCTCTCCTTCTGCTACTACAACATAATTTGGGAGTTTGAGAGAGTGAATGGCACAAGCTAAGGAAGTTCTGCTAAATTTTCAGGTATATGTGCTCATGCTCCATCTTGGTTTTGTGTGCTCATTGGATGCATGGGAGTTTGCCTTGGGAAGGCCGGTATTTGGTTGCGTTGGCAAGAAACGACCTTCTTTCTACATTGGCGACTTCAGCAATAAAGGTATTGAGGACCCAGCCTCTTTTTCCAAGTTTGTCCCCTAACGCACGGCGACAATAAAAAATGCAACCTCCCTTACAGATTTCCTTATGCAGTGCATCATTGGGAAAACTCTCTCTGGTTTCGATGTTGATCAAAGAAAAATCACACTCACAGATGTTGTTCAATACCAAAATTAGTTTCACCCTCCAATGGCTTTATAGTGAGAGGCGCACGAGGAATTAAGGTCAATGGATAACGCATGATGGGGGTGATATATCTCTGTAAAATGATTATGTCGCACAGTAAGAAGATGAAGTATCCAACAAGAAGGAAAATGCCTCATAGCTGAGACCTAAGGGCATAGTCAGCACCCGAAGACATATAAAATATCAGGGTGCAGAGGTGGAACAGGAAGCTCAGTCATTTTCTGAGATTTTGAGAGTAGTTACCAGGATCTACAACATTAACCTATTCTTTCTTTATTTCATCATTCTTCATTGTAAAAGATTGTTGAAAATCTATTGTATTTTGAAAATAGATGATAAGCACCAGGTCCATAGTGATGAATTAATCCCCTCTGATCGTACACCGTTATACAAATGAAATGAAATTGCTGAGAATTTTCAGACCAGGACCAAGGCAATGATGCCACTAGGTTTCTAAGTCAGTAGCATTTGTATATGATATGTGATGTTCTTTCAAAGGAGTAGATAAGTCTCTATATTAGTGCCTAATTCACATGGATCATAACTTTATTACACCTATGTGATTTTTTAATAGTTCTCTTGAATGCATTTTAATGGATAGTTGAAATTTTTTTCTTATTGAAATGTATTTCATGGTTATTGTTCTTTTTTTAAAGGATTGGGTTATGATTAAGGTGCATCGGTTTCCCTTGATTTGAGATTGATTTTTTTTGGAAAAAGTTGTGCCTCCCTTTAAAAATTTCAACACTCATTGTTACTTTCACGGCTAAGATTTTCCCCCAAGCAACTCAAATTTCAGTTATAAATCCAGTCAAGTTTTTCATGCCTATTTGAAAGGTACCTAGGGTAACAGACTAGGATTTATACCTTCTTCATTTTAAGGGTTCCCTCCCTTGGTCAAAGGACTAACTTACTGACCTAAAGTGGTGCAAATATGGTGCTATCTGCACATCCCTCCTTGGCATTTGTATTTCAGCCATAGCCATTGTTTATGTTGCTTGCAGCTATAGTTGGCATGAAAAATCAGAGATACACCCTATCCAGGTGAGATACAACCTGGGGGACAACAAGGTGAGATGGTGTCATTGATTTGGAACGATATATTAATTTTAAAGAACCATGGCCAATACCCTTTCTAATTCAAAGAAGGAAGGGTTGTAAGAAATCAATATGTCTTTTCTTGATGTTCAAGAAGCATTTTATTGTATATTTGTGAAGTAACGGTTGCTTTTCTTGAAGTATAATCGTGTTCTCATAGCTTGAGATCAGAAATTATTATGCCCAAAAGGGAATCCTGAGAAGCAGTCTCTAACTGGTGACTCCATCCCCAAATAGGCTCCACTGGGGAAGCATGTTAATTTGTTCAAAATCTAGAATAAAGAACCATATTAACTAGGTATAAATCTAAGGGAAAGGTCATTTCTCCCCTAGCATACCCCAATCCCATCTGGAAAAAGAGGAAAGAATCAATTCCTCTAGTTGTGTGCATAAGCTCAGATATACCTATGATATCCCCGTTCATTGTCGAAAGTTTTGACCCACCGCCAGGAATTGCACAGAAACCATCAATTAAGCATTCATATTCACCCTCATTAAGCCTTCATACGCATATTTATGCCCCATGTAGTGAGCACTCCCTCCCGAGGTCTCCTACACCCACTAAAGACTTGAATCCCACTCGTACACCTATCAAGTCTAACCCCCTTTCTGTCGTCGTCCACATCCCCACTCCTCACAGTCCTACGGTTGCTCAAACATATATGCTTCTCGAAAACCCTAGTATGGCAGCTCCTAATCTTCCCAACCCATGGTTGGAGGATAGGTTTTAACCATTGGTATTTCGTCCTACACACCAATTGGGTGATATTCCTGAGGGATACCTCAAGATAATCCCTAAATTCAATGGGGAAAACGGCATCTTAGCTGAATACTACCTCACTGCTTTCCAACATTGCATCTACAACTTCGCAGCTGAAGAGGATGATGTCTTTTCCAGGATTTTTGTGCATTCTTTGGAGGGAGAGGCCAGAAATTGGTTCAGAAATTTTCCTAACAACTCTATCACTCATTGGATACAATTTGTCGATAAGTTTACAAATAAATGAAGTGTGAAGAAATACAATAGGCATATTCTAGTTGATTTCAATACCCTGAAGAGGAACAATGGTGAAACTATTATAGATTTCACCACTCGGTTCTGCAACTTGTATCATCGAATACCTGACACCATCGAGCCCTTTAATACATCCGTCATGCTCACATACATGATAGATTTTGATTTTGAGTTTTCTTTACTCCTGAGAGAAAGAAATTCGGTAGACCTGGAGACTTTATTTTGTGATGCAGAAGACTTGGAGGAAAATATGAAGGTTGTTGGAGTTCCCATGAAGACCACAGTACAAGATCCCGAGGATAAAATATATCCCGAAAGGAGGAGAAGGAAAGAACCTGAAATATTTTCAAGCCAAGATGCGCTTATCCTAGAAGAAGTGACCAAACTTTTTAAAAATATGGAAATGACCTTACTAAGGTCAAGCAAGGTAAGGTTATGAATCCTTTTTCCAGGCCCCCTCTCCCAACCCAAAATCCTCAAATTCAGGTCCAACCACAATATAGAAGAACTCCTTTGATGGTCCCACAGTGAGAAATGAGGTGGGGAAACCCTAATACTCAACAATATCCCAAACCACTTTCTGATGTGGCTCCTCCAGCAAATGAAGGATGCAAGTACTATCAGTCCATGCAGCAGGATCGAACAAATCCTTCTTCAAGCCTGAACATGTTATTTCATTTAGATGAGATGCAATGCGAAGAAGACTTGTTTGGATCTAAGGTATGTGCATGGTAGAAGATGAAGATTACATTCTCGAGGAGGAAATAGTACGCCAAGAACAAAGAGTGCCAACCTATCTCCTGCTCAGTTCTAATTGGTCACAGATAATAATATGGAAGAGGTTAGGAGTGCTTATGACCTAAGACCTTGATCTAATGCTAAAAACTTTATGCGGGCTGAACCCTCTAGGAATTATAATGAGAATCGAAGAGATAAAGGCAAGGTTGCACAACAACCGAGAGGAGCTTTGGTCCTAAAAGCTACAGATGTCAAACAAATTGTCATTCCACTCAAGCAAGAAGTCAAAAGTATAGAAGCTAGCAAAGTGAAGCCGGACCCAGTACAAATTCCAATAAAGCAGCCTCTGGTTACCAAGGTACCAGATACACGTCCTATCCTTGCTCCTTTTGATATTAAGCTTGAACTGGGTAAGATTAAAATCCCAATTCCTTTGTCTATATTCTTGAGGTTCCCTACTCATAAAAAATAAATATCCTCTTATCTAGGCCTCAAATATACCAATGCCTTTGCAGTACTCAAAATTCCTTCTCCCCCATATAAAGCAACTTCTTCTTCCTCTAATGTACTAATGGGTCTGAGTGATAAGCCCCCTTTGTAAGCTGACCAAATTAACCTTCAAGATGATGCCCCCAAGATAGTCCCTTGGGAATATCCCTGATGAAACAGATCATGTTACCCCCCCTTTTTATATTACTCTGGAGTTTTAGAATTTCCACCTCCATAATTGTTTATATGATTCTGGTGCATCCCATTCCTTGATTCCTCTGGAAATCATAGAAAAGCTCGGACTACATATTACAAGACCCTATAGAGATCTATTTTCCTTTTATTCTAAAATATTCTAATGTATAGGCATGATCAAATATTTGGTAGTGGGAATGGTACAAATTCCTAAAAAATTTCCATGATGGATGTAGTTATAGATGATGTCCCACTATCATATGGAATGCTATTGTCCAAACATTAGAGAACCTCCATTAGGGGAACATCCAATTTTATTTATATCTTATTCCATTATTCCAATATTTGGTGGGGGGACCCATCAACTGTATAGGGAACTGAAGATGACTTATGTTATTAGTAATCCAAAGAATCCAACTAATTTCCCTGCCTACACTCCTGATGAATTGGGAACCTTCTTTCTTAGTCACTAGACTCCCTCTCAAAACCAAATGGAATTATTGTTAGATATTGAAGAGCCACCTTTAGACATCTATGAGCTAAAGGAATTGTTCTTTGATAGTTACTGTAAAGAAAGAGAAAATGAAGCTGATGTGTTTTACAAGCAGTCTTCAGGGAGAAAGAAGGGAGTCATAACCCAAAGAAATTTGTATGTTCAGAGTCAAGGGTAAATCAAACCAGAGGAAAAATCCAGTCGAAGCATCCCATGGTAGTACAACGCAAGCATAATGTCGAAGAGTTGTTTGGTAACATATTCAGGGCCAGCAATATCAAAACTACATTGGGAGAAAAGAACCATTGGATAAATAACTTTGTTAAGTCAACAATAGATGTTGAACCTTTCAGGCAGGAGCAATGCCGAATAAATTTCAAGGTATATCAAGAGACATTGAAGATTTTTTCTGGTATAAAGGGCCGAACGTGAAAAGGATCTCAACAGAATTCTAATGTTAATACGGGATAAAATTCATGAAGACCCTGAAAAGATTAAAAAAAAAAAAAAAAACTTGATGATTTGTGGAAAAAAACCATTCGTCGACCTCCCGAAGAATTTAAGTCCACAGATTGTGGAGGACAACCATTGGAGTACCCACTGATGGAAAGTACCTAAATCCTTTTTCCATAAATTGAAATCACCCATTTCATGTATTATAGTCTCCCTACTTCATGTTTTATTGTTCTTGTTTGTATAATTGATGTTTTCCCTAAAGCGTCACAGTGAGTGTAATCACTGAGTATAATTTTACTTGGTGGGGAGATAAAATTTGGGGATATTTAGACCAATTACCAGTTGTATTATTACATACATGTAGTGAGTTTAATCATTGTGGCATAAACCATGTTGAGCTTGTGCAGTCTTGATAATTTGCAGAACTCGACCTTGAGCAGTATTGAGAAGTTGCAAAATTGTTAAATGCAGTATTTATAAGTTAAAAAACTCCTCTCCTATATGCTCATCGATGGGTGAAGGATTTTAGGAAACCCCAAGGGAACCCTATCCCATGGTCATTTCACGGAGGGACATGAATCTGCGGATGCCTCCTACCTTTCTTTGTCCAACTCTCTCAAGCTAAAACAATAGGTGGGATGCTTCTACATCTAAATTGAACCTAACTTCTCAGGTGGTTGTAGTCTAAGATGGACTGGAGCAGGGTAAGGTAGGGGTTCAAAAGGATAACCTCCATCCATGGGTTGGAGTAATGAATTTCCTAATTGTGATTTCCCTTCCCGCTTGAGACTTCTTTTATTTTCATATTTCATATTATTGTGTCTCCTTAGCAATAAAAAAAATTAATAATAAAAATATGAATGGTTAAGTTAGAGACTATAGTAGTTTTTCTTGTCAAATAATTGTCTTAAAATTCCCCATGACATTATTTCATGATATTTGAATTTTTCAAGGAAATACTACAAAAGGATGGAAAATAAAAGAGTATGAAATTTTTCTTTTGGCTCACTAGGGTTTATAATTGTCTTGAACTTCTTTACAAAAAGACACCATGCCTTTTTATTGAAGAGCATAAGTAACTATATTGAGTTAATAAATATCATCTCATTAGGTTTTGCGTTCAAATATCATGGGGAGGGGTTGAGGGTGGGAACCACTTGTGGGGAATTTCACTTCCCCAAGGGATGTCCAGTCATCATAAATATAAATGACTCTTGTACAATCTTGGTGGCAGCTCCTACTTGTGGGCAGATTGCTCTTTCATCCAACATTGGGGTTATCCTCGGCCTAGGCTCGACCTAGGTTGGAAAGAAAGAAACAATATATATATATATATATATATAGAGAGAGAGAGAGAGAGAGGAGAGAGAGAGTCATTCTCCTTTACTCAAACACCCTAAGGGCCAAGCAAAATGGTATGATATGTACAAGAAGCAAAAAGATTAAGAAATATTTAAGTCATGCATTTTGCATTAATGATATCTTAAATATTTATAAAGAGAAGGGTCGTATGGTTTAGCACCAAGGCATTGGTTTTGAAAGCAACAAAGTATTTATTTACAATTTCAAGTTCAATCATTATTGGTTCGAATTTCATGAATAGATTGAGCTAGTAAGTTAGAACAGAGTGAAGTCACATGGTTCAAGCCATACGACCTATTATTTTTCTCAAAATAGTACCCATATCCTACCTATAGTTTAAATGTTTTTTTTTTAGGACATGTGAGAAGATCTAGGATCTATCGAATTCTAGATTTCCATAGTTAATTTGGTTAGATTGAAAAAAATGTGCATAGACATATCTCATAGGGTAAATTCTAGTCCCTATGTGGAGCATTGCTTTGGTGAATTTGACAATTCCACGTGCAAATGTCATCTATGTCATATACTATTTTATCCTCCTTATTGAATGCATTCCCATTCATTGCAAGAATTAGTTACATTATGCTCAATGTCCCTATAGGCACTAATCAAGGTGAAAGAGAAACACCATTAAAAATTAACCACCATGCCTCAAAATTTAGAAAGCGATTGTTGGTGAGAAGAAATGAAAAAAAATAATGAATAAATGAAATTATGGACATTGATGATTTTAGGTTTAAACACCACAGAGGTCTCCCTATAATTTGCTATTTTGCAACACTAACGGTGTACAATAAATCTTTAATCCATTATTCTAGGGTGACACGGTTCTAGGGTTTCATGTTCTCTATGAGGATTTTGATTGTCTGGATTTACATTCAAGTAATGGAAAGTGAAACAAAGAAAATTGGCAAAATGCGACGAACCTAAATGAAAAATATAAAGCTGCATAGAATTTAATTGACTACGAAAGTGATACATACTAAAATAAGAGCATTAAAAGTTGGACGGTACAAGTCCTCCTGGTAAAAGTGGGTGTTATTTTTATACATGTTAATCAGTGGGCCTCTACCCCACTAACCTCTTATATTAACCTCACATTAATTAGTAATCCCTTTAAACCACAATCCCCCATTCTTCCCTTTTCGGTAAGTTAATATTTGACAAAACCTATGAATGAAAAATTGTAATTTTGACAATGAACTCTTACAATTTACTAAATTTTAAGCTGGCAATGTTAAAATTTAGTAAATTGTAACATTGTAGAAGGATTCAAAGACCCCAGGGGGACTTTAAATCCATCGACGACTCTAGGGTCTCTGAATCCCTTGAGAGTATCTTCATAGTCAATATTATTCATTCACCTTCCTTATCTACAATATAATAAAATTAGCATTGCCAAGATAAAAGTTAACTCTCATGAGCTCCAATATAGTGAAATTGAGCATTGGAAAATTACTAAAACACTGTGGGCTGAAAGGATTTTCTAAAACAACTAATTCATATTCATGTAGTTGTTAGCAAGTCATATTTTTATTCTGGCTAAATTCGTCATTTACGTTAATCAGTTTTAATTGTGTCACTTATTATTTAGTTGTGTTTTTTATCCCTGGACTAAATTAGTCATTTAAGTTAGTCGTTTTTAGTTGGGTCACTTAAAATTGCTCAAATTCGATAGTATTTCACTTGAAAAAACTGTGGTGGCTAATTTGTTTAGTCACGTAGTCACTTATCTCCCATTTTGTACTAGTGAGCTACTCTTGTTTTTTTTTTTGTGATCATGACAAAATGGGTGTAGTCCATAGGTGATTGAACTTATTTGATGGAATCTTTATGAACCTAATTAAGGAAAAAATTTCGAATTGGTCGCATAAATGAAATTATGAAAGCTGCTAGTGAAATCACTATAAAGGGATTTCTATTTATTTTTGCTTGCTTGAAAGACCTTTATTTGCTTCTAGGATTGCTTCTTAGTCACTTAGAAGTTTAGGTTCCTCTTTAGCAAACTTGTAATGAGCTATTGACTATGATTTTCTTAAGTTATTAACTATGATGTTCTTGAAAAAATGTATGCATGAATTAGAAATTTCCAATAAATTTGAAGGTACACCTCACCTATTCAATTGTTCCATGTTTGCTTTATGATGTCCAAAGAGATTTGTATGTCACTGAGAGAATGTGATGCCCAAAGAGCTTCGCATGTCTCCACTAGAGATATTTCCAATAGCAGTACAAGAATAACCAATGGGTGAATTTGATTTTAATGAGGCAATGACCAAAAGAGATTCGCATGTCACCACTAGAGATATTTTCCAATAGCAATACAAGAATAACAAATGGGTGAATTTGATGATAATGAGGCAATTATGGTCATAGTGCCTTGAAAACATGTAGAAGATTCATTCCAAAGAATAACAAATGGGCGAATTTGATGATAATGAGGCAATTATGGTCATAGTGCCTTGAAAACATGTGGAAGATTCATTCCAAATGTGTGGCAGCTTTTGGACCTTCATTCCATACAGGATTCAAATTTGAAGCCTTCAGGGCCCTTCAGAGGCCATTTTACACATCATAGAAGGCCTCTTCAAATTTTACCATGCAAAAAAAAATTAATTTCATGGTAAGCCCTTCAATAATTAAATTAACCACTACTATTTAAAATTGCAACAGAAGGGTAGCTTCAAATTTCACCCATCAACAGTTTTCAGTGGGAAATTGGAAATTCGGCTACTAGCTAGGTCACTTGGGAGTGGGACTCGATTACTCTCCAATATCCACGTGTTCCATCATCCATGGATCATGGACCATTGGGCCTCTAATAATATCATTGACCAACTTACGTGGACGGGATTACACTGAGCATCCCATGGCTTGAACACTTCCAAGTTCTCGTGTTTGTAGCGAGCGCTTACGTGTTTAACACATTTAATGGCATCAACAAATTTATTAAACGTGGTTGGTGGCTCATATGTGTTGTTGGCAGTGGGCTTACCAAGTTACCAGTTATCACATACCAATTCGTGAATGTTGACTCCATGAGTTAATTGAGTATTCAATGTATAATATATTATGTTAATGTGCCCTGAATTTGGCATTTCAGACAAAATCCACAATCCAGAAACTTCTTGTAATGTTGCAGGTTGTTGCTGCTGCCCGTGGCCCCTACCTATAGCCCTGTGTTTTCTTTGTTGTATCAAGTTAATCCTACCGTCTACGACTCCTAGCCTCACACCCTATGTTTTCTTTGTTGTATCAAGTCAGTCCTAGAGCTCCCGAGTCCCACCTTGTGTTTTCTTTGTTGTATCAAGTCAATGCTCGAATTCCATGCTTCCATGGCTCCGACCATCAATATATAATATTATAGGAATACAAACAAGCTTTTTCTTATACCCCTACTCCACTATGGTTGAGCTACTTACATGTTCCACCTACCCTATATCCTCCAGTCCTCCAGGAGAGTTTGCGGAGCGAAGCTGGCAATGCCATCCCGCCATAAACATATTTAAAGAAATTCATTTTCTTTGAGGAGCTCAACTTCAAGGCTAACTAGATTGATCACATCCTATGAATTTACAGGTATGTACATCATTTTATCCATTCATGATCTCATCAATTATTTAAAAATTTTGTTATTTGATTAAAATTCTGTAACTTCAAAGTTCAAACACAATATTATTATTTGAATGAAATTTTGTTACTTCAATGGGCCTTGAAGGCTTCAAATTTGAAGCCTGGACCCGAGAGTGGGTTTGTCACAAATCTCCATCAGAGGCTGGTTAGAACGACATTTATCAATTTCCAATTGTAGCAACAACAACAATTGCTTATTTCTTCATATGTCCTGTGTATACGCATATGATTCCATGTGCTCCTCGCCTTTCCCTATTTTCCATTTTCGCCCGATCGAAGCTCTTGAGAATTTAGCTACCCTTTAACTTTCATGAAATGGAAGGGACAAGGAAGACCATTGTTTTCACTCTAAAACCAATTGCTTCCCCATTCAGCTGCCACTGGACACGGTTGCATCCATACGGGAAATAGGTGTGCGCAATGCGCCCCCCCAGCTTTACCAAAAAGCCCGGGGATTTGGGGAAGTTCCCACTCTGCCAACCTCCATGCATCTAGTTAATGAGTCAGATCAAGAATCCATACTTTGTATCTAAATCTATATTAGATGAGCTATTTTCCCCAATTGCTCAGTCATCGAATCGACACCTTCCTCTAGTACACGGTTTAAGATTCTTGGTATTTATTAATATGAAGACCACCGATGCTACTACACTTACAATCCGCGTTCGACTGTATGAACTAGGACAAAAAAAAATTTCTAATCTTGATTTTTAGAATGACAATGCTACTTTACCTTTTGATTTTGTTGCCCTTATCGGTTGGTCTGGAATAAAACATGAACTTCAACCATATATGCATCTCCTCTCTACTTGGTCTACCTACGTTTTACTTATGATTCACAACCCATCCTCTACTCCATCATACCACAGATTTAGTATGTATAACGAGATCCTGGGGGGAGGGGGGGGGGGCTATAAAGAAGAAACATCGAGGGTCCATAATTAGCTATTAAGAAAAAAAGTTGTGTGGAGTCAGATAGTTCTCTTTTCTCAAACCATAACATAGCATGTAACATGTAAGGAGTGCTTAAACTTATTCTATCCCAAGTACGTGTGGCATTCATAGTGTTGAATGAAAAAATAAAACATATATTGTTGCATTGGCATTCAATTATGTCGTAGGGTACACAATTAGAGTGACAAAGGAACTTGCTATTAGTTTTCAATCCAATCCAACTTCTTTGTTGAACCGTTCTCTCCAATATACTTGCGTGAAGGAGGATTATAAATGGCAACGCAGTTGTTTGATAGAGGTGCATGAAAGTGAATTATGGTCCTCAATTCAACAAAGTAAAAAAAAAGTTACCATTCAGATTCTTTCCCTTCACCTTTTTTACTGCCTTTCTACATACATCTCTATTGTTCACTAATTTAGCAACAAATACAGACCAAACTCAACGTCTAATGTTTTTGGCTTCTGAAACAATTTCTTCCTTTTTTTGCTTACATGATCATTTTTTCCATTGTTAAGTAGGCTAGAATTTATATTAGTTTGAAGAATGCTAGTGATTTACAAAGATTGAACTTTTCCAAGAATAAGCATCACGTTTCTTTTAGAAGAATTGAAGAACCCAATTACTCATCGAGCTTGTACTGTTCGAAGCATTCTAGGAACCCATTTTAAGAGGTATTAAATATTATTATACTGGTTAAAAGTTGGATTGGAATTGGGCTAGCAAGCTAATTGTAGCTGATGCAGAAAAAAAGATCTATAAAATTAGTTATGGCAATTCACACTAAACATCTGGAAAGTGGATTTTCCATGTGTCTCCTAAGTTATGTTTCACTAATAAATTCCTCGTGTTCAAGCAGATCATGAAAGAATTAAATAGTATTAATTTTGGCTATAAGGATGAAAGTTGGATTGGAATAGGGTTAGCAAGATAACTGTATTATTAATCTGGTTAAAAGTTTAAGAGGCAAGATCAATTTGGGAAACTGCTAAGATGGCAAAGGTGGCATAGTGGCCTAGAGACTGAGCCGCTAGATCGGGGCGAAATATGGTTGTGTTATATGACATATATAATGTTCAGTGTTGCTATATCCACTGCAAAATAAAGCCTATCCACTTTACTACGTCAGTAAACATTGAAATTTTGATTTACTAGTACATTTTCAAATGAAAAGAATAACTTATTTTTACATGACAGCATTGAAGGATTTAATATCTCATAGCCCTTCAAAGTGAAATGGGACCCCACCCTTCAAATTTGATCCCTAATTCCATATATGTGTGGCAACTTTGTACTTACAAGGCGACAGTGCAGCCGCATACTTAACAGAAGAAGTACCAAAAGTACCATACGTGAGAAGTATTATTGTTCTAAAGAGATTTTATAGAAGCTAATGTTAGTAAGTAATGCTAGTCGTTATCAAGCATTACTTCATTTTATAAAATTTCATCCAAAAATCTCAACTTTAACCTAAGATTTTTAGGAACAATGGACAATATGCCTTGCCAAATAAGAAAAGAAACTTGTTAATTGGTCAAGAAAATGATATATATATTATTATTGATTTGCTCATAAAAAAATGTTTCAATGGACACTTAAACAAAGTTTTAAATTTTCATTGGTTCTCGTGCAATAAATTGAGATTTTCTTTTTCTACATGTAAAGCTATACTTTACTCATGATGAATCAAAATATATATATGGTCTAGGTTACAAGCAAAACCAATCCATACAGAGAGGTTGTGAGGTGAAACACAACCGCCATTCATCTATCTGCACCAAAGTGCCACAAAACGAAAACAATGGAACCCAGCAACCCTGGGAAAAACAAAAGGCACTCGTGAAAAACACACCCATAGGCCGCCTAGAGGCAGCACACACCAACATCGCCGCCGCCGCCGTCACACACAAGGGCACTAAAAACGCCGCCGCAAGAGACTGCTAAGGTGAATACGCTGCCATAGAGGAGAGGGGACGCCGAAGGAGATTGCCGAGGATGTCGCCGCATAGGAGAAGCTCCACCGTTGCAAGGTAGAAGCGCCGCCACCAAGGTGAGAATCCCCGGCTCAAACGTCGCCGCCGCCGCAGAAGAGAAGGGTCGTCGATGGAGACCACTGAGGAAACGTCGTCGCAGAGAAGCGCCATCGCCACAATGTAGATGCGCCGCCACCAAGGTGAGAAGCCCAAAGAAAGCCGGAGACGAAACACAGAGAAGCGGAAGGGGAGAAATGGGTGGGAATTGAGATTACGCAAGCCTGATGGTAGGGACTAATAAGAATGACTTGTCTTTTGCATAAATTTCAATAATTCATTTATGATACTTTGCATCTCAAAATTGTTATTATCTCATATATATATATATAATTCAAAATCTTAATATTTTTTCTAATTTAATCAACATTATCATGTAAAACAATATTAATATTATTTTCTAACTCGATCAACATTCTCATGCAGGAGACCTCACATTGGATAAGCTATCTATATTGAAAACAAGTCATATCATCACTATAATGTCTTAACTATTTTGTTATTGCAGCAAAATTGTATGTTTTAAAGTGTGGATGAATTTTAAATTTTAGCATACGCTTCTAATTTCAACATTCAACATATCTCTCGACCATTGGCTTCCTGGCATTCTTTACTTCTTTGTCGTATTTGAAAGTGAGAGGTAATGATCACACTACTACACAATCACGGGTATCCTAATAATCTACAAACAAGATTGATAACCACGTAGTGGCTAGCAACTGCCAAAAACGAAAGGGCATATGACAATTGTCAATGAATACATGGGTGCATCCATATCACATTGATCTAAAAATGTAATGATAAAGTTACCACTTTGGCTACGTGTTTCAATGGAGATTATGATGGGCTAAAAAAATACAATGTTCACGTTCAAATAATACTTTCTTTGGAGATGTGGCCGCATCACAATTAAATGAAACTTCCATCGGAGATTATGGCTTGTAAATAATGGTTGTAAATAATGAGACTTTTTTTAATGTTCAAAATCGGATATCAATTGGTGGCAATCGGTCTGATGGAAATGGAAAATTCCACAGAAGATTAAAATTTTCATTTGGTTGTCATGAGACAACAAATTGTTATTCTGGGGTAATCTTCAAAAGTGGGGTAATCTTCATAAGTGTGATTTATCATCAGGGTAAACATTTGCATCTTATACAAACAGGAAGCGGAATCCAAAAAATATATTTTTGTTACTTGTCTTTATACATCGCAGGTATGGTGGGTGGTTCGTCTCTCCTTTGTAAGATTACCATATTGGTCAAGCCTTTCTCTCTCGAATGGATTGCAGAATTGGTACAAGTCAAATCACAGTTTTGTTGAATTAGCTTATTTTGTTTTCTGGGAAACGCGGAAGTCCAGAAATCTGGGTATTTTTTAAGACGTTTTTTTACAACCATCTTGGGTTGCAGGAAAGGCGATCGCATCATTCAAAGAGTTTACGGGCTCTACTTTGATCCAAGCTATACCTTCAATCCAATTAAGGGGAGTGCCTCTAAAAATAATCAACAATATTCATGGGAAATTCAACAGTGCATCCCAGGATTTGGCTAGAAACTGTGGTGCAGGAGTTACAATTTTTTTGGACAATCATCCGCATTTTAACATTTGGATGAACTGTGGCCCAGGAACCAATACAAAAAGCTCAGTTTGCACTCTTTGGATCCTACTATACTTTGAAAATATCAGAAATTTGGACCTTCTACAAGTTGTAAGGGATTCTCAGGTTGTTGTCAATTGGATTAAAGGGAAAGGCTCGATCCATGCACTTGCTCTCTCTCTCCATGGTTGGACAGGATTCGTCTTCTAATGAAATATGTGTTTTCTCCTGCAAGATCGACATGGGATTCATTTTTTCCATATATTCCGTGCAAAAAACTCTCAAGCGGATGCCCTTTCGAAACAGGCCCTTACAGCAGAGGAAGGAAAACTCTTTTTTGAGTTTTGGGACAATGATTTGCTTAGAGACTCGGGATGGTTTGTACTCTTTGCTCTTTGAGAAGCATCCTCTTTCGACTCTTTTTTTATCTACTTTGTGGGATCTTTGTTTGACCATATGTTGGTCGTTTGTTTTTACATATCCATTTTTGGTATGTATACTTCTTGGCTGGGGGCAACCTTGTTATTATTGTGTGGTCTGCTAGTTTTTGTGTTTTCTTTTATGCCATGTTTGGGCCTCTGGCCAACGGTTGGTTGTTGGTTACTTGGTTGTTTTTGTGGAAGACAATGTTTTTTTGTAATCTTTTTTATATAATTTATAAATAAAGTATAGCTATTTTTACTGAGTGAAAAAAATAATAATGGTTGATTATTAATATTAAAACCTATTTGATGGTCATTCCAATTAATCTCTTACATGTAACTCGAGGAGAGACAACCTTCCATGGACATTGATGATAGCTACGTAATATGGGTTCATGGATGATGATGCCTCTGGGTTGCACGTGTTTACTGATTTTTCATGCAAGCCTCATATCACTATAGTGGAACCAAAGAATAAAATTATAATACTTAGTAAGAGCAGATCTGATGGACATGTTGTTAGGGCTTATCCTAGTCCTATGATTAACTATTTTTACCGTCATATTATCATTCAAACGAATCTTTTGAATAAATTATATCAAAAAATCAACATGAGCTCATTACCACATTACCACATTCCATAGCCAAAATAACAACCTATAAATGATATACAACAACATAAAACATCATTTTCATTAAAACATCAGTTTTAGTAGGTAAATAATTGTTCTTGCAATTTGCTATTAACAATGATGTTTGATGAAAATTAATTTATAGAGTGGTAAATTTGGCATCATGGAGATTTAGTGACCTCATTTATGATCAAATAGGAGTTATTGAACACTGAATAACATAGTTTATCAATATTATTGATATTGATTGTGTGGGTTCAAACTTGGTACATTGGTTGTAAAGAGTAACAATTTATCAATATTAGTCAAATTGATTTGGCAGATACTAAACATGGAAGTTAACCCTAAAAAATGACAAATATTGACAACTCATGTTTAGTATGAAAAGAAGCATATGTTTGTTCATTGTGAATAGTGAAATTTAATGAAGTTGTTCATACATTAGATATGAACACCCATTTCATTAAATCTGGACATATTAACCAGAATCTGGACTAAAAAAATGTGAAACCGTGCTTTCTAAAGCCCAAAAACAAACATTCTGAAGTGCAAAATCAAGTTCAAAAAGTGTAGAAGTGCAATTTCATAATCATTTTATACCCAAAAATGATATTATGGATTCAAAAAGTGTAATTTTTTATTTGAAAAGTGCAATTTTCTATACAAAAAATGTGATGTTTTATTCAAAAAGTGTGTTTTTTTTATTCAAAAAGTGTGATTTTCGATTCAAAAAGTGTGATTTTTTTATTCAAAAAGTGCGATTTTTTATTCAAAAAGTGCGATTTTTTTATCTCAGAAATGAAGTTTTTAATTACAAAAGTGAGAATTTCAATTCCATAATTACGATTCTTGATTCTATCATATGTCAATTAAAATTTTTTGGATGTAAATATTGATTCCAAAGATGTCAGATTTAGTGTTTTATCTCAATTCTTACTTGCATTTGAGCAATGTATTTAATCTAATGGTTCTATGATTCTCCATTTTCTACATATTATACACCACACTATCAATGCAATGATTGTTAGTATTCTTCACTTTCTACAGATTATACACACACTATCAATGCAATGATTGTCTGCATGACATGTTTTAAATTAGTTTGTTGCATATTCTCAACATTAAAATAGTTAAAATGACCACCATAGTAATATTATGCCTTGACGGGGTGGTAGGCGCAATTGGGGTGATCTTCTACCCGGTAGGAAATATCAGAGTTCATTTTTCATCGAGTCTGGGTAACGCAACAAATAATCAAGCAGAAGATTATGCTCTCGTCCAAGTTATTTGCTTACCTTGACAACAGGGGATAGAATCCAGCATAACCTTGGGAGATTCAAAATTAGTGATCAACCATCTCAGAATGAGGACTCTTCCCAAGGACATGAAATTGAGAGGCATTTTCCTGAGGATCCAGTAGGAGGTACTTGCTTTTGCAACATATTTCCTTTTTACATCCCTAGATCAAGCAACTCAATAGCGGATATGCTTTCCAATTTGGCCACCATGGATTTGGTAGAACTTCTTAAAATCAATGAACAATCTTGTTCTCAACCAATCCCTTGATCGGAAATATGGATTTAGGGATTTTTTTCTATGAGAAACCCAAAGGAGCTCTCCATATCAAACCCCACAAGTAAATAGTATGAGGCCCTCCACAAAATCTATCAAAAGCTCCACATGAAAATATGGTGGCAACATGACACATGGGGACTGAGAAGCATAGTCGTTGATGCATTAATCCAGCCATCTCATCATGGTAAATCACCTATCTACACATACATTGTATGCAATATGGGTAAGTTTCAACTTACCCTTTGTACTCCCCTCATGCCTAGATCCAAGGAGATTGAATGCCTGAGTTCAAGTATAATGGCTAGGAAAGATTTGGCTCCACCCAGAAAAGGTATGAATTGTACCTCCAGTCCACATCAGCCACAGAGAATGTGCAATTTAACATGGCCATTGATGGAAAAGAGAGAGACGTTGATTCGATGGAGATGGCAATCACAACGCATGAGTAAGATAACAGGTGAAAGAAAATATGAAGGGGTTTGCATGAACAAGGAGCTAGAAAATAAAATCACAAGGATTCAATGTAGGATGAAAAATTCCCAATCATGCATCCTCTCATGTCATTCTGCAAGCGATATGAAAAAGAGAAGCAAGGGGAATGCTCGTTGGATAAGAGTAGTGCAGGAGGAGGAGAACACGGAGCTTGAAACCAATATACAATCATTGCAAATACAAGTTCAAGGTCTATCAGTGTAGGTCCTCAATTCACTCGAGATATTAACATAACAAAAGCAAGGGAAACATAGACTAGAAGATGAATGCCACGCTCTCCAGTCTGAAGTCGAGGAGTTGCATAACAGTCCTTCACCTTGGTCCATAGTGCAAGAATATATGGAACACTCGATGGAAGAGTCATCACTCGTCCCATAGTCCCAACAAAGGTTTTCTGGACCTCAATCAACCCCCCTCTGATGTAGACGAAGAAATTCTTGTAGCCCTAGAAGAGGAACTAGTGAAGGTTGATGAGCAAGCAGAAGACGAAACTGACAGGAAAGTCCTGCCATTGCCATAATTCTAAATGAATTGTTTTTTCATTTTGGTATTAAGAATCTTCTATAGAATTTTCTTTGAAGTAAATTGGGAAATATGTATAAGTTTAAGCCTATTTTTGAACTATGTAACAACTTAGACAATATGTAGACCTCTATAATATTTATTGTTGAAATATGTAATGATGATTGAATGTATTAATTTGGATGTGCGTTGAAGACAAAAAGCAGTGTCAACCGCTTATGGCTAAGATGTAACAACGCACCTTTCCCAGAATAAATATGGATCATTCGAGGCATCTAAAGAAGCAACATAAATGATTGGGACCCTTTCCTGCCAATGACTTGGATAGAGCCTTGTGTTTCATCATAATCATCTGGTTCATTGAATGTAATATGATATCATTGGGGATAACAAGGACAGTTGTTCCCCAAACAGCTAATATTTAAACATACGATTGGTTAGAACAAATCAGGACTATTGGAGGCATTGAGATAGAATCCAAGCATAAAAAGAACTATTTTTGTTGATAGTTTAGATAGATCATGCGACTCAGCAAGGCCGATCTCATCCATCAAATAACAAAAAAAACTCCCATGGAAAAGAGAAAAGGTCCCCTCTTGCCAAAGGCCCTAATTACTGCAAGTTACTATCTTAAATATGTTTATGTTGTCCATGACCAGAATACTCGCGTCAAAGCTTATCTTTCAGGTTAGTTGTTGTGAGAATCACACTGCAACAGCATAATGGTTTTGGCAACTGGAATAGCATTCGCTCATGTGAAATCATAGCCACTCCTGGATGCAGGAGGTGTCATCTTTGAAAATATATATTCCAACTCTGGCATCATAATCACCTGTAGACATATAAAACTCAGTGCGGAGAGGCGCAACAGGAGATTCAGTCATTTTTAGAGCTGAGAGAAGTTTCCAAGATCTACAACATTAGATTGTTCTTTCTTTCTTTCCTCATTCTTCATTGTACGAGATCATTGAAAATCTATTGTATTTTGAAAATAGATGGTAAGCACCAGGGCTATAGTGATTAATTAATCCGCTCTAATTATACACTGGTATACAAATGAAATAAAATTGTTGAGCATTTTGGACCAGGGCCGAGGCAATGATGCCACTAGGTTTCTAAATCAGTAGAATTTTTATATGATATGTAATGTTCTTTCAAAGTAATAGATAAGTTTCCATATTAGTGCTTGAGTCACATGGATCAGAACTTTATTACACTTGTGTGATTTTCTAATAGTTCTCTTGAATGCATTTTAATGGATATTGTTTTCTTATTGAAATGTATTTCATGGTTATTGTTCTTCTTTTCCAGAATTGGGTTATGATTAGGGAGCCCAGTTACCCTTGATTTGAGCTTGCTTTGTTTTGGAAAATGTTGTGCCTCCCTTTAAAAATTTCAACACTCATTGTTACTTTCACGGCTGAGATTTTCCCTCGAGCACCTCAGATTTCAGCTGTAAATCCAATCAAGTTTTTCATGCCTATTTGAACGGTACCTAGGGTGACAGACTAGGATTCATACCTCCTACTTTTTTAGGGTTCCCTCCCTTGGTCAAAGGTATGGCTTACAAAGCTAAAGTGCCGCAGAGATGGTGCTATGTGCACATCCCTCCTTAGAATTTGTATTTTGGAAGTAGCCCTTGTTTATGTTGCTTGAAGGTATAGTTGGAATGAAAAATCAGAGATACACTCTATCCGGGAAAGATACAACCTGAGGGACAACAGAAGTGTTATCGAACAATACAGTTTAAGAATATAGTCTTGGCCTATGCTGAAATATATGTCTCAATATTGCATAACTATTTATTTATGGTGTCGAGAAAACATTTTGGTGAATTTGATGTACTTGAAAATTTTCCATGAGGAATAGTTATCTTTGAGGTTTTTTTCTTTAGATCATTTATTTTAGTAAGTCATCAAGTTGCTTATATTTTAGGTTGCATTCCATCAATGTCAGAAGCAACATGATTATAATTTTCTGCAAGGCTAAAATCATTTGCTTTTTTAATTATAGTTCATTATATTGTAAATTTGTTGGAATTACAAGGTGCGACGAAGTCAGTTAGATGGAAAAAATAGCTTCTTCGAGGTCCTTCTCGAAGCTTGCTGACTTGGGACCCCATCCCTGACCTCTTGGAGGAGTTGGCACTCAGTTACTAATACTTTGGAGAGATCCCTTAAGCCTCTCCTACCATCTCTCAACCTATCCTATCCATACCCTATCCACTTAGTCCTATATGAATGAAGCTCACTCCCATCCCAAGGGGAGAAAGTCTATGGTATCTACATGCCGGTGAAATCACCCTTGGAACATCTCCACTCACCTATTGGAGAACTCATACTTCCTTGGAAGGATATGGCAATTGGCTTTGTCGAAGAAGGGCTACGGCATTAAGCCTTGGTTGTAGTTCTATATCTCTATTATGTACTCCCCTCTTTTTACAGTAATACAAATGCTTTCCACCAATATTGTTCATGTGTGTAATGATATTGAGTAGTTTACTTGCTTAACTGTTTACTTAGATCTCTTATTGTATAGATGCCTTTTACTTGTTTCTCTTGTTTCTTGTCTTGACAAGTCTTGCAGCTTGGATCTGACGACCGTGAGATGCGAAGTAGCATTCAGGAGAAAGGATTGCAAAGTGAAAGATAAGACATCTAATACTCGATCCTTAAGTAGATCTAGGAAATGCATTAGTAGCTTGTCTTATTTGTTCTAGACCCACTTTGAGCTAGGGAGATCACGCCTTAGATCCGTCTTTGGTAGATTGTCCGATAACAAATCTGGCGACCATACTGGGGAAATACAGTCTTATTCAGTAGTCAATTTGAGAATCATTTTCAGTTGATTGCTTGACACAAGCCTTTTATTTTTTCCATTTACTTCTTGAAGTTGATTTCACTATCATATCTTCGTATTGAATACCCTGATCTGCTTCCCCTGAGTTTGTACAACTCATTCCCAAACCATTCCATGGTTCATTGTTGAGAGATCTGATTCATTTTTGAATTTAGACTTCGCCTGTCGCACCTAGGCAGTGGGAACAGAGCGACACTGTGTCATTTTTGGTCTCTGTTCTTTACCTGTTAGTCACTCGTCGCATCCTTTTCATTGGTAAACTGCGACGTCATCGCACTTCCCACATTGGTGAACTATGACGTCGCACTGTGTACAAGCACAAAGTGCGCCGATTTGTCAAAATTTGGCATGCAGGCATCTTCTTTCCATTTGACATTCTGGACTTTGGTTTGTTGTATGAACTCCCTCTGTGCTGCAAGATCCAGCCAGGGATCCCACCTATGATTTGTGTTTTGAGTGTTTGGTTTTGTTTGGATTGATTTTGGGTTTCGTTTTGGACAATTTTGAAGACCGGTAGTGGTGGATACTCGTGTCTCCTCCACCTTTGTCCGCTCACCCTTGCATTCCCTTCCTTCCATCCCTGATCTGATCATTACATTAGATCAGCTTCCAGACCTCGTTTTCATCATTGTTTGAGCTTTGCTTGCTTGGTTTGCTTGCTGTTGCTTGATTTTGAGTTAAGTGTGTCCTTCAGCTTGATCGAGTGCTTGTCTTTTCTCGAGTTTTCTGAGTGTACTAAGTGCTGCAAGTGGTGTTTTTCTTTTTAGTCATTTAGATCTGAAAGCTCAATTGCTATCAAGTTTATTCTTTGATGCATCCATTGAAAAGTTAAAAAGTGCTTCTTTCCCATCATTTCTTAAGCATTATTGAAGAAAATTGTTGTGCATTGGAACGTTTTTGTTTATGTTTTGGAAAAATTGGATGAATGTATGATCTTTTGTGTTTTTCTTGAACTATGAATCGCTCATTTTCTCGAAAGACTCAAAGTACGCTTCGATTTTTTGCAAAATTGATTCCATGCTAAGGAAAGATAGATGCATTTTTAATTTTTCTTGCTTTTAGACCATTGGAAGTGAAATTGAAAAACTTGCATATTCCATTTCAGAATCCTCTCTTTTCATTACCTAGTGACATTTGTTTTGAAAAGAAAAAGAAAAGGAAAAATGTTTCGATTTGGATAGTAGTGTTGTGATTTTTTGTGCTTCGTTGAAAAAGGAAAAGAATGTTCTCATTGTCAGATTTGTTTGAATTGGGAATTAAGTTGCATTGAGTTTGTTTTGGCAATACTGTTGGAAAAAAAATTCTCCTTCCCATAGCTAGAATTCATTGAAAGAAAAGAATATTTCGTGCATGGAGTTAAGACTTGCATTATGCTTCTGATTCTGTACTCACCTCATGCATTCACCTAACTGTCCAAGATAAAATCAACAATAGAACTAGGTAAAAAATTTAGCAACATGTGTGTAAGTTAGAGAAGTTTTCTAGTGTCGTTAAGCGTGGAAACTATCGTTATTTTCCAGCACTGTATCCCGAGGGTATTGTAGTATTCCACGTACATATCGGTATATCGAGCTCCTTCACGTACCCACCAAGTACCATAATCCGTACTTGGCGTATATCGAAGGGTGTATCACGTACTCGGTAGTATATCGGAAGGTCTCTTGCTGAACGGTTGTGCATTAGACAACACCACTACGGATTTGAGCTCCCACGGACCTTGCGTATATCGGGAGACACCACTAGGATTCTTAAAACCAACTGAGTTAACCATTTGGTCGTCTTGGCAAAGCAATACATCGAGAATAGCACTCGGGGAGATTAGCATGCACGTACTGTCTAGGTAATAGGGTATGCAAGCAAGGGTACGGTCCCAATCCTACTTGTCGCGTCATATTGTTGGACCCTGGAGTATATCGCGGTTTGCGATGCCTTGATAATCCCGTGAGGTTCCAGACTTTTGAATCCACTCTGTCACATAAGTTTGCTTGTTGCCTTAGTTTGAGTAGGTTTTTCTGGACTGCTTTTCTTTTAGCATACCCTTAGGAGAAACGTTGTTTCAACCTTCCTGGCTGATTTTCCTAACGCTCTGGCGGATTTTCCCTGGAGAAGATCCCGTAGGATCTTAAACTTATCACCCGAATATCCCCTTAATCCGGAGGTTATTTCGAGGGTAAGAATGGATCAGTGTAACACGGTCGTAGTTACTGAAGTGGAAAAGCCCATTCTAAATGTTGGAGGACTGTTGTTTCCACAAACTCCTCCGGATTCACCTACCTCTCATCCCCTGCAGGATGAAGGAGCACAAATCTCTGCTTCACCAGCCCTTTCTCCCATCATCCTGGGAGAACCTGGATCGTTGGAATGGATAAACCGACCCCAGGATGACCCTACTGCAGCTGTTGGTCCTTCACCAGCTTACTGGACATCTTCTACAGACCACCCAGTGGCTCATTTTTCCATCTCATCCCCACCCAGTGGGACTACTCCGGACGACGCTTTAGCCTACTTTTGTGGCCAATTAGCTCACTTTCGTTCCATGGCTAAAGAGTTTCGGCAGTCAAGTCTCCAGCGACGGGTTCAAGACCCATTGTTACCCCCTTACCGACCCATCCCAGATAATCATTGGTAATACTCCTTGAATGCCAAATGCCTCTTGCACTCTTCACCCAAGCCCATGTATTCAGCTTGTCGAACCTCCAAGGATTCAACTACTTCAAACTGCATCTCAGGTTACTCTGATCTAGGTGCAAGGAACTTGGGCATAGTATGCCTTGGTACATCCTTGAATACATGTGGCCTTTTTTGAGGCCTATTTTTAGAGAACATAGTCTCACCAAGGATCTTCTTCCCTTCATGTTGGGAGTCATTGCTGCTCCCTTCTCCATCTCTGCTCAGTAACTGCTTAGTAAGGCACTCTCGAGTTTCTTGACCCGACTTGATGATTTCCTTGCATATGTCTTGAATTCCTTTCAAAATTCTATGAAAAAATTATCTGAACTCTTCTTTCTCATCCATATCAGTCATACCATTTCCTCCTTGAAGCTTTCCTCCAATGGACTCAACCTCTTCTTCAACACGGGGCTCTTTAGGACCTTTAGCTTTGGGTGGTGGAATTCTCTTGCGACTCATCACAAATAATCAAGAGAAGGTTCATAGGACCATGCGATGATACCACTATAATGTACCAAATCTGATTCAAAGGAACATTAACTCCAAAAACTTTAAAAAAATGGACAATAGTAGATTGCTTTGACAAAACTAGGTAATTTGACTAGAATTCAAACAAAAAAATTCAAACCACATCAAACTCTTCCTAAAATCTTCCAAGATGATGTTAATGACCTACTAAGGCATGAAATTAGGATGAAAACATTCCAATACTTTGACAGCAACACTTTTATGGGTACATCATGCTCGAGTAGACCCCTTGAGCTAAACCCAAGGGTACAAGAAAATAGTCCACGAGACTTCTATGGAAACCCAAGGCTTCTGGTGCTTGCTGAAACTAAGCCAAACTGAAATTGAATATATGGAATATACCCCAACCTTATGCAACAAATAAACATAGGTTTAGAAACAATATAGACATGTTTTGGAGGCCAAAAAGACAACTACGCTACTTAGGACTGAATGACTAGTTTTTCTTCAAACCTTTCCAAACACTCTCAGAGGGTCACGAATCTCAGTATTAAGGATGTGGATGGTTTTATAAGAGTATTATGGAATTTAAACAGCTTACATAAATATCAAATATCTCACATAATGCATTTTATGACAACTACTCAAAAACTAGTCAATTTTCAAAGCACATAGAGCAAGCCTTGAAAAATGAAGATTCAAACAACTTTTGTAGTTCTTAGATTTATTCTAAGGTATGATACATGAATTAAAATATATATTATTTAATATGTGAGAAATATGTGAGAGTGGTGCACTCCTCTCTTATTATAAGTTGATTGGCCATCTAGATACATTGAATGTGGTCTCCTTCATCACTCATGCTTTCTCCTTGAATTCCTTTAGCAACTAATATTTTGTCTGCTTTATCCTTGCTTTGTTGCCTTTCCTCTTTATATTGGTTTTCCTGCTTTTGGAAACATCCTGCTTTTCCTATATTTTCTCTGATTTTCTTGTTCTTTTTCCTGCTTTTCTACTTCTTTATGCTTTATGGAATTTCCTGCTTTTCCTGGCCGCTTTTTGCTTTCCTGAACTGGATGCTTTTGTGCTTCTTTCTATCTTTTTCTGTCTTTGTGGAATTCTCTTGATTTTCTCCTAGTTTCCATTTGGGTTGACAACTCACTAGGTCCACTTGAACTCATGCACTACCTTATCCACTTAGCACGTGCCTCTTAATTACATAAATTGAATATTATCAAAAATATATTAAAATTTAACATAACACTTTTAATCCTAAGTCTAAAAATTTAATACTTAGGTAATTAATACATCAAAATTTAACCGCATTCACTTATTAAATTATTGGAAGAAACTATAGGGGTTGATTTGGTAGCAGGATGATTATGGAGCCCTCAAGGAGGGGACATTACAGTCCTCCCCACCGAAAATTGCTTGTCCTCAAGCAATGGTAACCCAAGGTGCTGCAACACCTGCTCATTTTCCCAAATGGAATCCTCACTGGCTATTCCTTTCCACAAAACTAGATACTCCTTGATGGCCCTATTTCTTAGTTGTATTTCTCTTGTTTGGATAATCCTTTTTGGTACTAAAATCAGTTTTCCTTCATCATCCAATGGCAGAAGTTCTACTGAAACTGTCACTTGCTACCCCATTTCTTTCTTGAGACATGAGACATGAAACACATTATACACCTGGCTTCCTTCTAGAAGTTCCAATTCATAAGCAACTTCTCCTACCTTCTGCACAACTCTGTAAGGACCATAAAACCTTGGTTTTAAATTTTCATCACCTTTAATTCTCAAGGATGATTGTTTGTAGGGATGCAACCTCAAGTACACTAAGTCATTCACTTGAAAGCTATGCTCTATTCTGCTCCTATCTGCATGCATTTTCTGCTAGTTTTGAGCAGTCTGCAAGTTATCCTTAAGTGATTTCAAGGTATCTTGACTTTCTTGGATCCAGTCATTTTCTTTTGGCACTCTACTCTCTCCAAATATCTGATAAACATAGGTGGAAGCTTCATATCCATATAGGGCCTTGAAGGGGACATTCCAATAGAGATATGATAAGAAGTATTATAGCAAAACTCACCCAAATGTAGCCATCTAATCCAAGTCTTTTGTTTCCCTGTAACGTAATTTATGAGATATTCTTCAAGCCACTGATTGACCCTCTCAATTTGGCCATAATTTTGAGGGTGGTAACTTGTACCAAGATCCAAATTTATCCCCACCAATTTAAACAACTCTTGACAAAAAGCACTAGTGAACTTACTGTCTCTTTCACTGTTTTTTTTTTGGCGAGCCATGTAATCTGAACATTTCTTTAAAGAGAAGTCAGCAATTTGGGTTGTTGATCTAGTTGAATAAACAACAAACAAGTGTTCAAATTGAGTAAGTATGTCTACTACAACAAATATACAATCTTTACATTGTACCTTGGGTAGACCAGTAATGAAATCCATTGAAATGCTCTCCCATTTTTGCTTCGGAATTGGGAGTGGTTGTAGTAGCCCAGGTAGATGTGTGTGCTCAAACTTATTCTGCTGGCATGTGTTGCAACCCATGACATGCTTCAAGACATCATATTTTAGGTCCCTCCAAAATAATCTCTCTCTGCTTTTTCGGTAAGTTTTCAGGAAACGAGGATGCCCTGCTAGAGGTGAATCACGGGAAACCTCAAAAAAATTCTTCTTCAATTATGATCCTGGTACCAATTAAATTATATCTTTGTAATAGATGACTCCATCCAACACTTTATACAAATCATCTCTAATTAATCCATCTTTCAATTCACATGCAAATTGATTTTTAGAGTACTATATGGTTAGTTGATCTTTCCAACCAATAGGGACCTCCATTGTAGAAAGGGATGGTTTTCTTGAAAGAGAATCTACAACTATATTAGTTTTCCCTTTGTTGTACACTATATCAAAATCATAAGCTTGGAATTTACTCACCCAGATCCTCCGATATCTTTCGGATCACCTGAAGCATCCCTCCACAACCAGACCATTAATAAGACTGGTCAACCCTCGCAAGAGTTCAGTCCTGCACCCCAAGCGAACCAACTAGTGGAAGGACAACAGTCCAACACACCCGTCACTACTGCAGTCAATTTATCAATTCCTCCTCCACCTCAAAATTCAAAGGGAGGATATTCCATTCCCTCGGATTATCTTATTGGTAATGTTATTACTACGGTAGCTAGTCAACAACCTACGTTGGTTCAACCTCTGAATAGTGGTCAACCTGTTGTGGCTGGGGGGAAACCCCCTGTTTCCTAACCAGAACATAGGCAGTGGAATCCCCAACGGACCTTCCGTTGGACCTTACCAACCCACTAAACCATCCACCATGGGATTATCTCATGTTGGGGGCCCATCCAATGTAACTCAACCCTCATGGAGTCAAGCGTATCCAGGTTCCGTTAACCCTGCGCCAGGTCAATCTAATCTTGGAAACGCACCATACGGGATACCTTATCCCAGGAATCCTCACACTTTATGGGGGCAACAGCCTGTGTTGCATCATGGACCCCAACCAACTATCCCTCAAGTACCACCACCCCCGATCGGTCCTTCCCTACCTTCTACTAGAGGAGGTAGGCCCCCACCTAACCTTGGTGGAGGCCCACTTCATTTTACCAACAATATCCCTCACCCTTCCAGTGGTGGCGGGAATGGTCCACCACCCCCTCCAGGCAGAGGCGGCAAGGGACCACCCTATTATGGTGGAGTAGGAGACTTCCCTTCGGGTGGTGGAGGTGGTCCACCACCCCCTCCAGGTGGAGGCGGTGGAGGACCTAATTACTATAGTGGTGGCGGTGGTGGTGGAGACCCTCATCCTTCCGGCGGCGGAGGTGGCGGGGGGCCCCATCCTTCTCGCAGTGGAGGTGGTACACCACCCCCTCTAGGCGGAGGTGGTGGTGGGCCACCTTATTACGGTTATGGACCCCCACCTCCTCCTGGTAGTGGTGGCGGACCCCCACCTCCTCCCGGTGGTGGAGTTGGACCCCCACCTTATTGGAATGGACCACCTTATGGTGGCGAACCCCTTTACGGTCCGGGCGACACACCCCCCTACGGCCAGTTTCCTTCTGGTAGACCTTATGGTCAGTTTGGTCCATACACGACTTATCCGTATTATCAATACGCACAGCCTAACCAGCAACTGCCCTTCCTGGCTACTTTGGACCTTCCTAACCTATCTCGTCTAACCAATGATCCTATTTACCACGGATCTAACTGGCCACCAATTCCGGTGAAACTTCCATCTGATATCCCCAAATTTGACGGCAAGCCGGGTGAAGACCCTAAAAACCACGTGATGACATACCACTTATGGTGTTCATCTAATTCCTTAATGGACAATTCAATTCATCTTAGATTGTTTCAAAGGACTCTCACCGGTTCAGCTGCCAAGTGGTACATTGAGTTGCCACCCCACTCTTTTCCTGATTTTGGTTCTCTTGCCATGAACTTTTTGACACATTTCCAGCTGCCCATACGGTATGAAACTGGTACCGAGATTTTAACCTCGCTCCGTCAGAATACTGCCACTCATATTTTGGATCATATCCACGAGTGGCGAAGGAGACGATGTCTCATTAAATCTCCTATTCCAAATCAGCTCCCAGCAAAATTGTTTACAAAATCCCTCATCCCTACCATAGCAAGAGATGTTTCCATGCGAGGTGCTGTCACCGAAGAACAAGCCATCGCAAGTGCCCATGTACTAGACCTAGTCGACACTAAATTAGGCACTTTGTTTGATATTCTGCCTGACGTACCCCGTGACGTTAATAAACCTATGAAACCACATAAGGGACTCCAAACTGATGGAATCATTGGATCCCTTAACACCCATCCTACTTCTAGCACTATTGATCATCCAACCTCCACGGTTCTTCCCCATTACCGACTCAGGCTGGCCACAGCACCACCAAATCCACCACTCCTGCTCTAACTGAAGAGGTGAATTCTGTCCAATCAGCTTCATCTTAGAAGTCTGGTGGCAAAAAGAAGAACAAGGGGAAACCCAAAAATTATTCCACCCAGCAGGAACAAAAGAGCACTCCTGATGATACCAAGCAGAAATGGAAGCTAAAGTATCCTTGTTTACTATGTCAAGATGACCACTTCTCCAAAGAATGTCCCCATAGAGACGAAGTAAAAAAGTTTCTTAGGGGTAAACCAACTCCCACGGTCCTCAATGATCCGTTTCCTACTCAGAACCAGCAGATGATTGCTCAACCCCCCTCAGCCCAGGGGGAACCATACAATACTGCGCATGTTCTCATGGTGCATAACGAGACGATCAATTTGAACACTCGCTTGCGATATTACGAACCAGTCCCTTCGAAGGAATCCACTGGAAGTAATACTGAAAAAGCTTCTGACTCCTTAACTGATGTCACTTTACCATTAACTTCTCTCACCATTGAGAAGCCATCCTTAGACCCGATATTGCGACCGCCCTAGAGTACGATTCGAAAAGCTTTTTTCAATCCCAATGCTCGGGCGGCACAAAATTACAATATCGTAGAAGACTTGGCACAAGCTCCTTGCGCCATGTCTACCCTAGAAGTTTTGTAGAATTGTCCTAATCAACGCAAAACTCTCCTTGCAACCATCGATGCAGTCGACCTCGATTCCTCGAATACCATCATGTTCCGACTTAACCACTTCAAGCCGAGGCTCTCCCACCAGCTCACATTCCAAGTTTCTGCGAACATTGCTGGGAAGATTGTCCATCATACCCTTTTAGATGAAGGCGCCTCCACTTCTGTCATGTCGATCGCCTGTTGGAGAGCCATTGGCTCCCCCGAATTGAATCATTCTCCCACCACGTTGAAAGCATTCGACAGGCGTGGCTTTCAACCTCATGGGCTCTTACAAGCTCTTGCTGCTGAGTTGGGCGGAAAGACCGTAACCGTTAACGTGGAAGTGGTCTCGGCCCCAATAGATTATAATCTCTTGCTTGGTCGCAATTGGTTTTACACCATGCAGGCGATAGCCTCTTCAGTCTTCCGCATATTGCAATTCCCCCACCAAGGATGAATTGTTACTATTGACCAATTAGATTTTTGTGCACCAAATGCGACTACTCATCCTAGTGACCATGTTCCTTCCATTGGACAAATGTCAAAACAGTATGAGAGTATAGGGGTTGGCCTTTTGAAATATTCTTCTCTCATGGGCATTTTTTCGGCGACGGACCCCCCTAATCATGTCGCTACGGTGAACATGATCTCCACAAAGATTTTATCTCACTCTATCGATACTCGGCTTGTACCGAATGAAGCCACAACACACCTGCTTGGAGATATAATGCCTCCTTCACCCGCTGAACGTATTTACGAGGCTATCCAATCAGCACCGGAGGACCATTTAACCGTGGCCTCTCCATCCTATTCACTACGACGGACGTCATCTCTGCCTGATCTCTTACATCGGACTTTTCATTCAAATGAGTCCATCATGGAAGTTATGAATGTTGACGACGGTCTGTGGGATGATCTCCACCATAGGTCATCTTTTCTTCCTCCTTTGGAGTACATAGAGGACAACATCCACACCCTCTTCTCACCAGACATCTACCCATTCTCTCATTCCCCCATCCTTACATGTCTTACGGACACGGAGGGAAACTTGTCCAACATTGAGCCAACCACCCCGATAGACATCTTGGTGAAACCTGGTATAGTGGAACACATTCGCATAGGCCAGAAGTGTTCCCCTAAAGAAATAGTTGCTGGCACGACCTTATTCAAGCAATTTCGAGACGTATTTGCTTGGTCCTATGAGGAGATGCCTGGGATAGACCCCGCGATTGTTTCTCATGAAATAAAAACCTATCCTGACATCAAACCTGTACACCAAAAATTGTGACCGATACACCCCCGAAAAAAAGCAGCAATCAAGGCAGAGATTGAAAAGCTCTTAAAGGCTAGTTTTATTTATCCTATCCCATTGACGGATTGGGTCTCAAACATCGTCCCTGTGAACAAAAAGCAGGGTACCATTCGCGTCTGTGTCGATTATCGAGACCTTAACCGGGCTTGTCCAAAAGACAACTACCCGACCCCCTTCATCGACCAGATTATCAACAATTGTGCCGAAAGCGTCATCTTCTCATTTACAGAAGGCTTTTCTGGTTACAACCAGATTGAGATCAACCCTGCCGACCAACACAAGACAGCTTTCATCTGCCCATGGGGAACATTTGCATACCGCAAACTCCCGTTTGGCCTTAAAAATGCTGGTGCCACGTTTCAACGGGCTATTTCATATGCTTTCGATGACATTAAGGACTTTGTGGAACCTTACCTGGATGATCTCCCTGCTCACTCAAAGCAGCGCAGGTTCCACATCGATCATCTGACGGCCATTTTCCTCAGATGCAAACGGTACAATATCCGTATTAATCCTCATAAGTGTATCTTTTGCGTTGAGTTTGGACGCCTCTTAGGATTTACTGTTTCGAAGGATAGGATCCGCATTGATCCCTTAAAGGTGGAGGCCATCATCAACCTGCCACCCCCAACTGATGTGACGAAACTTCAAAGTCTCCAAAGGAAGGCGACTTATTTAAGACGTTTTGTTTGCAATTTCGCGGAGAAGACTCAGGGGTATATGAGACTGCTCAAGAAGGACGTCCCATTCATTTGGGACGACCAAGATCAAAAGTCCTTCGACAGTATCAAAAAATTCCATCACGCATACCCCCGTGCTCCAACCGCCCAATTATTATCGATATTATATCTTATATTTCGCCGCTTCTGCTACCACTATCGCCATGATTTTGGTACAGGCAGATCAAAACGCCCAGGAACATGTAATATACTATGCAAGTAAGGGTCTCACCGACACTGAAACTAGATATTCACATGTCGAAAAACTCGCATTTGCAGCGGTCATCGCCATCCAAAAGTTCCGGCACTATATCTTGCTCTGCACCACCACCATCATCGCAGACTCGAACCCCATGTACCATGTCCTAACGGGACAGGTGCTTGGGGGCAAGAATTCACACTGGATTGTGATACTGCAAGAATTTGATCTTCTCTTCAAGAAAGCCAAGTAAAAAAAGTCTTTGGTGTTTGTCGAGCTGATCTGTGACCTTCCCCGTCCTGATGCAGAAATTGAGCACAATGACTCTTTTCCGGATGAATCATTGTTTCTCATCAGTACGACTGATCCATGGTATGGAGATATCTCATTATATATTCAAACCCAACGCTTCAACCTTCAACTGTCTCGCGACGACCGTCATAAGATACGTCACCATGCGAAGTATTATTTAATCATCAATGATACTTTGTATCACCATGGCATTGATTCGATTCTTCAACGTTGTCTCACTCACGATGAAGTCGAATGCGTTCTAAATGACTGTCACGCTACGGCATGTGGCGGTCACCTATCTAGGATGGCTACAGCCCAGAAGATTTTACACGCACGATATTATTGGCCTACCATCTTCAAAGATTGTATTGAGGCCGTAAAAAAATGTCCTCCTTGCCAACACTTCCATACGAAGAAGCGCACTTATCCCGCCCCATTACACCCGATTATTGCCGTAGGCCCCTTCGCAAAATGGGGAATTGACTTTATGCATTGTAATCCTACCTCGGTCGGGGGCATAGTTACATCATTGTAGCTATGGATTACTTTACAAAGTGGGCCAAGGCTATGCCTACATACCAGAACGACGACAAAACCGTTGCACTCTTCATGTTCAATCATGTAATAGCACAGTTCGGAGTTCCTCAGGAAATTGTTACCAATCATGGTTCCCATTTTCAGAACCATATGGTTGATGAACTGAGTGATAGGTTGGGTTTTCGCCATGAAAATTCAACACCCTACTACCCGCAATCCAATGGACAAGTCGAGGCCATTAACAAAGTCTTGAAAACCATGGTCCAAAGGATGGTAGGTACGCAGAAATCCAATTGGCATAACATGCTCTTTTCAGCGTTATGGGCCTACAGAACCTCCGTTAAAACCACCACAGGTTACACTCCTTTCCAACTAGTCTATGGATTCCGTCTCTACAACTCGCTGTCAAACTTCTTCCTAATACTACTGCCGAAGAAGAACGTCTCTTGCACTTAGAAAAACTTGATGATTCCCGCCGAGATGCCGCTCTTGCTAATGAAGCGCACAAGAAACGCATCAAAGCCCAATATGACAAGTCAGTTGAACCTCATATATTTAACGAGGGTGACCTGGTCCTCACTTATGACCAGAAGCACGACAAACTAGGAGCAGGAAAGTTCGAATCCATGTGGCATGGACCTTACATTGTCAAACGTGTTTTGGAAAAGGGAGCTTACGATCTTGAAGACTATGACGAAATCTCTTTGGTTGAACCCTGCAATGGGCTTTACCTGAAGAGATACTATGCCTAAACTTGTCACGCTTAGACTTTCTTGTATATACTGTACATGGCGTGTTTTTTGTGTTTTTGTGTGTTGTGACGCTTTTATTTTTTAGTGTCTTTAGATATTGTTTCCGCTCCTTTTACCATGTTCTGTCTGCGTGTGCAGATGGAAACGTGCTATGGAATCACGGACGAAACCAGCCAGAATACCCGTAACCTTGCTTCGGTAGCCTGGGTACTATATTCCCCAACAAGTGAGCTCATTATCTCAGGAGGAAGTTGCCTAGGGTTTGCGACCAACAATGCCGTAGAATATCACGCAGTAATCGAAACCCTAACTAACGCCATTTCCTTGGGTATGAACCACATTGTCACCCACATGGATTCTCAATTAGTGGTTTCCCATCTTAACCGGGTTTACTCCATCCGTGATCCCACCTTACTCCGTCTCTTTAGACGAGTATGTCTCCTGGAAAGGTCATTTGAATCCGTTCAGTACCTACACATTCCACGAGAGTTAAACACAGTTGCTGACTCGATGGCCAACTTCATTTTGGATTGGTACATCACACACACATAATATTCATAATATGTAAAAGCATTCACAACATGTAAATAATGCAATGTATAAAAGAAAACATGTAAACAAGATCACATCACTCATCATTTTAAAACACATAATGTATAAATCATCGGGAATGTATGTATATATATATGTCATTCAAAAGTAGTGATGGTACAAAATCTAAAGCACGATGGCTTTCAGTGAGTCCCTAAAAAATCTGAAGCCTCATAGCTTTTAGTAGTACAAATTTGAGGCCTCTAAGCTCTCAATACAAGTATAATAGTGTCATCAAGCCTAACGCCTGACCTTTATACCACCCCTAGCACGGACAACCCGCTGTCGTTGAGTAAGGAAGCAATCCACGGTCCTCGCTACCTTGCGGAGTAGGGCATTGAAGCGTATGGACGCTCCAACCCCAAACCTCTACATAGGTCTCGACAGGTCATCTATCGCTGGCTCAGGAACCTCTACTGTCAACTGGGACAAGATCCTGTATACCTCCTCCATCTCCTCGATGGCATCATGAGTACCTGGGGGCACAACTGCTTCCCCACCTCTGTCTCTCCTCGCCAGAAGGGAAATTCCTACCGGCCATACGGGCCCCACATCTGCACACACATGTTACATACTTGTCAGTACTGCATCAAAAAAATGATAAATAAGCAAAACTAAAATTACAAGGGTTTTTGTTATCACCTATGTCACCCCATGCTGCACCCTCGAGCAGCACTAAGTCAGGATGCTCTCTGAAATCCATACCGTCGTACGGGAAGTCCTCAACCATGAGTAACTGGCCTTCCAGCCAGCTGAAGAACTCAAGACCAAAGCTGATGATAGGTCCTCCACCATGACGGGTCATCACCTCAACCCATCTGAGCATGTGGGGATCTCTAGGATCCCTGTCATCTAATACTAGCCATGGACACAAGAGAGGGATCTGCTCCGAGAGGAACGATACCACGATCGATCCATAACCAAACTGATTGAGCTCTCCCTGTCGACACTTGGTCAGCTTAGATTGGAGGTTTGCAAGGAGACCCTCGCACCAATTGAAAACCCTGGGGGACATACAGTCCTCCGCATAAATCATCTGAGCCCGAGTAGCCATGTGTGGGGCTTGGCTTCCTGCCACTCTAGTAATAGTAAACAGTATGGCATGCAGTGGGCAGCTCACCACATCCCTAAAAGGAATCTTCCCACTAGAAGATCGAGCAAGAGCGGTACAATGCTGTGACACCATGTCATCGACTGTCCGGTCATTGGCCCGTGTTCCAGTAAGAGATACAGGGTCCCCTCTCCGAGACAAACCTGTGAGAAAATACATGTCCTCAACATCTATTGTGAGGACGTGCTCACCGATCACGAAATGTTGTTGGGCCGCATCCCAACTCTGGAGCATGTGTGATAGCAATGGGATTTGGGATCTCATCCCCTGAATCTCAAAGAACTTGAGAAAACCCCAGTTCCTCAAGGCATCCATGCATTGTGGATCATTGGCAGCTTGTACATCTTCTACTTCGTGTTCTCTTTCCCGCCACTCTAAAACCATGTTGGCTTGCTAGCAACCTACCAAAAGGGACATTTAAACACTGTTAGATCCTACTTCAACCACAGCAAGTTCTTTTTTTGAGTTTATTTTGATGTTTGGGAAATGTATCTCCGTCATCGCACTGTACTTTTGCATACAGTGCGATGTCGTCGCACTTCACTCATTCGGGACTTGCACTGAGTCGGTCTCGTCACAGTTCCCAAAAGGGCCAACTGCGACGAGCCGAGAGCGCAATAGCCCTCCATGAATTCATAAAAAAAACCCAAAAATTGAACCTAAAAACAAAATCCAATCCACTAGAAAGTTGTTGGATGAAGTTTAGGTTTACCTGCTCCTAACGGTGGGTGAAATGGCGGATCGTAGCTCCCAGAATCGGCAAAGGAAATTTTGGCTCCAAATTGGTACTTCTCCTCCCAAATTGACAAATGAAACAATGAAAACTATTTTTGGCCCATTTTTCTATTTATAAATAGAATAGAATATTCCTTTTCAAATATTTTGATACTCTTAGGCCATTTATCATAGTTTTGACCATTTCTGTCGTATTTGGGGCTATTTGACACATTTTCTAGTGTGTAGGAGTTGTAAGTAGTCTTTTGTGTCGTTTCTCGTATCACAACGGTCATCACAGGTATGAACGCTCCCTTGAACGTTTTGTCGTTATTTTTGCAACGGTTAGTTTGTAATTATTTCGTGATGATGAGTTTACTCTTCGTTTGTTCTCATACTCATGAAACTATGAGAACAAGTGCCGAGTTATGATTTATCACTTTTCCGGGCTCGTTAAAATCCCACGAAAAAGGACACCCCCCGGAGTCTACCATTAATCTCTTTTCAGGCTCTCGAAAAACGAAAAGATTGCCAAGCGAACTTGTCGCGTTCATGCTTGTTAAAGTATTTGAATGGTCGTCTTCCTAGTGATAGTTTACCCCTTTTTTGGACCAGGAGGCACTAATTATGAAAAAGGTATACTCCAGCCAATCATGACTAGAAGAGTCCTCTCCCGTGTTGTTTTACCCTTTTTCGGGCGATGAGGCTAACTTTACGAAAAAGGACCATTGGAGTCTTCTTTAGTTCTTTTTAAACTCTCTAAACATGAAATGACGACTGAGTTTACCTTCTATGGACTCATTAAAATTCTCACATTGAAGGGCCTGTCATGGGACGAACCCCTCCTATCCCAGGTTTGGAAAATATTTGGGATTGGACTCATCTATCAGATGAGCTATACCGAGCATCTGGTTACCCTCATCAAGCTTGTAAAAAACACATGAGGCACTCATCATTCATGATGGGGAAAAAGGAAAGCGTTTGTGTTACATACCTTGTTAGTGGCAGTATGTATTCATTCTTGAACATGGCACTCATCTGCATTTGCATACAGCACTTGGATCATCCGTTTGTCCTCGAGTTCCACTTATTTCCTGAGTCTCGTTACTCCTTTGAATCATTCAAAGAAAAGATTCCATCATCAGTCACTTTGAGAATTTGTGTTGCACTCGTCGTGTCAATACTACCAAGTCATGCCATGCCCATGTTCAAGAATATGTCTATCATTTATCATCTGTAGTCAGTACACCCACCATCACGTCGGTCTACTCTAAGTCAGTCTTGCATGTTACTGTACCATCCGATATACCCTATACATTTTTGTCGTGTTTCGTGTCGATTGATGGAGGATTCATCATGGCCCTCCTTCGATGGATTCATCCTTGTCGACTTCAACACATCATCCGAGGATTGAATCTAGAAACCAATCAAGTACCTTGGCCCTGCATGCTTCAATGGCAGGTTACCTCGCTTTCGTCGTGAGTTTACATCATTGACTCTTGATTGAAAGATTTCATCTTGCGTTCGACTTCAACTCATTTATTCACGCTTGATGATATGTAATGTGATACCTTGGGAATCATTGACATCAATGGTGATCTCCCTCGCACTTGTTAACGGTTTACATCAATGGCCGGTAATCAAGTGGTTTCTACCATGTTCGACGTTAAGACATTTGTAATCACATAGATAGATTCGTATCATTGCGGGTTCATCTTGAAGACCCTGGGGAGTCATGTTTTACCTAGGTTGCGATGGAGTTTGTATTGAGTTATATCACATGGATCCACATTTGTATTGTTCGTGGCTGTGTTATCATATCATCATGGATCTACGCTTGTGTCTAGTAGCCATAATTGTGTTTAGTCGGTCATTACTACCATGGATCTGCAATGTATTGGTCGGAAGCCATGTTGCACTTTATATGAGATTGTCAGTTCAGAGTCAGTTGTACTGCAGCAGTGTCCTTCATCCAACAAGTTTATTGCCGTTACTTCTATCAAATCACTTCACATGTCTATCTTCAACAGCTTCATGCTTTGGGGGGCATTCTATTACACCCAAAATCTGCTCATCATAAGATTCAGTGTATACACCCCTGAAGATATCTTGACTAAGTGATCAACCATAGAGGATTTGTACCCAATTGTGCTAGGTTTTGAATGGTCGTCGCAGGCTGCACATGAGAAACATGCGACGTCGCACCTTGCCCCATTACAAGGTGTGACGAAGTCAGTTAGATGGAAAAAATAGCTTCTTCGAGGTCCTTATCAAAGCTTGCTGACTTGGGACCCCATCCCTGACCTCTTGGAGGAGCTAGCACTCAGTTCCTAATACTTTGGAGAGATCCCTTAAGCCTCTCCTACCATCTCTCAACCTATCCTATCCATACCCTATCCACTTAGTCCTATATGAATGAAGCTCACTCCCATCCCAAGGGGAGAAAGTCTATGGTATCTACATGCTGGTGAAATCACCCTTGGAACATCTCCACTCACCTATTGGAGAACTCATACTCCTTGGAAGGATATGGCAATTGGCTTTGTCGAAGAAGGGTTGCATCGTTAAGCCTTGGTTGTAGTTCTATATCTCTATTATGTACTCCCCTCTTTTTACAATAATACAAATGCTTTCCACCAATATTGTTCATGTGCGTAATGATATTGAGTAGTTTACCTGCTTAACTGTTTACTTAGATCTCTTATTGTATAGATGTCTTTTTCTTGGTTCTCTTGTTTCTTGTCTTGACAGGTCTTTCAGCTTGGATCTGACGACTGTGAGAGGCGGAGTAGCATTCAGGAGAAAGGATTGCAAAGTGAAAGGTAAGACATCTAATACTCGATCCTTAAGTAGATCTAGGAAATGCATTAGTAGCCTGTCTTATTTGTTCTAGACTCACTTTGAGCTAGGGAGATCACGCCTTAGATCCATCTTTCGTAGATTGTCCGATAACATTCATTGTTCGAGGCCAAGGACCCTATTTGAGGAGAGTGCATCATCTTCTTTCTAGGCATTATTGCCAACTTAGAGAAGAAATTGCTAGAATATCCCTCTCGAAGAGTTCCTTACCTTGAAGATGATTTTAGAACTTATTGCATGATAGATCTATGATCTTATAGAGTATTCTATTAGAAAGTTAATCAAAGAAGCTTATAGAGGAAGCACCCTTTCTAGATTTATCTATAACACATTTTTATTCACATAAAGAGAGATCACCCCACATGGAAGCATATAGAAACCTTTAATTTGATGTATCAATACCCGACTTAGAAGTATCTAGAACAACCTTAGGCATGGAAAAAATAACCTAAGAAGGCTTGATAATATCAAATCTGAAATATGCAATGTATGGGGATTATTATTCGATAGAAGATTTTTTTTTTTTACTACATATATTCAACTTTGATGTTATATCTCAAGACAAGTACTTAATGGAAGTGTTGTAGTATCTTTTTGAGTTGAGTATGTTGGCAAGAAATAGAGAAGATTGTGAAAATTATACTTGTACTAAGCGAGAACAATATTAGTGTAGGACAAAACACTAGAACATACCATCACAATATGCAAAGAGGAGAAGATGTTTGCTCAAACCTATACACTTGTTATTGCTATTACAAAATGTGTCACAAAACAAAGTGTTGCAAATGTGAAGTGGCTCGTGTGTTCATGGCCTTGCGGGAGAAGGCTAAGGAAGCTAGCCACACTAATACAAAAAGAAGAGAAGAGAAAAGCTTCTGAGGTGTAGCATTGTGAATCAGCTTCATGTGTTCATGGCCTTGGGGGAGAAATGCTAATGGAGGTAGCCACACTAATACATGAAGAAGGGAAGTGAAAATATTATTTTGTGTCCATGGCCTTGTGAAAGAAGGCCAAGGAAGAGAGTCACACTAATAAATGAAGAAGGGAAGAGAAAATACTTCAAGGCGTGAGTATGTGTTTTGCAAATGAGCTATGATTTAATATTTATACACGAGTAAATGATTATTGCTTCATGCAATGTGGTCTCAGACTATTGGCCTTGGGCATTGTGTCTAAGGTTGATCCCTGCTTAGTTAAACAAAATTGGGTTGTCCAGAGAGTGTACTGACTTGGTTAGAGTTGATCATTGGTTTGTGTGCAGGCCCACTATTAACCTAGTCTACTTTGTTGATGCAAGTGTTCTTGTGTAGAGATGGTCTGATGCAGAGTTAGTGTTGGTGTGGTGATGGTTTTGTGGAACTGTATTTTTTTCCTTGGGCATAGTTCTTATTTTGGTTCTTATGCAGAGTGAGAAAAATTGTGTTGATGTAGTTTGTAGTAGGGGTGCATGGATCAGATGTCCCCACTCGATGAGAAATGGTCCCCACTCCATTAAAGGTGAGTGAGGATATTTTGGTTGCAATCATCATTAGCGTGTGGTAATTGGATAAAATGCGTGTTCTCTTTTTTTTGTCCATGTCGATTGCTTGAACTATCATTGAATCGAATTTGTATGTGGTTGATGATCTTGCAACCTTTGATATAAGTGGTGACTATGGGGTTAGGATGAACTTTTGGAACTCTTGGGAATCAATCCTTGTTGAATACTAAATATTAAGGATACTTAGTTCCAACTGTCAACATTTGGAAATAAAGGGGAATTATGAATGCATCCCTAAATACTAAATACAACAAAGGCTATAGGTCCCTCTATCGTAGATCATCTTGCTAAAAGTGTGGTGCCATTCCTAGTTGAATACTAAATATTAAGGATACTTAGTGCTAACATTTGAAAATAATGGGGAACATTGATTGCAGTCTTAAATACTAATTTCAACAAAGGATATAGGTCCCTCTATCATAGATCATATTGATAAAAATGTCGTAATCACTATCTTGTCCATAATCAAGCATTTGTTTAGTGCATATATATAAAATAACCATAACTCATGAAAAGCAAAAGCAAGAAAGCACATACCATCACATCATAGACATAGATTTATAGTGGGATGATTTGGATTGAATTGAGAATGAATGAAAGATTACAATATTTGTAGATAGACATGAGATATAGTATTGAAAGTAGAGTATCACAATTAAAACCAAATTCTATAAAAGAATAAATGGTGAAAAACACTATGATGTACATAGCAATACATAGTGGCTAGAATGGTGGTAGCTTATCTATGAGAAGAGATTTTATGACTACACAAATTTTCAAAATGCCCATAACTAGAGGCTGAAACTACATTTACAATAATGCCCCAAAACCCTAAAAGGAAAAACCTTAATATGCAAGAATCCTAACCCTAGCATCAAGTTAGGGTTCAGTTGGAATGTTGAGCTAGATGAATATGAGCTGTCCAAAAAAGGGGAGCCTTGCCAGGGTCATAAAGTTTTGCTCGATTCTTTGTTTTCGGTGTCTATTAGCTTGTTCGAAATAATATTAGTAGACTTAGTCAATTCCTTGGGAGATGGGTGTAAAAATCACAACAATGTAGTGGAAGGCCTTGAAAAATGCATTAAAATATCATGATATTTGTGAGTATTTATAACAATAATAATACATTAATTAAAACAAAAATAATAAAATATTTTATTTATATATTTTTAATAATAATAATAAATTATTATTATATAGTTTAATAATTGTATTATATATTTTTAAATTTTTTATTAAATAATTTATATTGTAATTATTATTTTAATAATTATTATATTCGTTATTTTTTAAAATCTTTTATTAAATATAAAAAAAATAATTATTAATATTATATTTTTAATAAAAAAATTATTATATTATTATTATTATTATTTATGAAAAAAAATTAAAATATAATAAATTATTATTATATTTTCCTTACCACAAAAAAATTCCTTGACCTTAACCCCAAAATCCAAACTCACATTCACATACTCACCCCCCCCCACCCCCCGAACCAGCATTGATCATCAGAGATCCAAAAAGGAAGTCAAATATATATTACTGAGAGAAAGACGACAATTATTTATCAGTGAAAAAGCCAAAAATCAAGGAAAATCGGCAATCATCGAAGAGTCAAACATCAAAGGAAGACCAAGTATCATCGGAAGTCGAGACCATTCACCTTCGAACGAGTCAAAAAAATCAAAGTCTCGGAAGATATTAAAGTAGTCACTCACGCCAATTGTGGAAGATTATGGAAGACATATATAAATTCAAATTTTGGACTAAGTGTCCTTATTGCGAAATGGAATTCCAATATTCGACATCCTTTAAAAATTGCAATCGATCCTGTCCAATATGTGATAAACATTTTATTATGAGGGACGATCCAGGTCACTCACAATTGCAATCACAGTTATGAACAGTTCCAACCAAGCTAAAAACATGTGAACTAGCTAATAGTGTTTTACAACTCCAGTTCGACAATCAAAAACGAAGTAATGGTTTTCAAAAAGAACAAATTATTACATCCAAATTATGAATTCAATCATTGGAAGATAGTAGAGAAAACCTCACAAAAAATTTATCTGATAAGGACAAGAAAATATCACATTTGGAAGGTATCATTCAACAAATTGAAGACTAGAGAAAAAAACCAAACAAAGTCGAAGAATATCCGTATGGAAATATTCTCGACTTAGAAGAGGAAATTAGTCGTCTTAACAAAGTCGTCATGGACAAAGAAGACGAATTGTCACAAGTACATGAAAAGTTAAAAAATCAGGAAACAGAGTTATGTCATCATCAATAGAAAAAAGAAAAACTCCAGCAGCAGTATGACGACAGTAAGAAAACACATAAGTTGGAACTGACAAAAATCAACTAGGTGTTATCAAGCAATACCAAAGAGATTTTTCGACTACGAAATCATAACAAAACACTGATTACAAAGATCAAAAAATTGAAAAACAGTAGCAAGAGGGAACACTCCGGTGAAGACCTCGAAGGAAGAATACTGGAAAAGCAAGAAGAAAATCAGTGTCTAAATAATCATAATCAGGAACTAGAGAATCAAATCAAGAAGTTAGAAATTGAAAAAAAGTCGCAAGATGAAAGAATCGAAAAGATTCAGAATCATAACAATCTAATGGAGAACCAAGAAGCACTTTTGACTCAAACCCAGTCGACAGGGATTCCCATCGTTGTCGACACCAACCCACCACGATCTCCCTGAGCACCAGCCCGGACAGGTTTTACCCTATCCAGCAACACCTATGGAACAGACGAGGTCTCACCCGAGGCGATCAAGGGAGAGTGAACGGAACCATGTTTCCGCCGAATGAAGAAGGATAACTGTGGCAACACTTAAATTATCGCAACATCCAAGGCATATCTATGCATTCAAGCTTAACATTGTTCATATTCAAAGCATCATTCAACAGAAACATTCATCGCGACAAATATAACATTAAAGCATTAAGTGCAGCAGGAATCATAGCATCAATTGTGAATCGCAACAGGCATTATCATCAAAGGGTACACAGGAAATTCCACCAAAACCAGATCTCAGCAATACCTCTTGATCATACATACAGACTCAAAGATGCGCATAATCAATATCCAACGATCCGTACTAAAAAGCAAAAACATAAGGTAAGGTCCCTCAACCCTTACAACTCTTGTCTATATATAGGCTTCCGCCTTTTAACTCTTGTCCACTTACTAACAACTTCCTAACCGACACTTGGACAATTGACCCAAAATCTAACTGATGCGGTCCAAATGACCCAAAAACCCACCTACTACTGTACAATTAACCCAAAATTACATATCATATGGTCCAATTACCCAGAAACCTGCATTTTGCGGTACAATCGACTCAAAAATACCATAATAATTCAGCTTTCTTCCTTCTGCGACCTCTTCTGACGTGTCATTGCATCGGCGATGCTGCGATTCTTCCTTGCCAAACCTCCTGCCAACAGGCCCCTAACACAATCTTGTGGCTCGCCCTCGAGCCACGTCAACTGGACATGGTGTATTTTGTGGTCTTCACTTTGAAGTCCTCGTACTACTGCGCGACTGTCGTCACCATTTCCTTAACTTCCATAGCTGCCAACTGACTGCCGACCACATCTTCGATAGATGGATGCGCAGTGAGCCTTGTCGTCACCTATTAACAACCTTTCTGTATTGCTTGAAGCACTTCACCAGCCTTGGTCATGAACTGTCCACCAGCATCCTGGAATTCCTCCAGCTGCGCAACACACTTCTTCTATCACTCATCAGCCTTGGCGACGCACTGTTGTAGATCTTTCAATTCTGTAACCTTGGCAACCTGCTCCATGGCTGGCATTACACGCATTGCTGCTTTGAGTGTCGCCAATTGCCCCTCCGCTTCCTGCCGATCCTTCATTAGTTGTTCGACCTGGTCATCCTGAATGATCTGGCCCCAAAATTGCACAGTGTCAACTGTGAGTTTCGTCGCAGCCTTTTCCAGCTCCTCCAACTGAGTGGCGACCTCCTCAATCGCCCTTTTTTTGTCGTCGACTTCAACTTGAGGCGTACCAGGATTCACCTGAGCCTTCAACTCCTGATTCTCCTGCCGCAACTGGACAATGGAAGCCCCCAGTTACTGCATGCATTGGAGCATGTCTGACTCAACAATGGGCTCCTGCACATGCTGACATGCCTCAACAATAGCCATCTTGATCTACACGCTTTGATCCCACATACGGACCTGCTCCGCAATCAGGAAATCGTGTTCCTTCTTGAGTCCTTCGATTTCGCGAGCCTTCTCTATCCGTTCTTTCTTAATGTCTTCTTCGAGCTCATCCATAGCTTGTCATGCTGAAGCAGCCCTTCCGTTCAATTCTGCAATGGTACGCTCTGCGTCGGCCTCGCTCTCCTGCAATCGTACGCACATACCACTAATCTCCCGCAGTCGGTCTGTTGTCTCCTGGCTGGTAGTTGCCTGCATAGTGGTCAATCCTTCCGCTGGCAATGCATTCACATTGATGGTCATCTTCTCCAACTATTGCATCAAGGCATTCACCGCCTCATCTTCAGTCACAATCGCAATCGGGGGAATCTCTACATTCCTGACCCGCGGCTCGGTGCTGATTGTGCCAACTTGCGGTGCCACTGCTTCCTCCAGTGCCTTTCTTGAAACCATGTCGTACAGGGATTCCATACAGGCAATGAGCGCATGGAAGCCTTCATCTGTCGCCCTCGTCATCTTCTGAGCTGCTGTGGTGGATGCATCAGCGATTACTTTGATAAGTTGACCTAAGTGTGCCTCCGTCAGCAGGGTCAACCCACTGATTGTTGCCGGGTCCTAGTGTCCTTTCATTCTGTTCTCTTCCAAGGCGCGATCACAGTCATCATATGTCGGTGTTTTGATGGAATCTTGATCGGAATCATGATGACTAGGTGGGTCCTGTGCCGATATACGATCTTCTGGACCCTTTGCCAGCCCTCCAACCTCAATCTCAGCCAACGCCACAGCTTCATGCCATTCTGCTGGCCAGTTATTCATGATAGCCTCCAATGCTTCAGTCGTTACCTTGTAAGGGGTTAGCAACCACTATTGACCGGGGTCACGCCTTTCCTGCACGTAAATAGCATGCGTCCGAACCGCAAACTCCATGATCGGATTAAACTTTGTCGTAGTTTCTTCGGATATCCACGGTACCTTTGTTGTTTCATTGCAAAGCATCTCCCAGTATAGCCAGAATAGCATATGGCAATCCCGGAGTCGCTCAGGTTCCTATACATACCATAAGTTCTAATAGCGCGCACCCCGCCGCTCTTTTGCAGCCTCAACTTCCATTCCCTGGTACACATCGGGCTCCTTCCAAGCCACAAATGCAATCAAGAGTAGCATCCAACTATATGTAAACGATCCCTTGCCGGCCTAAATTGCCACAGCATCCTCCGCCAACTGATTTAATAGAAACAAGGACCAGTTCATTTGGACACCCTCAGCACATTGTACTGCACATGCAACAATCCCCGAGTTGCACTGGTTAGGTCGACTACCCCTAACCATCTTACAAGATAAGATCTTGGTGCCGGTGAGTACCACCTGATCATTAATACTACCGGTGCGATACCCATGGCCATCCGTTTCCAAGCCATATTTCTTTACCAGCTATCCCGCCCACTTTTTGTCATTCGCCTTCCCTTGGAAGAACTGCGATGGGTCGACCCCATCTTTAGGCAATCCGGTAATGTGCGAAATCAAATCAACAGTGACCGGAATTTCGTTGTCCAGCCACAATGAACCACCATGGAAGCACGCAAGCAGCTGCTTCACGCATGCGTTAACTTCCGCCAGCCACCCGAAATGCAACATGTTAATAATCCCTAACAAGTCGGCCTGCTTCAATCCTCGTGCCCAGTCCTGCGGAATCGGCGTCGCGGTAAGTTGTGATCCAGGAACATACGGGGCCTATGCAATTTCTGGGTAGGCCACCATATCATGATCATCGTATCGTAGGCGCATCAATGTCAACACAATATCAACAGAGCACTCCATTCCGGCAGGGAGTGCTGGCATCTTCATGCCATACTTCTGCTTCGGGTTCAACTTGCGTGGGGTTTCATCCGGCCGACTGGGAGAGAGATACCTCGGGATGTCAATAGCCGATAGTCCCTCCCATGGGGCAGACTCGTCAACACGGCGAATGGACTGCCCTACCTACACCTGAGCTTCTCCTACCACTACGGTAGATGATCTAAGTTGCCTCTTGCTCTGCGGGGACTCAAAATGCTGACCCCCCCGATGCTTTTTGACAATGACTGATGCTCCCACCAGCATGTTTGCAACTTCTACCTCTAGATTAACGTCTCCCGCAGACGCAACTTCTTCCTCAATTAAAATCCCGGTGAAAGGAGACTCAACCTCACTGCTAATCTCAACTGTTTCTAGCTCTCGTGGCATACCTTACGTAGCGCTCTCAACTGATAGCTTCTTTGTCCTAACAACACTCTGCAAGTTCAACTAATCCTTTCCCAACACACAACTGCACTCTCCCAGCTATAACAATACTCGTCAGCTTTGCACAGGCACTTAACAACTAAAATCTCGGTGCCTTCCGACCAGCGTCGCCCCATTCTTATAACTTGTAACCCAATCCTCCTTAATCATGACTAAATCTGGCATTAACTTGACCGAATTTCTATATTAATGACGCAAATCCATCGTCGATCCTGTCAGCCGATCGGCCGGATCTTCCATTAATGCCCATCATTCGAACACGCGCCGTTAATTAACTGTTTGAACTTTTGGCATTTATTGCTGATTGGACCCGGTCGCAACCCTGCCACTTGTCGCGGGCCGCTCCTAACGTGCGACACAAACCTCCCTGCTGGCACATTCTTTGTCTCCATTGGTGCGCCATCCTGCCACCGATCAACCTCCATTTTTTTTTCCTGATGCGACTCAGGCATCGTGTCGCTCCAATCCTGATCAATAGGGCTTCAATCTACTGCCATTGATCAATTTTGGGAGCATCGCTCCGTCCAACTGATGCAACTGCACTGCATCGCCTGAAGTGATGCTATTGATGCGATACGGACCAAGTCAATGCATCTACAATTTTCCTGGATGTTTCATAAACTTACTATCATACAACAACACCAAGTCACCTTATTGAAACTGTTTGTTTTTTATGTGGCGATCATGCCACGCTTTCTGGCGATCCTTCTCCACACCTTGGTGGAAAACTGCGAGAAAGCGATCTTCCAAGTGAACGAGCCATGCAAGGCACTCCTCTAATGCTGCCGCAACATCCATACCGGTTGCTTCCGCTATGCACAGACTCGGAACGATATATTCCATAGGCATAACCGCTTCTTGCCCATACACTAGCTTGAATGGTGTCTGCCCTGTCTGCCTTTTACATGTGGTGCAATAGGCCCACAACACTGCTGGGATTTTTAGATCCCAGTCATCGCAGTTCACATTGCACACCTTTGTCAGCGCATGCTCCAATATCTTATTGAAAGCCTCCACCGTTCCATTCACCTGCGAATGATAGGGTGTACTCTTCTTATGTTGTATCTGCAACTCCTCTGTCAATGCGCTAATGGTGCGATTGAGAAAGTGGCTTCCTTGATCGCTCAACAATATCTCGGGGCAGCCGAAGCGAGTGACAATGTTGTCAACGAGAAACTGCGTAGCTGTGGCCGCGGAACAATCAATAACTGGTGCAGCTTCCGCCCATCTTGTCAAGTAATCTGTTGCCGTGATGATATACCTAGCACCAGTGCGCTTACGTGGTGGATTGATAGGTCCCACAAATTCTACTGCCCATTTGTCGAATGGCAGCAATGTCAACTGAGGCATGAACGGCATCTCATCCCATCTGGATGGCTTCTCGATTCTCTGACAGACATCACAAGACCATGCATAATCTGTCGCATCACTGTGCAGCGTAGGCCACCAGAGCCCCGCTCGAAGAACCTTCCTTGCTATCGCACGACCACCATAGTTCCCTCCAACCACTCCTACATTTGCTTCTGAAAGGATATGCTCTTGCTCATGTGGCAAGACACACCGTCGCAATATCTCATCAGCACCCATCTTGTATAACTATCCTGCGATTAGTTGGAAGTCTACATCCTTTACTACCAACTGCTTCTTCTGACTAGTGGTGAATTCCTCTGGTGTGGCACCTGTCGCCAGAAACTGAATGATTTCTTCAAAATATCCATCAGTGACTCCAACCTTAAACAGTTGTGCATCAGGCAACTCGTCTTCAATGTTAGTTGGCTCCTCTCCCGTTTCAATCCATGAGAGATGATTAGGGCCAGCATTTAACCGTCGTAGTTTCACAATTACTTCAAAATCGAACTCCTGAAAAAGAAGTAGCCATCGACAGATCTTCCCCCCCAACACAGGCTTATTGACCAAGTATTTCAATGCAGAATGATCTGTGAACATCTTGAAATGGCCTCCCAATAAGTAATGGCGAAACTTCTGCAACGCATAAACGATCGCCAGACCTTCCCTCTCCATAGTAGTGTAGTTTCTTTTTGCAGATGACAACTTCCGGCTGGCAAAAGCAATGGGGTGATCAAGATCCCCCTCTCCGGGCTGGGCCAATACCACTCCCAGCGCGATCGATGAGGCATCAACATGAACATGGAATTCCTTACTATAGTCAGGAAATACTAATATCGGCGCCAAAGCCATCTTCTCCTTTAGTGTCTCAAAGCTATCCTGACATTCAAGGCTCCACTGGAATACCACGTCTTTCTTCAACAACTTCTCCACAGGGGCGATAATCGTAGCATAACCTGTGATGAACTTGCGATAATACCCAATGTGTCCCAGCGTCGCCCTTAACTACTTAACAGTAGTCGGCGGTGTCAAACTCAGAATAAGCGCAATCTTTGCTGGGTCGACCAACAATCCTTGCTTACACACAATATGACCCAACAGTATGCCAAACGGTGCACAAAAGATACATTTCTTCAAGTTCAGCGATATCTGGTGCTACCGGCATCGCTCCAACATCAACCGCGGATTTGCCAGATGATCACGGATCAAACCATAGACCGTCCAATCGTCCATGTATACCTGCAAAAATTTCTGAATGAAATCCTTGAACGCAACTACAACAACCCACAAAAATATCGCAAGTGCATTCTTCAAGCCGAACGGCATCACGGTTTACTGAGAGCAGCCCCATTCGGTCACGAAAGTTGTCTTATGGCAATCTTCCTTTTGTTGATGTATATGTAACTTCATAATGTATTTCACATATATGTATATTGTATTCCTATAGAGATGGTATTATTCCTCTATAAGGAAGTGTCGTCATTTATATTGTAAGTGTCGTAACTTATACTTGATGGGTTATTAGACCACCTTGTTTGGGGTCGGCCGTGTATAAGTCATGTGGGTCAAAGGGTTATTAGACCACCCTATTGGGGGTCGGCCATGTGGGTCGAAGGGTTATTAGACCACCCTATTGGGGGTCGGCCCAGTCAGCATTATATTATGTGGTTAAGTTCGAGCCTACATGAGTTAGGTAAAAAGGCAAGTCAAGTCAAGTATAAATAGAGTGCGGGAGGCACTCTATTTACTCACTCTCACTTCTCACACATGCTCTCAAGGAGGAGAGGCGCACTTATGGAGGAGGAGAATTGCTGCTAGGTTATGGCTATCTCTCTTGGTTGGTTGTATCATTTCTCTATCTATCTCTGAGGAAGTTATTGGGGTTTTTCACCTTTATGGTTTTCCCCAAGTAAATCTTTGTGTCTCTTGTGTGCTTGCATTATTGTCTCCATGATTGATATGCTGTAGATATGCTGTACATGTTGTTCTCTCAGTTAAGATCCTAGATCATATTGAAGTAAATTCTGAAAATTTAACATGGTATCAGAGCTAGCCTGAAAGAAGGCATGATATGGCATGTATGACACTTGTTGCACTTACGATGCTAGGGCTTGATATAGCAAAAACCAGTCATCGTAGCACTTTCGCTATAAATCCATTTTGGCGACGTTTTCGGATATGAAATTGTTACAGGCCGAAGCTAAGATCTCCAGGTATCTTGTGTCCAAAGGACAACCTCTAATTCGTTGTACTTTGTGATTTATGATCTGTACAATATAGGGTTTCTGCCTCTTCCAGATCTGAGTCAAAATCAGGTGACCTTGGGAAAAAGGTCATATCTTGGGCTAGGAAGCTCCAAATGAAATTTCGTAAAAAGTGATAGGTAGTACACAGTCTGCACTATCTCAGAAAACTTTTTCAGAGGCCGAAGTTGAACCAGTAACACGTGGCACGCCGTACAAGTTCGCTCTCCTGTTTTATCCCTAAACAGGTCACGTTGCGACACTTGGCATATCTCTCTCTCAGAGAATCCAATTGAGGTCAGACCTGTCAAGATGGAAAGATAACAGGCCGAGCTATCTCATAAAACTTTTTCAGAGGCCGAAGGTCAAACAGTGACATGTGGCACACCGTACAAGTTCGCTCTCCTGTATTTTCCCAAAACAGGTCACGTTGCGACATTTGGCATAACTCTCTCTCAGAGAATCCAATTGAGGTCAGACCTGTCAGGATGGAAAGATAACAGGTGAGGCTATCTCAGGAAACTTTTTCAGACCCTATGGATCAAAAATTTCGGAGTTACACTAGAAACAATCAGGTACATATTTATGTCAAAACAGAATTATTTTTTGGTACCTTCATTCATGGCTTCCGGAATTTAGGGCTTTGGAGAAAGTTGGAATTTTTGTAATCGGAGACCACGGCTGGATGCTACTCATAAAAATAGAAATTTAGAGACCAAGATCAGAATTTTTGGTTGGGCAGAAGGCCGGGCTTGATTAAACCCTAGTTCGGGACTTTGATCAGAAAAGTGGAAAATTAGGGCTTCTGTAAAAATGGAAATTTTTTGAAATCTGTGACCACGGCTGGAAGCTCCTCAGAAAAAATAGAAGCTTCTAGCTTTGGATCAAACACTTTGATTGGGCAGAAGATTGGGCTTCATCAAACCCCAGTTCAGGGTCACGTCCAGTGAATCCAGAAGTTTCAAAAGCAAAATTGAGGAGTGAAACTTTGCAGTTTTCAATTTCTGAATATACCAACGTGATCAGCTCATCAAGGCACATATTTCTATCCTGTCAGAAGTTTGAAATTCAAAGTTTGAATTTTTGGGGTTTCTCTGACAAACCCATATCCAGCTCAAGGTCCAGTTCTTGCAAATCAAGTGGATTGGGTTAATCCTAGAAGAAGATGGATTGATCACCTGCATAAGTGAAGAAGTTCCTGTCTCAGAGGGAGATGAGGATAAAGCCTTACATAAGAAGATTACAAGCGATCTCGACAGGTATGACTCATCGAGGTATGTTTCGATATTTGTCCATAATTAAGTTTATGGTATGTTTGTCTTCATGTTATCACGGTTAGTACAATCTTGATTTTAGACTTATCATATCACCTTAATAAAATTATGAATGCATGATAGAAGTCATTCATTTATTAGGAGTATGAAACTTATGATTGTACTAATGCATTATGGTGTTGTATGAGGTTTATGTTGTCTACTAACATGAAAGGTACACCAAGAAAGACAAATCATGTTCTGGTCCAAGAACATATGATCATGATAACATGAGGACAAAGATTCATCCATTGTCATGGATCTCATAGAAGATCCATCTACGAGGTATGTATAACTTGGTTTTGTAATAGTTAACCTATGAGATATACAGGTTACTAGCACAAGTCATTGAAGAAGAACAAGAAGACATCATGTGAGTATGTTAGACATAAATAGCTAGCATGCTAATCCAGGTATGTTTTTCCTATATCAAGCTAGAATCCTACCTTGTGTTAGGATCTTATATTGTTGTGTTGTTGATAATGATTATTCATGAAGTCATAGGTTCGAATAATCATGATTGTATGCATATTATGTTTCTTACCATAATTGATGATATGACTAACCAGAAGAATCATGATGGTATAGGTTTGATTGATGATTCAACTAATTTGAAGAGTCATAGGTTTGAGTAATTATAGGTTTAGACATGTTATGTTTCTTATGATTTGACTAACCTTAAGAATCCTACATAAACCTTGAATGCTAATGCTTATTATTTTCTGTTTGAAATGATCATGACTATACATGCTTGAGATTATTGTGTTTTAATATTATACTAATGAATGTATGATTTTATATGAAATCACAAGGATAACTCAATCATGATACTAATAAGCATGCATAGGGACCAAGGATGAATATGAGTTCAAGAACAGGTAATTCAGGAAGCAAAGATCAAGAGGGAGCACTCTCCAGTTGCTCCTGCAAGAAAGCAAAGGAGCACACTCCAGTTGTTCCTGCAAGAAAGAAAAAGAGCACACTTCAGTAGTTTCTGCAAGGATGCAGATATTCAGAGGGAGCTGACCATCTTTCTACATTCCACAACAGAAAAGTGTAGAAGAAGCTACTTCAAATTAGGACTCCAACAGCTCCTGCAAGGAAGCAAAGACTCAGAGGGAGTCCACCCAATGAACAAAGAAAGATAAGTATTTTAATCATCATTTCTTGCATATTTGTTTGTTTTAAATAATACTGTTCAATAATGAATATACTGATGTTCCTAGAATTAGGTTGTGTATTATGCATATTAGAATAGTTGCATTGATGAACAGTATACTACTAATATACATGGGTAAGTGGCCTATGGCACTGTACAACATTCCATTGCTACTTATCTAGAATGAAACCTCTTTGCTGACATGTTGGGAGTTGTGCACACTCTTAACAATGTTCTGGTAGAGATTGGAAGGCATCTAGAAAGTTATGGGATATGGATAAATGTTGTATTGAAGCATTGGCTAAGATAATTGCATGACTATATGACATATTTCTTTATGTGTAAGAATTTGTTCTGAAAACTATGAGATGTTTTCTAATCATGCAATTTAACTTGTTGTGTAGGAAAGATCGTATGCCATCTCCTACAAAAGGACTACAACATTTGTTCCAGCAACAAAGATATCTATTGAAGATATTGAAGATATTGAAGTTCCCAGGATCTGGGATGAAGAAATGAAATGCCATGATCCGTCGATCATGAAGAATGATGATTGGGATGTAATCCCAATACATGAAGGGAAGTTTGCTATGACTTCCAAATGGAACTATCAGTTCAAGCATGTTGCAGATGGCAGCATTGAGAAATATAAAAGTGATGAAATAGAAGATGCACCAGATGGATCTCAAGACAGCATGGTGTAGTCATATATGTGTGCAGAACTTGGTATGGTAGGATAGACAGCTTTCTATCTAGTTTGGGCGTTACCAAGAGTAAAGCAGATTCCAACCTTTTCTACAAGGTTGAGGAAGGCAATCCAGTGATACTACTTTTGTATGCGGATAACCTGTTTGTTACAGGTGAAGATAGATTGATTGCCGACACGCAGCGGAAGCTTACTACCGAGTTCGAGATGAAGAACTTGGGGATGATGCACTATTTGTTTTTGTCATGGAGGTATGGCAGAGTGCATATGGAATCTTCCTTGGACAAGGGAAGTATGTAGTAGAGATCCTGAAGAGGTTCGAGATGATGGACTGCAAGGATATGGCCACACCTATGGCATCGAATCTGAAGCTTCTATGTGATGCTTCATCTGAGCCGGTTGATGTGTCCATGTACCATCAGATGATTGGGTCCTTGATGTACCTGACGAACACGAGACCATACATTTGCTTTGCTGTGAACACATTGAGCCAGTTCCTGACGGATCCGAGGAGTGTTCACCTGGTTACTGTAAAGCATGTTCTGAGGTACCTGAAGGGTAGAGTGGATTATGGGCTCAGGTATGAGGAGAATCAAAAGTTTAACCTACAGGGTTATGTTGATTCAGATTGGGATGGCAGTGCTGCAGACAGGAAGAGCACATCTGGGTGTTGCTTTAGTATGGAATCAGGTGTGATCTCTTGGTTTAGCAAGAAGCAGTCCTGCGTAGTACTGAGTACAACTGAGGCAGAGTATGTTGCAGCCTGTTCAGCTAGTTGTGAGGCAGTATGGCTACGGAAGCTACTGTCTAACTTATTCGATATCCCGTTGGAGGCTACTGGTATCTTCTGTGATAACCAGAGTTGTGTGAAGCTGTCCGAGAACCCAGTGTTTCATGACAGGTCGAAACACATAGAGATCAAATATCACTATATCAGGGATATGGTGCAGAGAGGAGCTGTGAAGCTCCTGTATGTTGCGATGGACGAGCAGATTGCAGATGTGCTGACGAAGCCACTAGCCAGGGTGAAGTTCGAGTACTTCAGAGAGAGGCTTGGCGTGCTTCAGATCGAGGATACTTCGAGGAAGAAGTGATGAACACATTTGCTGAAGCCATTCCAAGCATGTTGGAAGGAGGATCCTTCACATGACTGTGGATGTAAGCGCTGGATGATGAGCATCAGGATGATGTTCTGGTTTCTGCTTGGATATGATCAGTTGGATCATTTTTGTATGTATGTACGCATCATGTAGATGCTGGATATGATCAGTTGGATCATGTGTATGTATTTTGAATATGCATCATGTTGGATGCCTGGACCATGTATCTGTATATGTATCAGGTGGGTACATTGTATGATCAGGTGGATCATGTATGGTGATATGTATCATGTATTTGTATTTGTATCAGGTGGATACATTGTATGATCAGGTGGATCATGTATGATGATATGTATCAGGTAGATACGTGGTATGCATCAGGTAGATGCATTGATGATCAGGAGGATCATGGATCATGATATGTATCAGGTAGATACTTGGTATGCAGCAGGATGTTGCATTGATGATCAGGATGATCATAGATGACGAGCTTCAGGATGTTCATCCAGATGACATGCAACAGGATGTTGCAGTGATGATCAGGATGATCATAGATGACGAGCTTCGGGATGTTGCTCCAGATGACATGCAGCGGGATGTTGCAGTGATGATCAGGATGATCATAGATGACGAGCTTCAGGATGTTGCTCCAGATGACATGCAGCGGGATGTTGCAGTGATGATCAGGATGATCATAGATGACGAGCTTCAGGATGTTGCTCCAGATGACATGCAGCAGGACGTTGCAGTGATGATGATCAGGATGATCATGGATACATCAGGATGATGTATGGTGAGTATCAGGTTGATACTCTGTGGCTGTGGATCAGGTTGTGCAGATGAGCATGTAATTCGGTGCCCTGGGAGATTTGCAGATGGTCTTTCGAGGTTTTGCCTATGGCATGTAATTCGGTGCCCTGGGACATCTGGCAAATGCTCTTTCGAGGTTTTTCTCTGGGAGGACATGTAATTCGGTGCCCTGGGAGATCTGCAGATAGTCTTTCGAGGTTTTGCCTATGGCATGTAATTCGGTTCCCTGGGATATCTGGCAGATGCTCTTTCAAGGTTTTGTCCTATGGCATGTAATTCGGTGCCCTGGGAGATCTGCAGATAGTCTTTCGAGGTTTTGCCTATGGCATGTAATTCGGTTCCCTGGGATATCTGGCAGATGCTCTTGCGAGGTTTTGCCATGACCACATGTAATTCGGTGCCCTGGGAGATCTGCAGATAGTCTTTCGAGGTTTTGCCTATGGCATGTAATTCGGTTCCCTGGGATATCTGGCAGATGCTCTTGCGAGGTTTTGTGGTGAGGTCACATGTAATTCGGTGCCCTGGGAGATCCTATAGGTAGAGCTGTGTGCTCGTAACAGCCTGGGATGCTCTTTCGAGGTTTTGTGACGCACGTAATAAGTCCTGAGGATTCCACAGTATGGCCAGTGATGACGAAGACCTGCAGGTGGTGGGCCTACATCCAGTATGAAAAAGGACTGGCTCTGTAGAACTTCCTATGACGAGTAGATTCAGAGATTGATTGAGATAGCAGCAGCAGTGACGATGATGATGACTCGATGACGATTATCCAGTGACGATGATCCAGAGAAGATGACTTGTGCTAGAAGAACTGTGCTGAGAAATACCTTCCTAGTTAAGAGGGAGTGTTGATGTATATGTAACTTCAGAATGTATTTCACATATATGTATATTGTATTCCTATAGAGATGGTATTATTCCTCTATAAGGAAGCGTCGTCATTTATATTGTAAGTGTCGTAACTTATACTTGATGGGTTATTAGACCACCTTGTTTGGGGTCGGCCCTGTATAAGTCATGTGGGTCAAAGGGTTATTAGACCACCCTATTGGGGGTCGGCCATGTGGGTCGAAGGGTTATTAGACCACTGTTGGCCCGGTTTTGCCACCAGGCTTAGTGCTATGGGCACCTGCTAACTAGTAGCAGCAATTTCAATAGAAATAAAAACAATAAACTAAATAAACAATACTTTTCATGGATCTAAACAAGAATCTAAGCAAATAATGTAAACATTTCAAAATCAAGAACAAGAAACATAATAAATAATTTTTTGTATTGAAAAGTGGGGGGCAAGCAAGTGCTTGCGATATTACCTTCAATGGTGAAGGTTGATGTTGAGCAACTCCCAAGATGAGTAGCTCCAAACTCCAATAGGTCTCTTTCTCCAAGGTTGCTTCAATGGCTAAAAGTGCTCAGGGGAGATTTCAGCAGCATAAGGATGAGATAATGGAAGGATGTGAAATGAGGAGCCCCTACCACCTTTTTATAGGTTTTGGTGGTGGGAGATACCATTTGTGGTTTTGTGGAAACCAAATGGTATTGACCAACATGGTTTAGGTACTTTTCCCTCCTTTTTCCTTTTTTGAATAAAAATAATATTTTAATTCCCTTTTTAATATTTTTGGGAATTTGGACCCTTTTTGAGGGTTTTTTATGATTTTCTTGGAAAAATAATCTTTTTTAATGGAAAAAGGGGTGTACTAAGGTCTTTTGGTGACCTTTTGTTGGTTTCGGAGGCTCAGATGGTGAAAAAGTGGACAAATGGGTCATGTGAATAGGGAAATGAGATAGTGAGCACTTTTTGGGTGTTAACAGATTGCCCCCTGATGTGTGAGGGCAGGAGCTCATCGTATGGCCGATAGACATCATAGTTCTTTTGTCCTTTTTTCTGGGAATAGGGGAGAGAAGAGACCGGTTGGAGACTGGAGCCACGGCCCTTGGAAGCTGCAAAAACAAAAAATATTACATGGCCTCAATATGAATGAGGTATAATCTCTGATAAAGGACGAGGCGGGCATTCCCATGCTCGTATCAAGACATATACAAAACAATTAGTCCCAAGAAGGGGGATCTAATACGTAAAGAAATATACTGGTGCATCATAATGGTCCAGAGGGGACATGATTGTGGGATATACTCATGATCATGACTGATCTCAATAACTGATACACTGGAATAACTGTGGAACTGCTGAAACTGAAGGTGTCCAACATCTGTAGGGACTCAAAGACTATGAATCATCTCTGAGAAATAATGTAACTGTATACTCAAGGGAGTATGAAACAGGGGTAAATCTGAATGCTGTCGCCATGCGCAACCCGGATATCTATAGAAAAAATGTAACTGGTTGTATCCATAGGTAGACTCTCAAAAATGTGGAGGAGTTAGGTGGTATCCGGGGTCTTCGACTAATAACTGAACGGACCAATACCCTGTGCGAGTCTCAACGATGCGATCAAGGTGTTGAAGTCGAGCATGTGAGAAAAAACCATTCGGGGAGGCACTGAGGATTCCTCTCGAAATGATTCGTAGGCACTCATCATAAATGGTAATGAGTCCAAGACACAGGGACCTCTAGGTCTATCCTCTGGAATCAATGTGGTTGTCGTCGACAGAGGGAAACCAGCAACTAACAAGGCAATGATGTTTCCTTGATAGGAGCAGGAGGTGTATAACTGAAGTGATGTTGTACTGATGGTAGGACTGACATACTTGTGGGGAAGGAAAATAACTGGGTCAAAAAATGGGTAGACTCAAGCTTCCTTTGTTCAGAGCATGATGACATGGTTGACCTGGCAGCGTAGGGAACTGACCTTTAGGTGTGGGGATCATTGCTTTGACTGAATGGTATATATTGACTCTGGGGGGGAGGACGAGCTGATAGGTGCCGTCGAGGGGTTATCAAGGTGACATACTGCAGAATACTCTGAACAAATACGACCAAAATGGGGAAGCTGCCATATGAGTAGATGTGATCTGTCGTGGCGCCAAGAGGTACCATTGATTCCTTCTTCGTAGTTTAAATGAGCTCCAAGAAGGGATAAAAGTGTGCTCTGAAATGGTACGATCCTGTGGATTTTGTGAGCCCAGGACGGCTCATGCTCATGGTTGCTTTCATGTTTAGAGAGTCTGAAAGCGGTAAGTGGACTCTATTGGTGTTTCTTTTTCGTGAGTTTAGTCTCCAAGGCCCGAAAAAGCATAAAATGATGCGGATGGAGAACGCTTCTAGCCGATGTGACTAGAGTATACCTTTTTCGTAATTAGTCTACGAGGTCCGGAAAAGGGGTAAACTTATACCAGGTAGACGCCCTTTCAGATACGTTTAGTGAGCATGAAAGGAAGCAAGATTGCTCGGCGATCTTTTCATTGTTTTAGGAGTCAGAAAAGAGCTTAACAGAAACTCCCTAAGTGCCTTTTTCGTAAAAGGGGTTGCTCGGCCCGAAAAAGGGATAAAATTATACCGAACAAAAATGGATTGACGAGGGCGAGAAAAGGTCTCAAGCATCGTCATTAGCACGGAAAACTGGATCCGGTGACATAAGGATTGTCGAAAACGGAGAACGGCCGATGTGGCACGCAAACCGAGGTGATGAGGGGGCGTGGAAAAAATGCCCGAAAAATCTAAAGGTAAGAGCGAGAAATGATCTCAAGCATCATCACGAGCGCGGAAAACTGAATCCGATTATATAAGGCACATCTAAAATGGAGAACGGCCGATGTGGCACGCAAACCGAGGTGACGAGGGGTCGTGGAAAAAACGCCCGGAAAATCTAAAGGTGAGAGCGAGAAATGATCTCAAGCATCATCACGAGCGCGGAAAACTGAATCTGGCTATATAAGGCACGTCTAAAACGGAGAACGGCCGATGTGGCACGCAGACCGAGGTGACGAGGGAGGCTAAAAAATGGTCAAAAAATGGACCCCGTGAAAACGGGAAACGGAAGGAACCTCTATGAAGTTCTCGCTGTGCTGATCCCAACGGTACCAACGGTTTGAGAAATGGACTTCGTATGACCCCGCAATGGTTGTTTGAAATTTGTGGAATTTCTATAAATAGGACGTGGGGCCCAATATGACTTGTCATTGTTACGTGCGAGTTTGATAGAGCTGTCAGAGCTATTTTTCGGTTTCCGGGAGATTTCACCGTTGGTTTTCGATTTAGCGAGTTGCAGGTAACTCTATTCGCCTTAGCCTAGTCAATTATGTCTTTTTTGTTTGGCGGTGGGCCCCCGAAGGCCGCGAAACTCCACGTTGACCCTCCAACGTGGAACCGCGCGGGTTTCGGGTCTGAACCCGCGATGAACCGCGTGGGTTTTAGGCTCACAGTCGCGATGTTCATCACGACTGTGAGGTCGGAACCCGCGATGTTCATCGCGTGTTCATAGGGGATAGTCGCGATGTTCATCGCGACTGTCCGGCCAAAACCCGCGATGTTCATCGCGGGTTTTTGCATGGATCCCGCGATGGTCATCGCGGCTTTTTGTGGAAAAGCCGCGATGGGCATCGCGGCTTTTTGTGTAAAAGCCGCGATGGGATTTTTGTAAATTTTTTGTGCTGGGGTTAAAAATTTCCTGTGTTTTCCTGGCAGGATGTTGCGGAGAGCTCAGTCCGTGTGGCGGGAGAGAGAGATTGATGCCGAGATCATGTTGAGGATCGAGACTGATGGAGGGGTGAGACAGACCCTAGCCATGAGCGGACTCTTGAAGTTCGCTCAGATTCCTCCTATCCGTTCAGTGAGGCGACTCCTGAACAAGCTCGTGCAGTGGTGGGTGCCGGCAGAGGGTGCCTTCATTATTGGTGGTGAGAGATTGGAGATTACTCTCACTGATGTATATTTTTTGACCGATTTGCCTCGCTTGGGTGAGGTGGGTGATATTTCTCCGAGGTTGCCTCCGGGTGTGGATATGGAGGACCTCTTACAGACCTTCTGTGTGGATGACGCTGTTTTGGTAAACAGCTCTATTAGTCTGAAGTTCCTACGTGAGTGGGATATGCGGGCTGTTGGTGCCTGTGTTTTGAGGATTTTGGGTGCTGCTGCACCACATCGTATGTCTGGGGGGCAGACGATGATGGTGGATTCTGTTCTACGGGGTACTTACTACGCTTGGGCGCAGATGTTCTTGGCCGGTGTCCGGAGAGATCTGGACAAGGCCGTGAGAGAGGGAGGCGAGTTTTGTTACGCCTCTTTTTTATGCTGTTTTTTCTTTGAGCTGGTGCCGACCTTGCGGCCACATGTACCCGTTCGTGCTGGGCTTCCGAGCGAGCCTCGTATGATGAGGTGGGGGCAGATGATGCCCCGTGCTGGAGGTGGTATTCGTGGCTACTTCACAGAGGACTTTTATCAGCAGTGGGAGCAGATGCCTCTGGTGATCGAGGACTATCCCTACGCCGGCATGGACTACCGGGGAGACCCAGAGATGCCACGTGCCCCAGGACAGGCCTGGAGCTTAGACGGTATGTTTTTTGTGTATTATGTGATCTTATATCATATGTAGTATGATTTATCATGATGATATCTGTTGTATAGTATCTGATGGTTTTACTTGCTTTGTGCAGATATGGGTCCAGTACCACCACCTGACTATGTGGCTCGGCAGGGGCGGGCGATGGTGGTCGCTCGTCCCCCAGTTCCTGTACGTCCTCCTCGCGGTGGAGGATATGCAGCCCGTGGGCGAGGGGTTGGCCCTCACGACGACGCTATAGATGGTGTTCGACGGACTTTAGCCCGGATCGTAGATGGGCTCCCCGAGGATGGCTGGAGGGACCTTGATCGGGACATTTTGCAGGGATGTCTTGGTGCGCCGCCTGAGTGGCAGTCACTTCTGTTGAGGGCAGCGGTGTTCGTTGCGAGACACGGGGGTGGTGGACAGGGTGCTCCGGCAGAGCCGGCTCAGGGGAGGATACGTCTGAGGGACGATCCAGCTGGGCCAGCAGAGCGGCGAGTTCGGGGTCGTCATGACCCGGCGGGGCCGGCGGAGGAGGAGCCGGAGGAGGAGCCGGAGGAGGAGCCTGAGGATCCTCAGGATCCAGATGAGTAGATGATACAGTATCTGCCCCCAAATGCTGATGAGCATGTGGGGAAGCATTTTTTGTATGACAGATGTATTTTTTGTATATCGAGTGCTGAGGGCACGTATGACGTGTTGACTATTTGATTTGTATATATATGTGGATATATATTTTAGATATATTGTCGTGTATGCACGTGGATGCACATTTGTCTTTTATATGCCCGTGGAGGCACATGTTATGCACGTGGATGTAGTGTGTTTATGTATGCCCGTGGAGGCACCTGTTATGCACATGGATGCATTATTTGGTTTGTTTGTTTTATGCCCGTGGAGGCACATATTATGCACTTGGATGCAATATTGGTTTTTTGTATATGCCCGTGGAGACACATGTTTTGCACATGGATGCATTTTTCGTTTATGGATATGACCTGATGTGATTGGTGTGCCAGTCGAGGACACTGTTGGTCATATTATCTGCTACACTATTGAGGTGTCTTGGGACATGTGTGAATGTAATGGATTCAAACTGTCTAACCATTTGTTTAGTGCGCAGGAATTTTCTGAAAAGACAGGGATCGCGTACCTGGTAATCATTGTTGAGCTGGGAAACTAGGAGCTGTGAGTCCAAGAAAACGTTGAGGTGACGTATGCTCATCTGGCGAGCAGCGGCCAGGAATAACCAGCCTGAATGATTTTCTGGGCGGTGGCCATGCCGGAGAAATGGCCTCCACAGGCACCGCTATGACAATCATTGAGGACTTGTTCTGCCTCACTATGGGATAGGCAGCGGCGTAAGATAGTATCAATGCCGCGTCGGTAAAGTACATCCCCAATAAGTAGGTATCGGGGGGCGTGGTGTCGTATGCGACGGCGTCCATCACGATCGATGTGTGGTCGGAATTTTTGCGTACGAAGGTAAGTCAAAATGTCTCCGTACCAAGGGTCGTCAGACGAAATGACGAAGATTTGCTCGTCAATCAGGTCCGTTTGGATGACGGGTGATGTTGAAGAGGATGGGAGATCTGTAATGAGGTGAGCAAGCGCGAGGGCTTTGGTGCTTTTGGGGGTCTTGAAAGTAAGGTCATATTCCTGGAGGATAATGACCCATTTAGCGACACGACCCTGAAGGAGCCACCGGGTGAGGAGGTAGACCATGGGGTTGGATTCGGCCACGACCGTGGTATGACTAAGCAAAATGTAGTGTCGTAGTTTTTGTACGGAAAAGACTACAGCTAGGGCTAATCTTTCCTCGTATGGGTAACGTAGAGGTGGGCCAGACAAGGTCTGGCTGACGTAATAAATCACATGCTCTTTGTGGGAGGCATCTTCTTGGACCAAAACTCCGGACACAGCATGTTCAGATGCCGAGACGTATAGGGTGAAGTCCTGGGAGAAATCCGGTGGGGATATCAAGGGGGCTTGTGTGAGAGCTTTCTTGAGGGCTTCGAATGCCGTGTCTGCTTGCTCATCCCAAACAAAGGGTATGTGGGTACGAAGTAAGCGTAAGAACCCGTGGACTTTGGTGGCATAATCAGGAACAAAGCGCCTAAGAAAATTGGACCGCCCTTGCAAGCTCTGAAGCTGCCGAAGCGTGCGAGGAGGGGGAAGTTCTAAGATGGCTTTGACCTTCAGGGGATCGACAGTGATTCCGTCTTGGGAAACAATGAAACCCAACAACCGGCCCGCCGGAACGCAAAAGACACACTTGTGTGGGTTCAAGCGGATTTTATACTTGCGACAACGCATGAAAACTTGTCGGAGGTCGTTAAGGTGGTCTGATCGTTTTCGGGAACGAGCTGTGAGGTCGTCGAGGTAGACTCGCAAGATATGGACCAAGTCGTGAAAGCAATAGGTCATGGCTCGCTGGAAAGTGGCACCAGCATTTTTAAGGCCAAATGGCATGACGCGATAGGCAAAGGTGCCCCATGGGGTGGTAAAGGCAGTCTTGTACTGATCCTCCTTGCGGATGTGAATCTGGTTATATCCGGAAAACCCGTCCATGAAGGATAGGACCTCATGGCCCGCACACTCATCAATGAGTTGGTCAATGAATGGCGTGGGGAAATTGTCTTTTGGACAAGCGTGGTTTAGATCGCGGAAGTCAGTGCATACTCTAAGGGTGCCTTGCTTTTTGTTGACAGGAACGGGGTTCGACACCCAGGTGGTGTACGGAATAGGGTAGATGAAACCTGCTTTTCTAAGTTTCTCGACTTCAGCCTTAACAGCGGGGAGCTTAGCAGGGTGAATAGGTCGTTGTTTCTGACGAACAGGGGGTACTTCCGGCCATGTATCGATGTGGTGTTCAATAATGGCGGGGTCGAGACTAGGCATCTCGGTATAGGACCAGGCAAAGACATCACGGAACTCTTGAAAGAGCTTTTTGTACGCCTGAGTTTCTGCTTGAGTGCAAGATGCGCCCAGCGAGATGAGCTCAGGTTTCCCTGGTGTTGTGGAAATGTCTATCTGTATAGTGGGGGAAATGTTTGACATGTTCCCTTCTTCAAAGGCATCCGGTGCTGGGATGGGGTCCTTTAACCAATCGACTTTGGTGGGTATGAAGTCTTTCGACTCGATCGATAGCTGGTTGGATGCGGTGGAGGTAGATGCTTCCGGGAGGAAGTACGAGCGATGATGCATATCATCCCAAGGGTAGTCGGGTGCAGTGAGTGTCTCCAAAATTTGCTCGTCGGTATTGAAGTAGTCAGACCATAAATCAAGGGGTTCTGGTTTGAAGGTTGTTGAAATCATATATATCGTATTGACTTCTTCTGACGAGGATGATGGTGGGGGGTGGATCTCCTCGATGAGGGGAGGAGATATCTCTAAGTCGGCATTGTTTAACTCGTACAACGCTACTCTATAGTCAGGTAGATCAGGGCGATGGTGAGAGTAGTGGCCGTAAACACTGCATATAGCACAAGGATGGTTAGTGCGCAGTGATTTGTCGCGAGGCTGTAGAGGTGGCTCTAATCTGACTACTGGGATGCCGATGTCATCGTCCAACATATTCATATGCTCTTGGAGTGCCGGTAAATGTGGGCATTGATGAGTTGGATGGCCAATTTCATCGCATAATGAACATTTGGGGGGGGCTCGAAACACCGGTGGGGGTTTGACTGCCTTAGGAGGTGGTATAGCAGTGTATGGTTGTGGACCTCTGCCCCCAGTGGGCTTAGCAAGAAGAGGGGGATCCTTTGACGTCGAAGCAATCGTGAGACCAGGAGGAGGTTTCATTGACGACGAAGGGATATTGAGGTTAGGAGGAGGTGTCGTTGACGACGAAGGGATTGCGACACCAGGAGGAGGCTGATTTGTGGTAACAATAGGTTGTACCGGTTGGAGGATTACGTCTGGTGTCGGTGGACGAACAGGAGGTGGAATATACCACACGGGTAATCCCAATGTTAGCCCGGGTAGACTAAGGGTAGCCATAACCGGGGCGCTTACTACACCCGAAGGAGGAAATAGAAAGGGGATGGTGTGGATGGGTGTAACACCGATGTGACTCGGTACCAATGGTGGTTGACTACCGGGTGTTTGCGTATTCTGCGAAAGAGTACAGAGGTTTGCGACTTGGGTCTCTGGTGACGGTGGTGGAATGGCCTGGAATGTAGAGGTCATTGGTGTATCCGAATACAGTCCGGGTGCCACAGAAGACACAAAAGAGGTAACTGCACTAGAAGCGGGTTGTTCAATCATGGGAAGAACATTCTCGGGTGCTGCAGGGGCGTTGGGATCATAGTAGGTGAGTTGGTCAATTTTGACCACGCGTCCCTCGTGGGGGAACATCATGGTGCGGAAAACGGAGGAGGCGACCGCTTTCATGGCATACATGTAACTGCGGCCAAGTAAAAGGTTATAGTCGAGCTGGGCGTTAATGACCTCTATGTCGATGAGCACAGTTTTCCCACCTAATTGGACGGGTACCTTGGGTAATAAACCTTGAGGTTGAGCTGACCGGCCGTCGTAGGCCCGCAAGGCAGTGGTGGATTGCTGGAGAGCAGGGGATCCCAACTTCTGCCAAACAAAAGTGGACATGACGCATGTGGAGGCACCCTCGTCGATGATACATCGATGTATGACCAGATTCCGGATAGAAACGGAAACTTGGACTGCTATGGTAGAAGGCAGCCGTGGTTCAGATTGGTCTAAATCAAAGGTCATCAAGTTCGAATCATTTGGGTCAATCGCCCCAATGGCGGAAAGTAAAGTCTTGCGTTGAGTAGGACAGGTTTTTAAGACTTCTAACGCAGACATGGCTGCGGGAGATTGAGCTAAGTCATCTACAATGTTGTAGTTGGACGCAGCCCGTGCATTGGGGTTGTTGTTGATTCGGCGTAGGGGAAAGCGAGGTGCTTTAGAAGCGCCGTCAAGTGGAACCTGAGGGATACGCAATGTCTGATCAGTGGGATGAGCACTAGTATCCTTTTCAGCGGGGGGGGCTTCAGCAGTCGGTCCGTATTGGTTTCGACGGGTTTGGATATTGACGTCGGCAGTGGACATCATCAATAAGTGGTGGGTGCCTGAATCAAACATGGGCTGGTCAGGAGCTGCGTAGGTAATTTGTTGTGGTTGCACGTTGCCCTGTGGGGGGGCTAACGGCTGAGTGTTCACCACTCCTTGTGTTGGAAAAGGGTTTTGTAGTACCAAAGGTTGTTGTGGAGGTGGTGGGGGGTTGGGTGATGGCTGAGGAGCCGCCTGCCCTTGACGATGGGCGTCATTTGTCCATAGTTGTCGAGCTCGCTCGAGATGTGGGCAAGCGTGGGTATAGTGGCCATAGACACCGCAAATGGAACAAGGGTGATTTGTTCGTAAATTAGCATTTTTGGGTTGCTTAGGTGGCCGATCAGGATTCTGATGAGCGGGCGCCGCGTTATTTTCTTGCGGAGGATGGGTAGGTTGTGGAGCTTGGTTACGGTTTTGATTGTTTCCACGGTTGCGTCCTCTTCCGCGGTTTGGTTGCCCACCCTGGTTGCGTTGGTTATTTTGGTATTGGGGCTGATGTTGTTGTGCGTACACATGCCCTTGAGCATTGGGGGGATTCTGAGGAGCCGCAGGTGCGGGAGCAGGTTGCGGTGGATAGTACGCAGGTGGAGCTGGAGGTGGTCCAGTTGCCTGCTGGGGTTGTTGGTACCCCTGAGCTGGTGGAGGTGTGAGGTTAGCCGGTGCAACCGGTTGTGGGTAATGCATGGGCTGTTGTTGGAACTGCATGGGGTTTTGTACCGTAGGTTGAGCATAGTATGTAGGGGGTACATATGCTGATGGCGCTTGGCCATAACAATGTTGTGGACAAGAGGGTCCATGAACGTGATGGGTCTGGTTTGTTGGAGCATAAGAAGTTGTTGCCCCAGAACTAGATGTAGCCCTAGAAAGGTCTGGGGCGAGCATGGTACTCACCATACTGAAAGGTTTTGCTTGCGGTGTAATTTGGCCAATAATGCCATCAGCGGCATGTGATGCCCCCGGTGTGTCACCGCGTGCAGAGTCACCTCGTGGGGCGTCAGGTATGATCGTGTATAGGTAACCTGACTGGGCATAGATAAGATCAAACTGTTGGGCCTTAAGGATGGCCTCCTCCTCAGACTGGGGTCTTTCAGATGCTACATCCTTCGCAATGAGAGGAAGGAGGGATTTAAGGAACCAGTCTAAAAAGATTCGGTCGTCTAATTTTATCTTGCATAGGCTTCGGCGCCGACGCCAATCATGAATATGGTCAGTGATATGCGTGGCCGTGTTCTGTCTGCAAGACAGTAGGATCTTGACGCCCGCATCGTAGCGGACAGGTAGCTGGAAGAATTGTAGAAAGGTCGAGGCAAGGGAGGTAAATGTGGAATGCGTCCCATGGGGTTGCTCGATGTACCATTTGGCTGCGGAGCCAGTGAAGGTGCGTTGTAAAAGCCGTAGGCGGATTGAGTCATCCACTATGGAGTTGGAGGAACACCATAAATGGAAGGACATGATGTGATTTTGGGGGTCTTCTCCAGCCTTTCCCTCAAACTTAGGGATGTCAGAAGGAAGCTTAGTGGGCATATGGGGCCAAGCAGGATCATGTCTGATGGGGTCATTTGTGAGCCTAGCTAAATCTGGCAGGTTGAGACTTGCCATGTATGGTAGACTAGCGGATGTGGTGACCGGAACCGGGACCTGCCTAGCCATTGTGGTATGGTGTAGGGGTCCAGTAGCGCCTATAGGTATGCTAGGTATGGAGGGTATGTGTCCTCCAAAAGGTGTGGCCTGATATGGGTTAGCGCTCCCAAGTGCAACTTGGGTTACACTTGGGTTAGGAATCACACTAGGGATTCCTGGTATAGCACTGCCAAGTGCAACATGAGTTACACTTGGGTTAGGAATCGCACTAGGGATTCCTGGGATAGCACTCCCAAGTGCAACAGGAGTTACACTTGGGTTAGGAATCGCACTAGGGTTTCCTGGGATAGGGTTTGTGGAAACCGAAGGGGGTATGACCCCCATGTTGGGCATGCCCATGACAGGTGGTGGCCCTGTGCTAGGCATTCCTGAATGTGGAGTGTTACCCATATTGGGCATACCCAAGGGGGTGGTTGTCGCCGTGGATGGTACTACCGCAGAAGGGTCTGCGGATGTCTCACCTATGGTACTTGTAAATAGTGGATCAAATGGTGTTCCAGACATAATTGTGGTTGGTGGTAACTCTGTGTGGTTTTCGGATTCTACCTCCAAATCAAAGGTGAAGTGAGGTATGTCAGAATCGGATGACTGTCTAATTGATTGACGATGTGCCGAATCAAGGGATAGGGCTCTGCGTCTGTGACGTGGAGAGCCAAGTGGACTAAACTCTGGGAGTTCGCCCTGTAGACGACGAGAACGTCTAAAATTCTCAATGGTGAGAATATAAGTTGTTTGATGTAAAAATTTGTTTAAGTATCAGGTGGTGATATATATGTAAAAGACTCAAAACCCTAATGCAACCAAGGGGGTGCAAGAAGGGGAGTGAAAAAAGAAGGCTCACAGGCCAAAAAATCAATCCTAAAAAAGGGCACTTATTCTAGCAGCTGTGCTACAATAAGTGGAGGAATGCAACAACTGGTCAGAATACCAACATGCAAGCGGCTCCTAGAAAAAATAGGTGTAACTAGACTCAAAAGGTGGTAAAGATCATGCAAACACCTAATCTAAAAGTATTGTGACTCAAACAGACGATATCCTCTGCAAGGTGATGAAATCCAAGTCAGACAATATGAATGTTGAGACAACGGCTAGATATCCCCCTACCGGGAGGGACACCGGGTAATCAATCCTAAAAAGACAGGCTACTAGGATACTCCGTTCATGACGCATCGAGAAAAGGTAAATCTGCCGTTTGGTCCTTTGATCGCAATATCCCAATACAGGGATATCCCGAGAACTGCGAATGGTAGCCCTTCGGTTACTGAATGGGTTTCGGTATCCCACTCAGGCTTCCGGAACCATCCTCGCGACTTCAACCCTCCTAGGGGAGAGGCCTTCCCACAAACCGGTTGTGACCGCGCCAAAAAGTACTAAGAGATTTTAGCTCCCTAATTGGACAACTTCTATGTCTCAGATGTATGAACTGAGGGGTGTTATTGGAACACCTATCCCCCCAATACTACCTAGCTACAAGAATTCTTTTAGTGTTCCCCAAGTGGGGTTAAAAGTGTGTTCAAATTAAGGTACGTTTTAAGGCTTAGTTCAATTAAGTGATCGTGTGAGTGCACGTGAGGTGTTGTAAACTGAACTTGAAAAAATTAAATGCTTTAAGGGAAATTTTCAAAAAATAAAGGATTTTTCGAAAATAAAAAGCAAATATTTAAGACTTTTTCACTAAAAGGAATTAATATGCTTTTCAAAAAATAACTCAAAAAATAAAGGATTTCTTGGATTTATGAAAGCAAATAATAAACTCCTTTTTAAAAGAAATAAATGGATTTCTTCGTTTCAAGAAAAAATTGCTAAGGGCAAGATTCTAAAGAAGTAAACAAGAAAAAATTTGAATCTAGATGAAAATGCAAAATGAGTCTTTCTTTCACTTTCTTGAAAATTTTTAAAAAGATTTCTAGATATGCACTTTTAAATAGCAAAAAAAATTTTCAAAGCTGTAAAATATGCAGAATGCAAATACTGTAAAAAATGTGCTATGGGCAGAAAGTACAGTAAAAAATATTTTTCAAAATCGGGATGGCCGAATGAAAAAATTCAGCCGCGCGGGTTTTGGACGAACAGCCGCGATGGGCCGCGCGGGTTTTGGCCGCACAGTCGCGATGGACCGCGCGGGTTTTGGACGTACAGTCGCGATGGACCGCGCGGGTTTTGGGCGCACAGTCGCGATGGACCGCGCGGGTTTTGGGCGCACAGTCGCGATGGACAGCGCGGAAATAGGCCGCGAAGCCGCGGTGTGCAGCGCGAAAAAACACAGAAAAGTCGCGATGGACCGCGCGACTGTCTGGAAAAAGGCCGCGATGGACCGCGTGGAAAAACCCAGAAAAGTCGCGATGGACCGCGCGACTGTCTGGCAAAAAGCCGCGAGGCGGAAGCCGTGCACGGAAACCAAGAAACGAACCCGAAAATTGAAAATTTCGGGCTGTTTATGGGGCCAAATCTCAGAACAGCAATGGATCTGCTGTCTAAGATGGCAGATCTATGGATCTAAAGGTTAAAAACTCATAAAAACTAAGATTTAAAGGCAAAACTAGAGATCTAAAGTTCAAACCAAAGCGGAGTCGCCAAAAACTGTTGGCCCGGTTTTGCCACCAGGCTTAGTGCTATGGGCACCTGCTAACTAGTAGCAGCAGTTTCAATAGAAATAAAAACAATAAACTAAATAAACAATACTTTTCATGGATCTAAACAAGAATCTAAGCAAATAATGTAAACATTTCAAAATCAAAAACAAGAAACATAATAAATAATTTTTTGTATTGAAAAGTGGGGGGCAAGCAAGTGCTTGCGATATTACCTTCAATGGTGAAGGTTGATGTTGAGCAACTCCCAAGATGAGTAGCTCCAAACTCCAATAGGTCTCTTTCTCCAAGGTTGCTTCAATGGCTAAAAGTGCTCAGGGGAGATTTCAGCAGCATAAGGATAAGATAATGGAAGGATGTGAAATGAGGAGCCCCTACCACCTTTTTATAGGTTTTGGTGGTGGGAGATACCATTTGTGGTTTTGTGGAAACCAAATGGTATTGACCAACATGGTTTAGGTACTTTTCCCTCCTTTTTCCTTTTTTGAATAAAAATAATATTTTAATTCCCTTTTTAATATTTTTGGGAATTTGGACCCTTTTTGAGGGTTTTTTATGATTTTCTTGGAAAAATAATCTTTTTTAATGGAAAAAGGGGTGTACTAAGGTCTTTTGGTGACCTTTTGTTGGTTTCGGAGGCTCAGATGGTGAAAAAGTGGACAAATGGGTCATGTGAATAGGGAAATGAGATAGTGAGCACTTTTTGGGTGTTAACAACCACCCTATTGGGGGTCGGCCCAGTCAGCATTATATTATGTGGTTAAGTTCGAGCCTACATGAGTTAGGTAAAAAGGCAAGTCAAGTCAAGTATAAATAGAGTGCGGGAGGCACTCTATTTACTCACTCTCACTTCTCACACATGCTCTCAAGGAGGAGAGGCGCACTTATGGAGGAGGAGGATTGCTGCTAGGTTATGGCTATCTCTCTTGGTTGGTTGTATCATTGCTCTATCTATCTCTGAGGAAGTTATTGGGGTTTTTCACCTTTATGGTTTTCCCCAAGTAAATCTTTGTGTCTCTTGTGTGCTTGCATTATTGTCTCCATGATTGATATGCTGTAGATATGCTGTACATGTTGTTCTCTCAATTAAGATCCTAGATCATATTGAAGTAAATTCTGAAAATTTAACACCTTTGCAATGCGGATCTGATGGTAGCCATAGAACCCGTCTGTGAAAGAGTACATCTCCTGGCCACCCACACCTTCAAGCACTTCATCAGTAAATGGGGTTGGGAGAAGATCATGCAAACATGCATCATTTAGCTTCCTGAGGTCGACACAAATGCGCACTTCGTCAGTCTTCTTATCCTGTACCACCATAGGACTGATCCATTCCGACTCCTCAACTGGTTCAATGATACCAGCGTCCAACATGCGTTCCAGTTCTACCTTGACCCTCTCCTTATGTCGCAAATTCAATCGATAGGGTCATTGTCGGATCGGCTTAGCATCTGGTTTTAATGGAATCTTCATCTCCCCTAAGTCGCCCAGAATCCCCTTCATGTCAGAAAACTTCATGGGAAATAAGTCCTGAAACTCATGGATCAAATCAGTGACATTTCTTATCATCTCATCATCCCAGTAGTCCCTGACATTTGCGAACTTCGGATTGTCCTCTGTCCCAATGTTAATCTTGTGGATCTTTAGGGTTTGACTGATCGGATTGCTTGACGCATCAGGTGGTACCATAGTGCGACTTCCTTCGAATTTCAAGATATTCACATTCCGCGGATCATCACCATCTTCTGGCCCACCAGTGATATTGAAGCATTCCATGAGAGATTGCATCTGGCAGTGCGTGTGTGGATCCACAGGATATGCCACTGGAACAACCTGCAAAATTACATCGCGGATGAGTTGCAATGCATTATTGACCTCTGGATCAGCATCTGCAAAACTGAACGTATGGGTAAAACACACTGTGAGCTCCAGCCAAGTGGAAATTTCTCCTCACAACTCAGCTGCAATATGCGATGATCGCGGCATCTCATCCAAAGTATGGATAAAAGCATGGACCCACTCATCTCGTGGTCACGATACCCATAACCGCTGACACTCCATCAAGTGACCACCAGGATCATTTCGACCATCATACTTTCCAGTGTGGTAAACTTTGGTATCGCCGAAATGAACCATCATCAACCTTCTGTACTGCAACCAACCGTCAACGGATTTCTTGTGCGTCTCCCACCAACGTACTGGAGCAGCCTTCAATGCTGCCTCTAATGCCAGCATGCGCTATGGTTCCGAAACTGTTGCCTCAAATGTCACCAAAAAGTCAGACAAACCAGGCAGTCCTTCATATATTGGTAGTGTGACCGTTTCAGTCGCGACACGGCATAGCGACTGCGTGATCAACCCACACTTACGGAGCGACACCTCGTGCAAGCGGTTCTGCCAATATTCTAGCGCATCATCAAAGTCGAAATACACAGAGCTGTCACTGCACCATCCCAGCTCACCGTTGGTAGTCGGATGAATATAGTCTTCAGAGATATTGAATGCATGGTCCCATCCACTAGGATTGTCATCCTTCACTGACTATGTAGCGGCGTCCTTCAGCCATATCCAACGGAGCGATAACTCTGAGATCGCAATTTTCAAAAGTCATCATCCATCGCTTGAAGTTGATTACTGCTCCGCTATCATTAGCCCATCCAATCCCCAACAACACGGGATAAGAGCTTCCTCCTTCAACTACTTCTATTACATCAAAGTCGGCATATGTTTTCATTCCCTCAATGTCCACCACCATTCATGGAACTCTCCCAATCGGTGTCACCTTAGCGTGATTAGCTAACCGGAGCTGTACAAGAGACCAGCTCAATAGGGGACTCCCCATCTTCTGCCAAGCCTGCTTGGTTAAGATGTTGACATCTGAACCAAGATCCAGAATAACTGAATCAACATCATAGTTGCCAATTTGAATATTCATCCACATCTCCTTACCCGTCTTCCGTCGTTGTAAGGAATTAACCGCGAACTCTTGTCGATCCTGGGACGTTCATCGCAATAGAGGTTCAATCTCAGCAAGAGCGTTGGGATCTCTTGCCAAGGATAAACAATGTTCCAAAAATTCTTGAAGTGTGTTGGACTGCCGCGACGGGCCAGCCTCTGAAGTGGCATCAAAAGTAGAGGGCATGTCGTACACAACATCCTTACCTCGGTCTTTTTCTAATGTGCGACGTGGTTGAAGAAATGCTTCCCGCTCAACGTCAATGTCAAATGATACCTTCTTCTGTCTGGCTAACCGGATTAGTGAGTTGTCCTCTCTCGTCATCTTACCTCCGCGAGTGACAACAGCAACGGAAGCATCTTGCGGTCTTGGTTCTGCAGAAATCGTCGCGATATTCGCACCCTGGGTCTGGTTCAACAGTGGATTCCCGGGTGGGTTCACATTCTGATTCTGATTTGGCCGTGGATTCTAGTTCTGCACTGGTTGTTGTACTTGGTTCTGGGTAGGCTACTGTGCCTAGGGCTGATTCTGCAACTGTGGAGTATTCCCTGCTTGCCATCGCACAATCAACTGTGGACAATTCTCAACCATGTGATCGTTAACAAAACAGAACGTACACTAGTTCTGCAACAATGGACAGTCTCGCTGGTAGTGTCCCCATACCGCATAGTGATAGCATTGAATAGGTCCGCGACCACCTCGTCCTCCTCTATGACCAAATCCTCCACCGTTTCCTCCCCGGTATCCTCCCCAGAATCCTCCCTGCTGTTGGTACTACGGTTGGTTGAATTGTTGCTGCATTGGTGCCGATTGCATTCCTTGTCCTTGCGATGCATACTGCAGTTGCTATACATACTGTGGCTACTATGGAGCCATTTGCATCGGAGCATATTGCAGCATGAACTGCGGCGGTTGCTGCTGCTGCGGTACAAACTGCATCTGCGGTTGAGGTATCAGTTGGGCTACCTGTGACTGCGGTTGCGACTGTTGTACGGCACGCTAGTCGTCCTTTACATAGAATGCATCATACATTCTCTCTTGTAGTAACCCATATGCACAGCAATCCTTATCATCATGACCCATCGATTTGCAAAATGTACAATAAAGATTCCTCGAGGTTGTGACCATTTTCTACATGTACGGGCAATTGTCATGGCTGTGCCCATATACGTGGCAGACGCGACACCACAGCATGCTACCACCATTCAACGGATTTGGTGCTCCCGAAACCAGATAGTTATGGAAGTCAGGGCAATTGTCCTTAGTATGTCCTTCTCCTCGACATCACATACACCAGACTTATTCACGTTGCTCCTTGCCTTTCTTCAGATCCTGCAACTGAATGGTCAGGTTATCCAATTGTGTCTGGATCTGCAACATCCCAGCTACATTTTCCCTAATGGGCGATGCCTCCAACTGCATCGCGATCTCCAAAGCTTCACTCGGTGTGGTAATGTTTTGTTTCATCAATGGTAGCTGAATATGCGGAAGCAAGGCCGCGATAAACCATTCCTTATGTTGGACAGTACTCATGTCAAAACTGACTCTTGCCATCAACGTTTTAAATCGCTGATCAAAATCCCACACAATCTCATTGGGATACTGCTTAATCTCTTTAAGCTCTGTGATGTATTGTGCTTCAGATTTGGGCTTCCGGAACTCTATGATCAAGCCTGTGCGAATCTCATCCATTGTTTTTGCCGGAGTGTCGACGGGAACTTGCGTAAATTTCATAAACCAGTCCAAGGCACGACCTTGAAGAGTCATCGCCAGTTGTCCCTTTTTAGCATCATCATCAGTGATCTGTTTGACGGTCCATACGGCTTCACATAGAAACCAGTAATGTTCAGGGTTGTCTATTCCATTTCCTTGGAACAGCAGTAACTTAGTATCCTCGCCCGCCATTCTGGGCTTCCTTCCTCCTTTCGTTGTACTACTACCTATTAACTTCTGTGGAATTGATGAACTCGGCGGTGTCGAAGTGGTAATTCTTGCTATCTGAGAGATAGTGAGCGGAGGTGTGGGTACGTTGGTGTTGGGGTTTGGTCCCGCCTCTATCCTGGGCGTAGCCTAGTTGTCCTTGTCAGGACTGTGAAGTCGCTTCATCCCGTGTGGTCTTCCTTCACGGCCTTGCGGTTCAACCGCAGCAGGACCTTCTCTTGTCCTCTGATTCTTTTCTTGTCGGAACCTCGCTCCGCCCCTTAACTATCGTGGTACCCATGGCCTCCGCCCACCAGGATGTCTACTGATCAAGATGCATCTTCAATATACCCTTTTCACAAATAAGCATCTTAATCGACAGTTGAAGCGACAGCAGAAACCTTCCCCGGGGTCCGCGGAAAAAATATCTTTCGGCTTCACTATAGGATTTCTAGGTATCAACTGCGAATTCTGTGATATAGCCCTCTAGGATGCTATCGAACCACACTTCGACAGCCCGCGACGCTTTATTATCGACTTCCTGCAGCTCCTGAATCAACTCGGGGGTCCAAGTTGTCGGTTCACCGCCTTGGAAGTTCCTCTTCTGGAAGGTCAACTTCGCCAACCACTCGTACAAAATGACTGGGAATTCACAGAAAAACCACTTGTGCAGACCGTCATGAATATATCTATCCACCCACTGGTCTACCGTCAGTCGAGTGTTTCGACTTTCTTCTTCAGCAAATTCCATCCCATGTACGTGTATGCTTGGTGTTGTACATTAAGGATATGTATAATCATCTTGTTGACTACCTCTATTTGTCCATCAGTTTGGGGATGGAAGGGGTTAGTCTGGTGTCCATCATGGAAGGATGGACCAAAATAGTCGTAGGAACCTATTGTCCCTATCAGACACAATGGCCTTTGGTAATCCAAAATGAAACCAAGCACACTTGGTGAATAACTTAGTAATGGCTTATGCTTTGACACTTTTTGCAAGGCACCAAATTTCTATCTTAGAGAACTTATCAACAACCACAAAAGCATAATCGCTACCATACTTGGTTGAGAGCAGACTGGACAAAATCCACAAAGACTAACTCCCAAGGTTTATTTGGAGTAGGCAAGGAATGTACAGTTTTTACTTCTTGATTGAAGGTTTAACTTTGGCATAGGCAGTGCATGTTCAGATATATCTATGGTGCCTTGTTGGAGCATGGGCTAATGGAATTACTTTTGCACCACTACCACCTAATTGTAGTGTGTATCCCAAATGATTTTCTCATGCTTATTTGAAGGAACATGAAGATGGATGAAATGGCATAGAAGTCCATAGTAGAAGTGAAACCCTGAAACTTGTTTACCTTTGACCATTGTTTGATATGTAGCAATGAAGTTAGGATTGTCGGCATACAACTAGGCCCATCTAAAGCTTCATGTCCATGAAAATGTAGGATTGTAGCAACTCGATTGGTGATTCCCTTCTTGTACTTGATGTTGAGGTGGAATTCTTGAAGGTATGTGGGCCACTTTTGAGGGCTATTGTTCTGTGACTTGTTATGTCTTTTCATAAATTGTAGAGGCTTGTGGTTGTTGTGGATGATTGGTTCCTTCCTACTATATAATTATTCCACTTTCGATAGGCCTGAACAATGGAGTAAAGCTCATTGTCATAGTTCTTCTTCTTATAGGCCTTTGTATGTTCATGATGTGTGAGGGGACGACACTGACGACATAATTGGAGGTGTTTGTCTCGATTCTGAATAGTGGTGTGAGGGGACTACACTGACGACATAATTGGAGGTGTTTGTCTCGATTTTGAGTAGTGGTTGCAAATCTAGAAGAATGAGGACTAACATTGTGCAAAGGGGGCATTTTAGCTCATTGAATGCTTTTTGCCTTTCTTAGTGGAAACAATATTGGCCTTGGATCCACCCTTGGTTAACTGGCTCAAGGGTCAAATATTATGAGAGAACCTCAACACAAATTTGTGGTAAAAGTTGGCGAGGCCCAAGAAGATGCAAAGCTCTGTTGTTGTCTTCAAGGTGAATAGTCATGAATGACTTGGATCTTGGCTAGATCCACATGCACACTAAGCTCAACTACAATGTACCCTAGATATTGATTTATTTGCATATCGAATGACCACTTCTCTAGGTTGGTGTATAGCTTGTGTTGTTGCATGGTACTCAACATTTGTTTAATGTGCTTTAGATTCTTTTCTTGGTTTCTATTGAAGATGAGGATGCCATTTAGGTATATGACCACAAAATAATCGGTGAATTGTCACAGAATATCATCCATCATCCTCATGAATGACTTTGGTGCATTGGTCAAGTTGAAGGGCACGACTATATGGAAATTTCCATATATGAGTTTAAATGCAAATCCATAAAATTCACCTCTCACTAGAGGTTTCCTAGATCTAATCCCTGAGATATTTCAATATTGGGATGATCTAAAATATTTAATTATAGAAGTGAAAAACAACAATTATTTCACTTCACTTCTATCCAAATCATTGGTCAGCTCAAGAGTAAACATACCAAAATAGTGTACATCGGTGCCAACAAGTTATAGTCCTTAGGGCACACTATTTCATGAATATTACAGATCTAAAATAATTTTATTACCACAGAATTTACAGCAGTAAGTCTATCCCCTTTATCTTCAAGATATATGTTAAATATCTTAACAATTTTAGCCCTATGTCATGTCAAATTGGCATGAACAACAAGTGTTGGAAATTACCCAATCAAGAAGACAACACAAAACTAAAAATCAAATTTGCAAGTACACAATATTTGGACATCTAAAACACTTCATTAATATATGAGAGATGAAGTACATATACATACTTAGAGCTTATCACAAGCGGGTAGAAACTCAAGCTCTCCAAACCCTAGTTAGGGAAACCATGAAAACCCTAGCCACTAGCACCTCCTAATTAAGAATCATTATGATCCAAAGTTGGTTTCTTCATCAAATATATTCCTTGGCTCCTACACCTCCATCCCACAAAGTGTTCAGGGCATCTCCTTCTCTCATCCTCTTCAACAAACATAGCTAGTAGCCCTAGGGTTTCCAAAACTCGAATCTTCTTTTCTCACAAGAGCTACAAGGGAAATGTTTATTTCACCCTCTACGGTTTATCACAAGTCCTATCTTCTTTACCTCCTTAGGTTGAAACCCTAACCCTATGATTTCCCTTAAAATTCTCCAAGAACCCTAGCACTCCAAGACAAAAAGTGGTAACACAATGACGAGAATATGAGAGAGGGAGAGATTAGTACGCTCCACCATGGTAACACGTTGAAGAGAATATGAGAGAGGGATATATTAGTGCGCTCCACTATGGTAACATAGTGAAGAGAATATGAGAGAGATTAGTGCACTCCACTCTTTGCATCTCTAATACAAGTAAGTCGATGAATGGATTCACAAGATCAAGTATCAATAGTGACTCTCTCCTCCCTCTATTTATATGAGGGGAAAGGGGGGTTAATAATACAATAGTGTATGGTGGCCAATATAAACAACCTATCTACAAGATGATAGTCCCACATGTGAAGCACTCCCTCTACGATTGACACATGTCAAACTCCAAGGTGAATATATCCAATAAGCAAGGCTCCAAGGTGTGAACCCTCCTCAAGAAGGTACAATGCTCCACCTCCACAAGCCTCTAAAGCTCCAATGCTCCTCCTAAGACATGTGCTGCTTTGGGTCCACCCCATCTACATAATCACTCCCTCAACCCAAGCATATTCAATTTAAGCACAATCCTCCATGCAAGGAACCAAGCATCTCAATGCTATTTAGGACTCAATTCCCTCCTCTAGATGCCCAACAATCCTCCAAGGAAATTTTTCCTCTAAGCAAGCCACCCACACTCCATGTGTGCATCGTGAAGAATGACATCATGTTGTGTAGGTCTCCAATGCTCCAAGGAACATTGACACACAAGCATCCACACAAGGTCTAACAATCAATGAGAAAACCACCTCACATGTGCATGTCCATCATGACACGTCCAATGATCATTTATGCATCATGCATCATGCATCCCACATCACATGAAGCACCCCCAAGAATGGTGTAAACAATTTTAGAGAAACCACGAAAGCTAACACTCCCTCTTTACAAGGAAATTGTTTTCACCAACACCATTCAATTCCCTTTGCAACTCAATCAAACTTGCCAACTGCAAATCTAAACCCATTGTAGCCATGGAACTGACCATTGGTTCTTGGAAAGGAACAATTGCTTATTCATGGCACTCCTCCATCAAGGCATCACTCCTTCCTTGTTCAAATCAATTGGAAGGATCGCATTTGGAAGAATCCATGCAATATGGTTAGCATATCTCTTTGGAGGTATGCTTTCCCTTATTGAAGATCTGGGTGCTCCACCATGCTCCTCTACATCCTGTAATGTCTCAGTAAGCCATCTTGATCTCATGTGTATCGTACTAAAAGGTGAGAGAATGACCATCCTTAATCTCACCTTGTCCACTCCAAGGTTTGACTCATATTTAACTTTAACTCTCAAAGAACAACCCCCAAACTCCCTTCAATCTCTAAAGCAGATACCCATGAACTAGAAGATCTCACACCCTTATCAAACTTCACATCTCTGCTCACCACAATATTTACCTGCGTTGGAATGTAGATCATGTAAGCTATGGAAATATCACTGTATACAAGATGCTATCACATCATCTCGAACCTCCAAAGAACAATGGCTACCTATGAATTTGAAGGATCATAACCTTGGACCAACAACTTGCCAAACTCCAACATTCTCCCTACAAATATCACGGGCCGAATATTCAAATGTTGCATCATGCGTTGTTTAGGACCAAAGATAATCATGTCTCCACACAAGACCAAGACAAGTTGATCAATTCTATCAAACTCAGAATGATAAAAATTTGTACAAATCTCATCCATATAGAAATACCAAACTTGTGGTATAGGTAGCAACCGTGGCAAGGCTATCAACAACTTGTAATCATGGGTACCTCGCCCATGCACCTTAAAAGCTCTGACAACTGAAGCAAAATCCTCAACATGGTCAACTCACTCTTTTCAAGAGAATCCTAAACCAAGAGTAACATTAAGGTCAACTCTCGCTCCTTGAGAAAATACAATAACCTTGTCCCTTTACTCTATAACACTCCCATCAACTGCAAGCATGGAATCAATCATTGATTTCACTTTAGGTTCTAAACTTGTCTCCCTGGCATCTTGCCATGTATGTTCTACATATGCCTCCTCAAGAATAGAAGGCCCATCCAACTTCTCGTTGCAGTGTACTAGTGTCACAAGATCAACAAGTAACTTGTAAAGGCCACCATATAGCACACCTCTAGTGAAAGTCCTTGAACTTGCTGGAGTACAATCATTGATAGTGCAAAATTGTCCATCAAATGCAAATCTACATTGATGATTTTCCATACAAGAAACTAAAAGAAGATAATTCTTCAAACTAGGTACAAATAGAACAGTATTGAACTCAATAACATCAACTGATAACATCTGGAAGGAAATGAAGCCCAATATTTTCATAGGATATGTGGCATCATCATTAAATCCACACTCATACCTCCCTCTTGGCCCTAAATCCAATTGAAGAGTGTCTTGTCACATGTCATATGTCATGTCTCAATGCCCCACTGTCCACATACCATCCAACACTTGACATATTGTTAGAAGATAAACAATAGAACATGGAGAAAGAAGTCTCAAGTTGGAATGATACCTCACCCACCCCTTTACTACAATACCTACACTCATTGCAACTTGTCTCTGTTGCTTGGCCTTCCCTTTTTTCTCTTGATGCTAGTTGGCATATGTCCCATTTGTTGACACCTAAAACATTTCACCTTAATTAAATTATTCTTGTAACCTTTCTTTGACTTTCCAATGAGGTCTACCTCTTCTACTTCTTGGTGTTGTGTTGAACCTAATCTCTTCTTGCACAAGGTCATCCCAAAGCTTCATAAAGGTAGGGCATGATTCATGAGCAAAGACACCCTGGACAAAGGCCTCTAAGAAGTAACAAGTCCATTCAAAGCAATGGACACTGACTCCTTATCTTCCCATTTATTTCCTATAAAAACCAATCGATCTCTCAACTTAGAAGGGCTATATAAAAAGGTGGGTAACCTTCATATTTTCTCTCATAACAATGCTTTCAAGCAAAATTGGGGTATATTCTTCAGGCTCTTCTTCTTGAAGTTTAGGTAAAGGATCCTTTAGCAGTCTAATCCCCAAAAAAATTGTAACCCTCTTGTTTATTGAAGGTAATTTCATCAACTCACTCAAAGGCACCGGGACAGTTATATCAAGATCCAAACCATAGAATTCATTAGGCTTTAAAAAGTCATCTTGCTGAGTCCTGGATTTATAAATTCTTTCAATGGTTTATGGGCTTACTCCTTTGAAGAATTATTTTTAAGCCAACTTCGCTTGTTGTCTTTGGAATTCATTTTCAATAATGGTATAGATGAGTTCACCTTCAAAGCTAGAGCTAGCCTCAAATTGAGAACTCATGTATTCATTTATCTCTTAAAGGAGACTGCAATAGTTGTTCATTATTTGACCACAATTTTGATCCATGGTAAAAGCTTTAGCAAATTCCCTGAGATAATCCCTATAACCAGTGGGTGCAGTTGCCAAGTGAAGAGACAAAATTCTTCACCAAATGATGTTGTCAAAAATAACCAAGGAAATCCTTGTTCCCCGACAATGGTGCCAAAATGTTGTTGAAAATTTTAGCAACTTACTTGATGCAAGGAAAATCAGCAGCATAAACCAGCAAAACCTTAGAGGTCTACCCCTAAGTGTCACACAGGTAGGCCTCTCTCTCTCTCTTTTGATATCCTAAATCTCCTAGTGGAAATCTAGACTAACCATGTGAGGTGTCCTCAACTAAACTTTCCAAGGTACTAACTAGGGGTTTTCCACTTGCAATGCTTAAGAACACAATAAAGTGGCCTAGCTTTCTCAAGTACTAGTCAAGTTGATTTATGATGATGATTTAATGAGGACTCTTAGCAAAGATCTATTAGTTTTAAGAGATTATGATCAAAGATATTTTTAGAATCAAGAGACAATTTCAAATGTACTCAAAGATAATATTCAACTCATGAACTCATAAAAATAACATGCATTTCAAAGATATAGCTTAAGCTTGTAAATTACACATATTATGATAGCATTCAACACAAAGATAGGAATCCAAGTTCAATGTTCAAGTGTTAATTATTTAGATGCTCCAAAAAGCTAGATAACAAAAGATAGCAAAAGTTACTGAAAATTCACTAATGAAAATTATCTTATCTAACTTATTATGAAGAAGAGAGTTTCCGAGATATCCTCTCCTAAGACTTCCCCTCTTGCAAAGAAACAAGTTTTGGCATTGAGCAAAGGAATCCTTTGCTAAAGTTCAAACCTAATCTCTTCTTTATCTTGGGTAGAATCAATTTATTATTAAATGTATGAGTTTAATTACCATTGATGAAAAAATGAATAACTTGAAAGTAAAATGTCTAAATGTTGTAACAAATTAATCAAATCAGAAATCTAAAGTGCTAGTGCTGTAAATTGACATTCAACACCAGAATGAGCTTGCTGGAAATGAAATAAAAACAATAAATAAATGGAACAACAAACTATAAATGACTCCTAACAGTGAAATAGAGTCATTAAAATATAAACAACTTTGTTGGAAATGAAAAATGACTCCTAACAGTAAAATAGAGTCATTAAAATATAAACAACTTTGTTGGAAATGAAATTGCAGCAGCAACAAGTTAAAATAGCATTTAAGTGTGAATTCCAATTGGTTGAAAATTTACGGCAACAAACTACTCATTGCCTTAAACAGTGAACTAAAGCCATAAAATACTCCAGAAAACTTACTAGAATAACGTGCAGCATAAAGTTCTCTAAATCAACAAGTTAAATGCTAGTGAATCCAAGTTTACTCATTGCCTTAAACAGTGAACTAAAGCCATAAAATACTCCAGAAAACTTACTAGAATAACGTGCAGCATAAAGTTATCAGAATCAACAAGTTAAATGCTAGTAAGTCCAAGTGAAAAACCAGCATGGATATACAAAGTAACCAATAACTACTAAACAAGGAGAACATCAAAAACCATTTGTAGGTATTTACTTTTACCATTCAAAGTTGATTTTACCTTCTTAGGACTTTATAAATTTGTTGTAGCTTTCCTTAGTTAAATATAGTATTTTAGGTGCATGAAAAGAAGCTAAAAGCTTTCCCAAGAAGGTTTTGCAATGATTAGAGTGTACAATGGTTACAAAGCATGGAAAATGTGTATTAAAAGTAGAAGCTTAGAAGTGGATGAGCTTTAGAGATCATGTAAATGAAAGAAAAATTGAAATGAAAATTAGTGCCTTGTTTTAGATTGGGGCTTATGGAGTCAAGTGACCCCCTAGATTAATGGCCAAGTAGTCTTCAGGGGAGTTGGGAGGTTTGAAAGCAATCCCTCCTTTGCTGGCTCAAAGCTTGGATCTTTCTTTACTCCAACTTTTGATGGGAATCTACAATGAATAAGGAGGATAGATACATCCAAATCCTAGAGTAGACTATGCATCAAGAGGGTTAGCAAATGATTAAGAAAGATTAAAAATAAATATGAATATGAAGGGGGTTGATTAGACTATCCACACTTACAACATACTCAACATAATCAAATCAAGAAGGTTTTTACACAATTCTATACTTAGTTTTTGTAGCCAAAATAAATAAGAAACATTACCTAAACCCTTGTGAAGAACCTCCTTCCACTACGAAGAGCAAAACCCAATATCACATAAGACACACCACAATGAAGAGCATAGGCACAAGAACAAAATCACTCTCTCCCATTCCAATTATTTCAAGATTTACAAGTTTTTTCTCTCCAAAATCCAACACTTACAAACGAAGTCCAATCTCCTTTTATAGCATAAGGGGAGTCTCAATACAATGAGTAGAAAACCCTCGGGGATACAAAACCATGTGTAAATACCATGTGCTATCTCTGAAACAATGAGAAAAAACCATGGGTTGTGCCAAAATCATGAGCAAATACCATATCCATCCTCAAACCATGAGCAAATAATATCCAAGCCAATTAACAATTGCGCCCTCCAAGAACAAGTGCACCTTCCAAGAGAAAGTGCGCCCCTCCATGCAAGTCAACCATGTGCATAGCTGGAGGGATAAGTAAAAAACACTTCCCTAGGATGATATTCTATTACACATGTGAGAATAAAATACTAAAATAGGTAGTATGTGCCACATGCCAATAATCTCACAAGTTTGCCTCAATGACACGTGTATATGAGAGTGCCATGTTACCAAAGAAGTACGTTGATCACATGTAAGCCACTAGGAAGCTTCCACATAATCTTGAAAAGTGACTCAACATGCCAAATCATTAGAATTTTCCACAATGGCTTAATTATTAACCAAATTGTACTTAAGCATTTTTAAATTAAAACTTAGGAAAAAAATTTAATTAAATGCTATTAATTCAAAAATGAATATAGCCATGTGAGCTGAAAGGGGAAACTGTATGTGATGAGTCAAAACGTCCTATGAAGGCCATATGTTCCCATAGCTATGCTCAGATCAATCCAAAAATTCCTCTTTAGCTCCACTCTAACTAATGTAAATCAAACTTAGGTTAAAACTTAGGAAAAGTTTTAATTAAAATCATATTAATCAAGAACCAACATGAAACCAAGAGGAAAAGGATCATAATAATTTCTGGAGTCAAGAACACTGCTCACTGATGCTGACACTTTTCTTTGGCATGTTGCTCTACTAGGTTGACCAAGTCAAACTACCAAAAAGTCAAACTTGGTCAAACTAAATAATTTGGAGTACTTTGCAATCTGACTCAGTAGGTTCATATAATAGCCAAATGGGTATCCAAATCCATCAATAGACTTGGAAAACAATGTGTCCATTAAAGGCATGCATGATCATGAAAACTTGACTACAGAACATTATGCAATGGGTCCACCACCCTACAGTAATGATTGGTCTATGGAAGTAGTGACCAATCAGGTGGAATATACATAGATAAATGGCCAAATGGGTATCTAGATATGTGCTTAGAATGAATGGATCCAATGTACAATAGAATATGGCCAACATGTCCCTCAGTATTGAGACTGACTACATACATAATGGAACCAACACATCTAAATACATTGAATAACTTTGAAGGGGGCATGATGATGTCTCTATAACATTGTGATGATGATGTATTGTAATCAGAGAGTGTCCTAGGAGGACCAACAGTAGTGATGTACATATCCAAAATCAATGTACATAGTAATTATAATGCATGAAATTGTTTATTATGAGTCATCATATAGCATAGTCATGAAAAACATGATAATATACCCCATAAGTATCCTCAATAAGTTCATCGGATTAATGATTTATGAACATATCATTACCATATTAACAGCAAAGCATTTACAAGGACTAGTTCCTTTTCAGGGTGGAGATGGATGACTTATCAAGGTTGGAACGTGAATTGGCTTTGGTTGATTGAAAGACTCGAGATAAGGGAATAGGGGTTCTTTTGTATTTTACCCAACCATGCAAATAACAGAGAACAAAAAGTGTCTTATTATAGGGAGTGTGCTATGAGATACCTTTCCCTTTGATTCCATCGGTAACATTTCCCTTTATTTCTTTTCCTTTTTGCATAGGATAACGATTTGAACGATACCATCCCTAGTTTTACACTTTTTGGATACCAATGATGACATGGCCTTAGATCCACTGCTAGCAAGCATCTATAGCCCCGACAGAGTTGCCAGAGTAAATCATTTTCGTGCAAATAGCCTTTGCCCTGCTGCCATTCAAGCATCCATAGCCCCGACAAGGATTACCTATTCCTCCAACTATTAACCATTTTATTTTGGTAGCATAGGGAATTTTTGGATCTTAGGAAAAGGCATTGCTCGGTTGTAGTTCTTCTTAACTATTGACAATTGACCATGGGGATCTACTCGAAAGCATCTTGTACTGATGATTCATTACAACATAGCAGCCCAAGACACATAGGAGAGAAAACAATAAGCACAAATGCTGGAATATCCACAAAGGGGGAGATCAAGAGTCAATCAATTGAACTTCAAACCATTGGGATGCAGACACAAAGTGAAGTGACATGGATGATATGGAGAAGGTAAAAAATTAAACTGAAGAAGGGGAAATAATCCTTGCAAAGCCAAGAGTTATCTTGGTTCATGGTATGTAAGTAAATCAAAACCCCTTCACCCTCGTCAACCTATGATCGGTACTACTAGCTATACTCATCAAAAGAATCAAATACCTCATATAGTAGTAGTGAAGTACAACATCAATAAGTATCTCATCATCAGTCTAACATGACATCGCAGTAAATATGGCATCATCTCTTCACTCATATCATATGAAGATTCCACTAGTAGTAAAAATAGACCATAACAACCTGAAATACATTAGTAGAGTGAAGCAAAAATAAATCCTAGTATGGCAGTATAGTGTGTGGCATAGCAAGCATGTTTGGTGATTTTCGTTGCCCCATTTGGCCAGACCATGAAGAGGACAAATCTCATATTTTGAGATATTGTCTTCTTACATTTCATAGTACTTGTTAGAGCTGATGTGAAGTTGGGGCTACCTTTGATATTGTGTAGAGCATATATCCTAAGGTGATAATACGCTATGAAGCCTAGACCAGAAAAAGCTTGATGCTTCCACATATATGGTTGTCCTAAAAGAACATAAAAAACTTCAAGTAGAGCAATGTCACATAGTACATCATATGTTTGAATGGATTGATGTTATATTGTAGGTTTCATTTCCAAGTCACGAGGATGTCTTGTACTTGGCTCAACCAAGTGATGGTATATGGTTGGGGGTGTGACCTCATTGGCAACTTCATCTTCCTGACAACCTCTATCGAGATTATGTTTTTTTGTTGTCGCTGTCTACAATGAAATGAAGTGGTGTCCCCTTCACCCACATCTGTGAATGGAATAAGCACTCATCTTCCTCGGGCTCCTAGTTCATTGGTGAGGTTGATAGAGAGTTAAGCTATCATGGTTTGTCCCACTTGCATAGAATAATATTTAAAGGGATGAGGTTGGGTGCATGTTTTGGATGACTTTGGTGGAATAGCTACCACTTAGAGGTGACACCTGAGTCCACGCTTTTTGGTGCCGCTCCTTGGGGCATGTTTCTTGAAGCACTTCTAAAAACAGATATCCCTTTTGTGTGGATGATGTATGTGTGTCGACAAATATTTCCTTTAGGTTGATGGAGTGAATTATTTTTAGATCCAATAAAATGAAATCTTATACAATAAATCAAATCTACACAAGAGGTATTGTACATGACAACATTTGGAGAAACTTGAGAAAGAAACCATTCCATAAAGTATATAACTTGTCATGAAAAAGTGAGGAGTGCCATAAACTCACCAATACACTATTGGTCTAAGAGGGAAAATATCATAGTCTCTTGGGTTGCAACATTAACCATTGTTGGTAGTGAAATCACCTCCTTCATTTACTATTGGTAGGAAAATCACCTAATTGTGCACTTTGTGGTGTAGCTCCTTGGGTCATGTTTCTTGAAGCACTTCTAAAAAAAGGATATTCTTTTATGTGGATGATGTATGTTCATCGACAAATATTTCCTTATGGTGGATGGAGTGAAGTGTATTTACATCCAATGCCATGAAATCTTATACAATAAAGCAAATCTATACAAGAGGTATTACACATGACAAGTTTTGGAGAAGCTTCAAAAAGAAACTATTCTATCGAGTATATAACTTGTCAAAAGTGAGGCTTGCCATAACTTCACAAGCGCACTATTGGTCTAAGAGGGAAAATAGCATAGTCTCTTGGGTTGAAACGTTAACCATTGTTCACAGGGAAATAACCCCATTCATTTATTGTTGGGAGGGGAATCATCTAATTCTACATTTTGTGGTGCAACGCCTTGGGCCGTGTTTCTTGAATCACTTCTAAAAAAATGATGTTTTGTTAAGAAACAAATTCCCCAAAAGAACATAAATAGACAAAAAAGAGTAATACATGCCTTATAATGAAGAAAAAAGATGAATAGCAAGCCTCTTCGAGGGGGCAACCTCCTTATATAGTGTATTACATACACAAGACAAGACAAGGTAAGATGATTCAAAAGAAAAGGTCTCCTTGATATATATAGGAGACAAAGAGGTACAATTACCACTAATGGACTCAAACCTGCATAATATAACAATACTTATATAAAGTGCCCAATTTAGGGGGGAATGGGCCCAATTTAGGGCTTAACATGCCCCTCCCCTTCAGACAAGTGTTGTCCTCAAAGCTTTTTTATTTGTGGATGCTTCTATATGAAGAACTCATCTTCCCATGTCAAATCTTCTACTGGTAATTTCTCCCACTTGATTAGGTACTCAGTAATAGCCTAATTCCGTAGTTGTTTGGTCCTTATTTCAGTGATTTGTTCAGGTTCCAATATGACTTTTCCTTCTTCATCAAGCTCCGAGAAGGTAGTTTGAATTGGGTTTGTGTCTCCTATTACCTTCTTTAAGCAAGAAACATGGAAAATTGGGTGTACCCTTGAGGATGAAGGGAGCTCCAATTTGTAAGCCATACTACCAATCTTATGCAAAACTTTATAATGACTATAGTAATTGGGTACTAATTTATTGTCATTATTTAGTTTCTTGAGGGACATTTGTTTGTAAGGTTGTAGCCTCAAAAATACCCAATCCCCTTCTTCAAAACTCCTTTCATTACGATGTTGATTTGCTTGTCGTTTCATCATGTTTTTTTATATAACTAGGTTGTCCTTCAATATCTAGAGAAATTCTTGTTGGTGCTCAAGCTGATCTTCCACAACTTGAACTTTAGATTTTCCTTTCAAGGGTGATGTGATAGATGGAGGTTGGTACCCATAAAGTTCCATAAATGGGGACATTTTTTATGATGTATGGAAGGAAGTATTGTACCACCATTCTTCCAAAGATAACCATTTCACCCACTATGTTTGTTTATCATATGCAAAGCAATGAAGATAACCTTCCAAACATTTGTTCACTATCTCAATTTGCCCATCAAATTGAGGATGATAAGATGAACTGTGAGCCAACTAGGTACCGAAACAAAAAAATAATTTAGTCCAAAATTTTCCAGTGAAAATTAGATATTTATCACTTACAATAATCGTTGGGTTTCCACGTTGATACATTTTTATTTGTGTTATGGTGTGGATGCTTCTTGTGAATGATTAATAATCAAATAACACGTAACACTAATACAAATGAAATAATATTTCACACAATAAAAATCTAATATCTAGCAGCTAAAGTGACAAATGACAGCATTATGACGTTGATGTTACAAGTATTCTCTCTTATGTAGAAATTGATGGTGATTAATGGTTGGATGATGCTATTTTAATTAGAGAGCATCTAAGAAAATAAGAGTTGGTACATTTGTATTTGTGTTATGGTGTGGATCCTTGTGAATGATTATAATTAAATAACATAACAAAAATACAATTGAAATAATATTCTACACAATAAAATATAATATCTAGTAGCTAAATTGACAAATGATGGCATTTTGAAGTTGATGTTACAAGTACTTTCTCTTATGTAGAAATTGATGGTGATTAATGGTTGGATGAAGCTATTTTAAATTTCAAGATTTATCTTGTATCGATCATTTCATTTATGGTAATTTGGATGTCATCACATTATAGTACTTTGATTCAATGTATATTAATGACATGGTACTTAAATCCTTTGATATATTGTTGTGATCATCATTATTTGGGAAGAAGATGTGTCCTGGCATCTCTAAAGAACTTTGCAAATATTTTCCATTGGCATTTAAACATGCGGATAGGGAGCATACTCGTTTGAAAACAATTGGTTCGATAGCTTTTATGTTGAAAGTGCAGACGGTTGTTTCTAGTTAGTTGGATGTCATGTTGGCCACCACTATTATTCACTCCAATACTCCATGTAAGTAGTATTGCATTAGACAAACTTGGAACACAGAATTAGGCCCCACATACCATCGCGTATATCGGGGATCTCCTTAGGAATCCTAAAACCTGTCCATGTTCGAGCCTTGGTTTGGCGGATTCAAAATATTGAGTTTATATTGCTATATCATTTCTTTTCTTGATGTATGAGTGATGAAATGCATGGATATCATGTTGATGGTTGAATATTTAATGATGAATGTACTTTGTTTCTTACTGCAAATAATGTCATCTTGAATGTTATAGTTAATGGTGCATATACTTATAATTGAATATTAATGATCACCTTAACTTAGAGAGTGTCTAGTCATCATATTCCTCTATCCATTAGAAAAAGCAGTGCTAGGTGTATACTTAGGATTGTCTTTAGATAATCTTAAGCAAAAGCTTGGCCAGGGTTTCCCCCTTGGATAGTAGGCTCGTTCACTTATGGACCTAGGAATCCTAAAGTGACGAACCCCTTTCCGTTAGTGACATATTGGGTAGGGGGTTCATAGATGTGTTCGATTAGTATCCGGCAACTTGTCCATCATCTTGGGATGCTAGTTTGTGCATCAAGAGGGCTTAACATATTCCTTTTATGTGGATGATGTATGTGTGTCAACAAATATTTCCTTAAGGTGGATGGAGTGAAGTATTTTTACATCCAATATAATGAGATCTTATACAATAAAGCAAATCAGAAATCTACACAAGAGGTATTGTACATGACATGACTTGGAGAAACTTGAAAAAGAAAACATTCCATCAAAGTGTATAACTTGTCATAAAAAAATGAGGAGTTCCATAGCCTCACTAGTACACTATTGGTCTAAGAGGGAAAGGATCATAGTCTCTTAGGTTGTTACATGAACCATCGTTGATAGGGAAACCACCTTAATCATTTATTATTGGATGATGAGCAAGAACATTGGTATTTGTTGGCTTTGTCGACTTATGTCAATCAACAATGTGACCCAAGTGAATTAAGGCTTATCAAGACTAGAAATAGGGTTGTCCATGCGTATACACCTTTTCTAACTGTCATGTCAAAATATTAACATCATATCTAGGTTCTCATTGATTATGTTTTTGCCTTCATTTCTTTTCATTCTACTCTCATTTTATATTTTTATTCATTTGACATACATGAGCCATCCCTGACTATATTTTTTATGGTTAATAAACCAATTGATTTCATGCTTGAACAACCTAACAACATTTGGTTAGATTGTCAAAGGATTAAAAACTAACATCTATAGGTTGGATGAACTAACCTCATTAGTAGGGTGAACTAAGCTCATTAGTAGGGTTGGAGAAATTGTCATTAAAAAAATTATAGGATTTTCTCTAGTGCAAGGTGGTGTTGGGCACCTCAGGTGTAAAGAATTGTAGAACCCATAAGATCCACAATTTTTTACTAAAGTGTTAAGTGTGCTAGTGTCAAATCTAACACAATTTAACAAAAAGAAAAAAGAGAATAGATGTGTAAAATGATGCTATATGAGAGTATTATAGAGTATCCACAATTTTCATAGAGGAGTAACACATTACAATGCACATTTTGTAGGAAAACAAGATTATGAATAAAATGGTAACAAAATGGACAATAGAACAGTAACAAAACTTTGTAAGAACTAGAGAGAAATATTGCAAAAAATATACTTATTTGACTAAATGTGCACAATATCCTTGTCAGATAAAAAACTAGATAAGATAAGATGAGATAATTTTATTAATGTCCAATAGATGACCACAAAAGTAGGTCAATGGGACTGTGTGGTAACATGATGCCAATACAAAGTGGGAGCTCTAAGATGGCTCCTAAAGAAATATAAAGCAAGATGTGAAATTCTATCCTAAATCCAAAAAGAGTGTGATGTCCCTTTCTAGGTGATCAGTCTAGGTGGTTATTTGATGTCACTTAGGCCTAAAAGTTGTTATTTTTAAAAGTGACACTTTTTAAATGGTATTGACTATGGTATGGAATTCAGTAGAAGATTAAAAGAGGAGCAACGCCTCATTGGAGGATATGTTGATTTGGATATTGATTTCGTGTGACTGTTTAGGGGTTGTGCAGAGTTTTCGTTAGGGTTTGGTAAAACCCTTCCATTGTGGGTTTGGTTTCAGTCTTCACTTGAGCATCATCTTTTGGTTCGACATCATCTTGGAGAGGGTCTGGAGGTCAAGAGTTGACACTTTGGCAGTATTGGAGAATGAAGCTCCATCTTTGAGGAGACCATGGCATCATTTCCATCATTTTCAGGTTTTGATTGGTCTATTGTGTTCTTGGAGTGTTGTAAGTTCCATAGCAGCCATTAGATATTTGTATTGTTTCCATCTATTGTTCATAATAAAATGCCAACTTTGTCTCTCTTATTTCATGTGTACTTGGAATGAATGCAATATGTTTGACGAAATGCCTTTGATGATATATGCAATTGTTTGTGAAAGATGTACATGAAAACTATTTGACGAAATTACAAAACCAAAATCAGAATTGTGCCTAGAATTGCATATGGGATATTACAATGGATTCAGAGCTAGAGTTATTGCCAGTCTAAGGGGAATTCAGGATTTCCACTGAAGCTTCAACGATTTGCTTAGTCAATTTCCAAAGGAAGGCTGATTTCATAATCGATAGAACATGAGCTTGAAACCGAGAAGTACATGGCACTTTGGCATTAGTTGATAGGGATCGAAATTGTTTGTGGAGATCGAATCTTTTGGAGAATTGATTTCCCCTTGAAGGTGTCGTGGGGTTTAGAGAGGTCGAACTCCCTTTCTCCTTGGGAATTAGTAGAGACGATTGAGGGATACCAAGGGGCCATCACCTTATTTGTTGTTCAGTAGCAATAGTATATAGGTCGAGAACAATAGCAACAACTGCATCTTATTTGGAGAGGTCGTTTACTTGTGAGGCGCTCGAGTACAAAAGGGGCTGCATCTATCTCAAAAGGGAAATTTAGTGGAGAAATCAAGACACAAGGGAAATCGTTGGAGGAGGGCCGCATTTCTGTAGGGATGACCAGCCGCATTTCTGTAGGGACGACCAAGTCTCAAGGGAATGCATCAATTGGGAAGAAAAACGAGTTTCCAGTCTTCATCATATGTTGTAGCCGCTATTGCATAAGGGTTGAGGAAGGTCAATGGCTTCAAGTCTGAGAGAGAAGGAAGGGCGTAGTGGTTAAGTTGGGCGCACTAGCTGAAGGTTTGAATTTCATGTGCTTTGAAGACACTGAGGAAAACTAGAGTAGAGGGCACAGACCACCATTGGGGAGAATCGTGGGCATTTGTGAGGAACTATGTGCCAGTTTCTTGCATCCACGATTGCATCTCTCTCCACACCACGATTTGGGTCGGGTCTTGGAGCAGCAGATTGTATTCATCACTTGTGAATTGGAACAAAGCTGAGGAGGTTCATGTATCACTCTTGGCAGGCAGCATATCTCTGTGGGAGTAGATTCCTTGTTGCTTGAAAGATAACAACTTGGAGTGTCTCCCCTCTACATTCTCAGGCATGTGAATCAGTCATTTAAATGAATATTCAGTTCTGATTTCCTTAGTATTAATTCCTTTTAGCAGTAAATTTGAGTATTTCCTCATAAGGAACTTGTGAATAAAATCTCTCTTGAATCAATACCAATTTATTGTGTTACGTACGGCGAGAAACTATTGAATTAAGTCCTCGGAATTATAAGAAAATCCTATAGCAATACGAAGTTAGCACATCCCAAATGTTTGTCAAAAATCTCATATTCAACCTACATACTGAGGTTAGTTTAATTGAACAGTAACCTACAGCCGTGTGCATGAAATTTGTTTGCCAAAAGTTTACAATCAAGTTACACATATAAGAGTCATATATCATGCCATCTTCTGGAGTATTCAATGGGAAGATCATTCCAGATTGCTTCAAATTAAGTAATCCACACTTATTTCCCTAAATTTCAACAGTGGTAGGTGGTATTCAAGCTTGGCTATGGCAAGCAATCAAAACTTTACAAGATTATTACTGTGGTATTACAATCAAAACAATGCAGAAGAAGATGTGGATGATGTTACCATATGCATCATGGAGTACATGGCATTGGGAAAAGAGTGCCATGCAGCTATGTCATTCAAGTAATTTTGCACCATCAAACATCTGGAGTGGTATGAAACCCACAAGTGCTACAACTGCAAAGAACCATGGGAGCCAGGCCATAGGTACAAGGGCAAGGGAAAGGTGCACTATATAGAGGTACTCCCTAACGATGAGGATAGTGGTGAGGAGGAGGCACTTAGCATACAAGAGGGTGAATCATTCAGGGGCCATCGCACCTTGAGACCACAAAGGAGGTTTGTGATGAGTTACCTTTTGAGGTTGATTTTGTTTCTCAGGAGGAGGACAAGGAAGAAGTTGAATTGGGAAAGTGCAAAGACAGTAACAAATTAGGAAACTTGGTAGAAGACGGTTTCCCTAAGCCACATCATTTGATAGGGAAATTGAAGGTAAGCGAGGAAAAGTTTAAGAAAGCGATGAAACATTTTGATGATACACATGCATTGGTGACAAATTGTTGTTGGAGAGCTTCAGGGACAGAGGATAGTTTGAGGGGAGAACCTTGCCTTGCATGTTTGCAGGAACTTAGAGAAGCAGTGGTTGTGATGAAATCTAACTACCTACACCTGCTTTTCGACAGAGATCATCTTCTCATGCTTGAGGAGATGTACCATGGTGCACTACAACGGAAAGAAGAGGAAGTTGATAGGATTATTCATAAGATTGAGATTACCTAGGATTCCTTGAAGAGCACACAAAAGGCCCTTCAAGGATTAGAGATGCAAATAGAGGAGCTCAGTTACCAGCTGAGCTTCGCACACTCCTTATTATTGGCAGCAACAAAAACTCCATCATGAGGAGCATGCAGAGCTACAGAAGCTTGGGGAGAGTTTGGACACAGAGAGTTTTGACCATGCACTTGTTTTGCAGTACGAAGATCTTGAGCCACTTTGGTTGGAGGAGTCACTAAGGACTCCAGGTTTAGCTATGGAAAATTTAGTCGGCCACATTCCGTGTGGACCCCAACATGGGTGTGTATACATCCACGGATTGGGTGGACAGGTATATGACATATGTCGAGACACACCGGGATATAGGCTTAGTCAACATCAATATAATGTTAACTATAGTAGCACATATAGGATACTTGATGGCACGTGAGGTTACAGTTGCATGCAATAGTATACAGGAGGGTACACAAACACACAATGGTGTATAGTGGAGATTTGGAGTGCTTCCTCCAAGGAGACCTCCTGATAGAGTTAGTGAGCACACCATTGACTTGAGGTTACTCAGGATCGAGGAGAGGATGGGTGAATCTCACAATAGTAGATCCCTCGATGGTCCCTCGAGGTTCTGTCTTTATTTGGGGTATCAACGGATGAGGGCCAGAGAGCATGACGCTCATAGGACAAGTGAGAATCATTGAAATCAGCTTGATGAGACTGGTCACATTATGTCCACGACAAAGGTATTTCAATTAGACCATGGTATTGAGGAGAGATTAGATTGGTTCGCAAGGAGTGAAACTGATAGAGTAGGGAATGACATCATCCCCTATAGATTGCCCATGTTTAGACCCTGAGTCCTCACTTAGGAAGAGGATCATGAGGACTATGCAGGATTCACATTTGGCATATTATTTCCATGAGTATAAGGCACCACAGGTGGTGGATCTATTCTTCAGGAGGTCCTCAGACTCCATCGGTTACTTGAGCATATAGACGGTGATTGGGATAAAATATCACTAGATGCAATTTGGCAGGAGCCGAACAAATTAGCAGGATTTGAATCAATGCCTTGTACTTGGTTTCCACCAGAGGATTGCATTTTGGGCACTTGGCTCATTGAGACTCCAACGATTATTAGCATGGCACAATAGGAGTTCATAAGAGTTGGGTGTGGAGGACTCCCTAATTGGTGGTGAGATTCGAGCATCCATCCATGCAATGGATTGTTTCATATGGTAGATATGATTGACAGAGTTGGGACGATGATCGGTCCGCTATATTTTTGGGATGTTAGTGGAGGAGAGGTTGAGACATCTTCTTGGCGAGCTCTTTTCCGGTATTCAGGATCAAGTCTGACAATGGTGCCTATACAAATGAGACAACCTGTCTTCTCTCTCCAGAGTTTATTCTTGAGATGCTTAGGCTTGGATGCATAGGGGAGTCACCTTTTGAGGTGTTTGTGCAACTTATGATTGCTTGGCTCTTCGGGGGCAAGTAGATGGATTCTTGTGTTAGAACTTAGCAGACTGATGCGATGGGTAGTGGGTGTTTCACACCTTCCAAAATAGTCTGGGATCTTGGTGACTTTACTATTTACAAGCAAATTCAAGATATGATAGAGCTACCTATCAAGGATATGTTTAGTGATCAGGACAGGCTTCTTTTTCCTGTAGTTGAGATCGAGTATGGCAGTGGATTTGCAGGATGTGATTTCACCAAGGTGGCTATGCAGATCGTTATTCATGATGGTAGGTTTAGCTCTTATAGGTATTTCAGCTTTTGGAGTTCTAGGAGAGGAGGATGTAGACAAAGCACGATAGTAGGATGGTTATGATCATAGTGACACAGTGTCAGCTTGGTGGTCCCTTTCTGAGATTAGCTTGGGATCTTGGGATTTCCATATTGGACAATTCTGCAACTGGCATAGAGGTGAGAGCCAGTTTCTACTTCCATGAGATGGATTATGTATTTGAGCATTTGCTTGAGGGATTGATCGAGTTGTTACAACAACAGTATGCCCTACTTATTGCTAGTATCTGGGAGGATTCTTATCACAATACTTTGTTGGATCACACAGTGAGCTTCACCTCTTCCCGGTTAGTTTGGGACCCTGGTATCATTTCCAGTTTCAGTCTGGTTCAATCAATGGAGCGGCGGGTTGTAGTGGCATTGCTTGAGGGAAAGCAATCTTGGGAAGGGAGGACAGTCCAAATGGTTATTTGATGTCACTTAGACCTAAAAGTTGTTATTTTTAAAAGTGAGACTTTTTAAATGGTATTGGGTGTTCCATGGTATTAACCATGGTTCAAGAGAAGATTAAAAGAGGAGCAACGCCTCATTGGAGGATATGTTGATTTGGATATTGATTTCTTGTGACCATCTGGGGGTTGTCTAGATTTTTCGTTAGGGTTTGTCATAGCCATTCCATTGTGGGTTTGGTTTCGAGGGTCAAAGATCCACCCTAGTTGGACAAGGAGGAGGATCCATCTAGGGTCTTCACTTGAGCTCCATCTTTTGGTTCCGCATCATCCTGGAAAGGGTTTGGGGGAGTTGACCCTTCAGCAGTATCGGAGGAGGAAGCTCCACCTTGAGGAGAACGTGGCATCATTTCCATCATTTACAGGTTTTGATTGTTCTATTGTGTTTCTTGGAGTGTTGTAGTTGCCATAGCAGCCATTAGATATTTGTATTGTTTTCATCTATTGTTCATAATAAAATGTTAACTTTGTCTCTCTTATTTCATGTGTACTGGGAATGAATGTAATATGGTTGACGAAATTCCTTTGATGATACATGCAATTGTTTGTGAAAGATGTACATGAAAATTGTTTGACGAAATTACAGAGCCAAAATCAGAATTCCTAGAATTGCATCGGGGATATTACAAAGAGCTATCTCCAAAGATGGAGATCCAACCAAGAAGAAATAAGTACAAAGAGAGTCGATACCAAAGAAATATGTACAAGGAGAGTGGGTTTGGGAAATGTCATACAAAAATGGAGAATATGTCATTCCATTTCAATATGCAAAGAGAAGAGAGATGTTTTCTGAAAACTGTAAACAATGTTGCTAATCTATGGAGTGCTCTTCTATGGAACATATTCCAAGGCAAATGGAGTATTTTATTATTCATGGATGAGTGTAACAACCTTGGCACTTTTTTCTAGGCTCCCTCCTCTTATGCACATGGTTTTGAGGTGAATTGCTTGGTTTTGAAAACAAGACACGGTGTTGGCATATGCATCCAATATTGTATTTGTTGGTGGTTTGAGGTGGTTACATGGCATGTTCGTCTAGGCATGTTACTGTTCAAATTAGCACCATGGTGAAAGTCCCAAAATGTGGTGCTATAAGGGTAAGCACAATAGGTATTGCGCCCAATGTCACCTCAACACAACTCCTCTTGCTTTAGGCCAACTCCTAGAGACCAAGTGGGGTATCCCTATTGTAGGTGAAATAGACCTACAAAACAAGTTAAACAATACAAGAATACCTCACAGATTGTTGCTTCGAGCATATGGCTGGCAAGAAACGCAAGGATATTTAAAGACAAATTTGTTCCTCCTTTGGTTGTAGCAATTTAAGAACTAGATATCATAGGCTCCTTGAAGCAATAGTGCTCTATAGAAGTACCTAGAGTGGTGCAGGAGGAGATTATTGATAGAAACGGGGCTTGGGCTTATTTAGATGTAGCTTCACAAGGGGATCTGCAGATAGGAGGTGTAGGAGGTGTTATGCCTTGGAGTGTTTGAAGCTTTCCTTCTAGATGTACCAGAGTGAGGGGCTTCATTTTCTTTTGTAAAGGCCAAGTTTTGGGGGCTATATTATGTAGAGTGTTGATTTTGGGGCTAAATACCCATGGATAGGTCATGACAAGTCCGCTTGGTTTCCACCTCAAGAAGGTGTTGGAATTGTGGCTCCGTTGACTACTCTTTGGGTGGGTGTATGGTGCCCTTGAGGCAAATCATTGGGACACATGGCCACACTCATTTTTTGCTTTGTAGAGGCGATTGCGCATGTAAGGGTTGTCATACATACCCGGTTTAGCACACCTCATTTTTCCCACTTTGACCATTTGTTTTAATGTGAAACCCCTCCTCCTAGTCTCCAAACCCATGATGCCATTCCTTAAAGAAGAAGCCTACATTGTTAAAAAGGAGGACATTGAGGGACAAGCATTTGTTGGGGTTAGTTGGGGTATGAAGCCCTCTTTTTGGCTCACCTTGCACTTTGTGGAGCCTAATTGCACATTTTTATTCTTGTTATGTGTCATTGTCTGGGTTTAGTCCCTAGTTTGTGGGTGCACTAACCTTAAATTTTATAATTTGTCATTAACTCTATAGGCTCAAATTTGTAAAAGGTTGAGGGTTGTCTCATAAATAAGACAACCTCACCTCATTTGTAAATCATGGACAAGGGTTCAAATATGAAACTTTTTTCTTTTCTAACTGGTTTTGTGGAAGCATTTGAAGTTAGGTGCACCTCTCTCTTGCATGTCTTTTTTGCTTCAAGGATGAACTGATGATGTTCTAGGGTTTGATTTTGCACATGCTAAGTTGATGCTAGACTAGTTGTAATAACTCATTCTCAAGGGTGATGTAAGACACACTATCTTGCTCATTCTTGATTAATGTTGGTAATTTTATCTCATAACCCTAGTTTAACATTGCTCTTGAAGTGCCTTGGACTAAGTTAGGGTTTATTTGCTAGCATTTTATCAACTTGCTTGAGGAGAACTTCCTACCAAGGACCTCTCCATTGTTTTGTTGGGCCTTGGGTTTCACTACCTAACCTTTGAGGTTGCTAGCTTAGCCCTAGTTGCAAGTATTGAATACCATCTCAAGAGGAGGGACGTTAGCCTCGATCTCTCATATCCCTAGGGTTTGAGACAAGAATCTAATATCCTATCTATCAATCATCTTTTTATCCAATTTTACATGTTTTATTTTATTTTATGCATAGAAATATTTTACTACTGGAAAAACCCTAAAAATCTAAATAAATTCAAAAAAAATAAAAATAAAAAATAGACGTGATTTGGTATTTATGGTCAACCCTAAAATTTCACTCTAGGGATTTATCCACAAACCCTAGAGGGCGTCTTCTTCTGAGGAAGTGCATTGGGATACATAAAACCCTCGTAATTGGTGAATTAGGGGTTTTGTGGTATTTCTGGCTTGCCCTACAACTTCGCCTAGTCCAATTGTCCGTCTTTCCTTGAGGGTGCACTTTTTGGAGTGGCTTCCTTGGGAAGTGTGACATTGCCTTGGGAGATGTGAAATTTCCTTGAAAGGCATGATATTAATTGGAATTTGTGATAAAGTGAATAACTCCATTATTGTATGATTATTGTGTCTTGTTTAATATTGTTGGACTTTGATAAGGCATTGATCATATATATTAAGGTTTTGTGGAAGGTATTTGTGGTTTGTTGGTTGTTGGTTGTTGCAGGTAGCTTTCATTGAGTAGGCCCTAGGGTCACCCCTTGGGTTTGGAGTTACCTGAAGTGTTGAGAGGTTAGACTGTGGTGAGATTTGGGTTTAACTCTCTCTTGAGCTTACCAACACTCCTTGGTCCACACAACCTAGTTGTGATAGGGCTGCTAGTTTGAGCGGTAACAGGAGGGATTATATACTTATCTGAGACACATCCTTAGTTTCAAATCTGGTATTGGTCATAGTACAAATAATCCTAGAATTGTGGGCTTTAAGATTGGTTCTCACACTTGCTACAGAGTATGGACAAACAAATATGCAGACTTGTGGGGATTCGTTGTTGGTAATCAAGTGGATCTAGGGGGAAGATAACTTGAGAAAATATAAATTTCAACCTCTTCTTTCCAAGATCAATGTACTGAAAAATACTTTCAATGATATATCCTTCACTCATATGTACATATAAAGAAATCAAGTGGCAGACTACTTGTCAAATGAAGGTCTTCTTCTACCTCGTAGGGATTTGGATCATTCTAGAAAACAAATGAAGGATTATGTACATAATTTCAACATGCACCTTTTCTTTAAGTTGTAAGCTACAACTTATCTGTCAATTTTCATGTTTTTCTTTGGACTTTTTCTTTTGAATGTTGGTACATCTCTCTGATATAGTTTTAATTTGCAAGAAATAAAGTTATGATTTTTTTCTCTGGAAAAAAAAAAAAGACAAACTTGTTGCTTACCTATTGTAGATTGTGCATAAGTCTAAAATAACAAAACAAAGTTATTTTAGGTACCTTATGGATTAATAAAACACATCTAGATCCATTTCAGACCATACCTTTATATTTTGGGAGGCTTTTGGTTCATAAAAGCTTATACATTAAGAAGATCAAAAATTTATTTTCCATCTTCTCCACAGGACACCATGCCCTACTTCCTTTGAGAAGTGGATCCTCTTGGATGCATTATTTTCCAACCTGCTGCTTCCTCTCAATTGGATCTGGATTTGATTGGGTTTGAACCTGTTGTGTGCTAGAAGTTATCCCTTTTTTCCAATTGAAGTCAATACCCCATTTTCTCACATGGTTTTCACTCCTGCACACTTTGATGGCTTGGCACTCTTCCCATGTTGATTGTGGTAGTGTCCTGCTTGGCTTTAGGTCTCTAAAAATGTAATAATTGAAGAAGTTCCATGCCTGGATTTGATTCTGGCCCTTGGTGTTGATTCTCAACTCTGGCTCTTGGCTCAACTAATGCCTGGCAGCCTTGGTTGTTGTGCAAGTTGCTTTTCCATCTAGACATACTTCAAATTACATATGCAAAATAATGACAGTTACAAAGATTTAACTCTCTAATGGAGTAGTGGAAATTGTGATCCACAGTGGACTTCCATGAGGTCACCTTCTTCCTCTTTGCTATTTTTTGTTATACCTCTCTCACAAGTGACATTGTTGTCATCCCAAACAAATGTCGCATACCTCTTGTTAACACTCAAATTCGTTTGGTTCCAAATATAAACTGTAGAAGAGGTAACACTTGATGTTAGATTTCATACATTCATAGCATAATAATATAAAGCATAACCAAGATCACTAGAAGCAAGACAAAGCACAAAACAACAACACAGAGTTTACCTTGGGAAACCCAATTGGGAAAACCCAGCAACCTTCGCATAGAGATGATAATCCCGAGATCAGAGTACAAATAAGAAAAGATAAAAATGTGAAAGTGTCTTCCACAAGTAGATGCCCCAAATCAGCTACCTCCTTCAAGTGATGCGAAATCAGCCTCTCCCAAGTGAGGCGCACTTGCTAAGTGAGTGAATGAATCATAATGAGGTGCACTAGCCTCCTATTTATACAAGTGCAAAACTGGAAAATTCCCTAATTGGGCCGACTTCACCTGGGGGCAATAAATAATTTAATTTTAATATTTTTATTTGTTTCTTTTGCACCCCAAGGCTTACATTGATTCTTTCATGTGGTTACATAAATAATTACATCCAGTTCATCTCCCTTAGGAGGTAAAAACAAGTACAAAGAAGGTACAATAAAATATATAATGAATAATATCTTCCAAAGTTGTACAAAATCCAACACTCCCTCTCAACGAGGAAGGTATTCTTCGGTCTTCATCTGCATCACAATCATCTGGGTTTCATCTTGTACTCTACATTGTCTCCATCATCTCTATGCATACGAAAGGTTGTCCACACAGTCTCTGTGCGTCATCTTCACTAGTCCTTCGGTGAGTCCAGGAGAATCACTCAATCCTGGATTCAGGAGAATCACTCAATCCTGGATATCTGAGATTATCAGTTGTACCATCTCTGCTATACAATTTGCTCCCTGTATGTCTCATCTGCTAATGGGGTCCTCCCATACCTGGCTGAGATCTCGGACAAGCAAAAGGGCATGACCATCTACTGACTGTCTGACTCTTCTGCCTATGGGATTTCTCCCATATCTGGCTAAGTACCTGGACTGTAGAGGCACTTGTGCAACCACACAGCCAACTACTGACTATCCTACTGATCTTCCTATGGGATTTCTCCCATATCTCTCTGAGTAACCGGACTGTAGAGGCACCAGTGTGAACTCGACCAACTGCTGATTGTCTTACTCATCTGCCTATGGGATTTATCCCATATTTGGCTGAGTAACTGGACTGCAGAAGGCACCAGGGTGAGCCCGACCAACTGCTGACTGTCCTACTCATCTGCCTATGGGATTTCTCTCATATATGGCTGAGTAACTGGACTACAGAAGGCACCAAGGCAAAGCAGGGCAAGCATCTCAATGTCATCTTTCCCTCTCAAGAAGGGACACGTTCTCTTCGACTCCAAGTCTTCCACGAAAGTATTCGAACTTCACCCTGGGAAGAGCCTTGGTGAGAACATCTACAGTCTGGTCATCTGTCGACACGTACTGTAACTCGACCGCACCTTTCTGCACCATATCATGAATGAAGTGATATCGAATCTCGATATGCTTCGACATGTCATGAAATACAGGATTCACTGACATCTGCACATAGCTCTGGTTATCACAGTGAATCACGGTCGGCTCTGGAATCTGGTCGAACAATCCTGCCAAGAGTTTACGAAGCCAAACTGCTTCTCGAGTTGCTGTGCTAGCAGCCATGTACTCGGCCTCTGCAGTATTGAGTGCTACCGAGTTCTGCTTCATGTTGCACCAGGAAATAACTACAGAACCCAAGCTGAAGCAACATCCAAAAGTACTCTTTCGATCTGCAACACATCCGACCCAATCTGAGTTTGTAAACTCCTGCAATCTCAGGTCACTATCTGAAGCATATTTCAAACCATATCCCAAAGTGCCACGTAAGTATTTTGGCACATGTTTTGCAGCAATCCAGTGAATCTGCCTTGGTTCGCACATGAACTGACTGAGGGCATTCACAGCAAAACATATATCGGGTCTGGTGTTGGTCAGATACATCAATGACCCAATCAACTGGCGATACATGGTGGGATCAATAGAATTTGAAGTATAATCTCTCAACTTCTTCCAATTTGCATCCATCGGAGTAGCCATTGACTTGCAGTCCAACATCCCGAATCTCTTCAATATATCAATGGTGTATTTTCCTTGTCCTAGGAAAATATTTTTTTGCCTCTGCCATACTTCTAATCCCAAGAAGTAGTGCATCAATCCAAGATCTTTCATTTCAAACTTAGAGGCGAGATTCTTCTTACACCATACAATGAGTTTCTCATTTCCTGTGAGAAACAAGTCATCAACATACAATAACAAAATCAGTGGCTCATTATCTACAACTTTGAAGCAAAGGTTGGGGTCTGCATCATTCTGATGCACCTTCCATCTTATAGCTGAAGGAATAGCAATGGTCGATCTAATGGAAGTATCTCAAACCAATGTATCATCATAATTGACTCCCTCTTTCTGAGAGAATCTTCTGGCAAATGTATCATCATAATGTATTTTCCATATGCTCCATGCTAAGTCTGTTGTGCCCATCTAGGTCTTTTCCGACCTACTGCAACATTTCTGGGGATATCAACTGGATCAATGGAATCGATAGGTTCATCCTTTTCTACTAACTCCCTCTTGAACTAGAGGGGGAGATGATCTCATCTCCTTTGGTTCTATCATTTCATCATCGATCTCCATGTCTGATCCTCTGCCTTTCCTGACAATTAATTCTTCTTCAAAGGTCACATCCCTACTGACTTCAATCTGTCTGGACCCTGGGATGTAGATTCTGTAAGTCTTTGAAGACTCACTGTATCCCACAAATGTTCCCTTCTTGCCTGAAGGTTCCAACTTGGGCACATGTATAAAGACTGGACAGCCAAATATCTGAAGGTGGCTTACTTCTGGTTTCACTTCTGTGAAAGCTTCCTCCGAGGTCATCCTTCTAGGCTGAGAGTCATATTCCAGGAAGATTCTTGCTGAACATCAATGGGATTCATATGTCCATCGGAACAAGTCTTCTCTTGTAGACCAAATCACATGGTATTTTCCCTACAAGTCAAATCCCGATTGATGATCAGTGACATTTTTATAATCAAATGAAAAGACAAATAGTTTACACAGGCATCTTAGCTAATACTTTATCACAACAATCATGAACATGTCTATCAAACATATCTAAGAACTATCTAGATGTCTGCTATCTCCACTAGAACATGCCATCAAGAGTGTGCACTACCCTAAGCATGCAAAAAGGAGATATCATCTAAACTAGCTTCATGAATGTAGTGTAGCTCATATGCATAATATAATAATGTAAACTATATCAATTGCTCAAAACATTAAATCTGCATAAAAAATATAAGACAAAAACAGATCTATGTAAGCAAGAAAACAAAATACTTATCTCTTATTGTTTTGGTGTGTGGGCCCCCACTGCCTTCTTGTGGGAACCATAAGATATCTATGTTCTTGCATTATGGATCTTCTAGAAGAGGAACTTTGAACGATCATCATCCCTTTGCTTCTTGCAATGATGAACCTCTTCTACATCAACAGTTGAGACTTCATACTTTCTTTTGTTAGAACTTCGGCACTTATTTGCATAATGCCCATATGCCTTGCACCTGTAGCATTGTATCTGAGACAAATCCCTCTTCTCCTTCTTATGATCTGGAGATGGACTTGATCTCCTTTCTTGGTGCTTGTGTTTGTAGAACTTCTTTCCTTTTCCCATACCTTTCTTGGTATGAGAAACAAAAGCTTGGTTCTCTTCAGGTGGAGTGCCATGGAGTCTTTGACGTGCTACAATCCTTGTCTCCTCCTGAGAGCAATCTGCCCAAAGCTTGTCAAAGTTTGGTAGTTTGGATCTACCACTTATGCTTTGGATAAAGGACTCCCAAGATGGTGGAAGACCATTCAGGGTGGCGAGGACAAGCTCCTTATCATTAATAGGATCTCCACTAGTGTTGAGCTTGTCTTTGTGTTCTGTGATCCTCATAAAGTATGAGGCAATGGATTCTGACTTTGCTATCTTCATATTTGAGAGCTGGTTTCTCAAAGTCATGGATACATTTAGGCTAGTGTGTTCAAACAGCTTCATAATGGTCTTGAACATTTTCCTAGCATTCTTCTTTCCTGAGATTTGAGGAACCAAATGGTCTCTCACTGAATCCACAAGAATCCTTCTTGCTTTAGCATCATTCTTCCTCCATCGGGATTTATCCTCTTCGGCTTCTGGTTAAGGGACCTTCTCATTTACATATAGCAAGAGATCATTTTCTTCTAGGAGTAGAAGAACCCTAGACTTCCAGGAGATAAAGTTGGAAGCTCCTTCCAAACGATCTTCAACTTTCATACAAATCATCTTGACTACAGATCTGGTCTAGAAACCCTAGCAAGAGCTAGGTCAAAAATGAAAGTTAATAATTTGAAAAATTGAACCCACAGATAAATTCGCCTTGCCAAGGAGAGTTGAATAGAGGGTGGTTTGGTCCAGATCTGTGGAGAGAGATGAGTTAAAACTGAAACCCTAATTCTGCTGCAGCTATAGAGTTAGGTTAAAAATTGAAAGTTCTCGGAATTGAATTCCGTTTTCACCAATAGATGCGCCTTGACAAAAACGAAATTCCTATAGCTTCTTTTCTCCAAAATGATGGTTGGAGACTTCACAAGATGAAACCCTAGTTCCGGCAGGGTTCCGACAATGCTTCGGCAATGGCTTCTTCTAGAACTGCTCTGATACCATGTTAGATTTCATACATTCATAACATAATAATATAAATGCATAACCAAGATCACTAGAAGCAAGACAAAGCACAAAACAACAACACAGAGTTTACCCTGGGAAACCCAATTGGGAGAAACCCAACAACCTTCGCATAGAGATGATAATCCCGAGATCAGAGTACAAATAAGAAAAGAGAAAAATGTGAAAGTGTCTTCCACTAGTAGATGCCCCAAATCAGCTACCTCCTTCAAGTGATGCAAAATCAGCCTCTCCCAAGTGATGCGCACTTTCTAAGTGAGTGAATGAATCATAATGAGGTGCACTAGCCTCCTATTTATACAAGTGCAAAACTGGAAAATTCCCTAACTGAACCGACTTCACCTGGGGGCAATAAATAATTTAATTTTAATATTTTTATTTGTTTCTTTTGCACCCTGTTACCTCTCGAAAATGCACCTGCATTTGTTTAAAGATTCTGGACGCATGTGATCGTCAGTTGATTCAGATGAAGGAGAATTTGAGGTAGCTCGAAAAGCGTTACAAGATGAAGTTGCAGGGGGTCTTGCTATCAATGATATCAGAGAATAATCCAGAATCGGTGTCTGTTCCTCTTTCTGATCTTCAACATTTTTCAAAGTGGAAGAAAATTATGTTTGCATTCTTGATGCAAATACAGCGTCTCTTTTGTTTTGTCTCACGTTTTGATATCATTGAAAATTTACTTAAGAGGAGGAGCAGATGTGAACTGTAGAAATACTGTGGATCAGATAGATTCCTATCCCACAGTCAACATCAATAGGAAAACTTGTTTAAATGATGAGGTAATCAGGCCAGGGATGATTGTCATTATGGAAGCATCTCTGGTGAGAACACAAGAAAGAACCACGTTTTCTGAGGCTTATGCTGAAGCTAGAGTCAAGGGTACCAAACTACAGCCTTCACTCTCACATGAGAAACTATTGAGAAATAAGTGGTTGTGCCATACATATTTTCAGGGGTTGTGGCAACAGACCATGTTTACAGAAAGGTCTAAATTCTGGGGCAATGATTGATAAGCCAAAGTCTATTGGAGTAACTCAATGCAGAATCTTTGATGGAAAGCGAATCCTTAATAAATTTGGGATGCTGCCAGCAGAGGATTTGAATGAGTCCATGTTATTTGATGCGCCTGTCGATGTACAAATGACTTACCAAGGAGAACTGACATGCAGCAGGTTCAGTAACTGTATATGTAGCTGTAGCCGCATCTTTTGGAGCTGCTGGAGCTGGCCTTTTTGGGACAAAGATGGCAAGGAGAACAGGTGGTGTTGATGAATTTGAATTTCATCCTATTGGTGAAAATCATCAACAGGGACGTCTAGCAGTTGGCATCATGATTTCTGGCTTCAGATTAGAACCTGAGGATTTCACTAGACCATGGCAAGGACATGATGGAGATTTGGAGAGATACGCGCTTTGTTGGAAATCAAAAAATTTGATTACAGTTAGCACGACAATACAAGACTCACTAACATCAAGTATTACAACAGAATTAATGAAGCAAGGGGCATCACGACATGGGTAGATAAGAGCCGGGCGCATCTCTTTCACGTCTTCATCGGCGGCCTATAGAGAGATACGATCCACCATCGCAGGCTAGAATTCAGCGTTTTGACGACAGATTGATGCAGAATTTAAAATTCAATGAACTCGATGAAGCCGGTGCGGTGGAGGTCACGCCATCAACAACTAAATCGCCTTATGCTGACCCCGGCTCACAGTTCGCCGATTGCAAATCTGGAGTTTATCAGCGTTTGAATGACACAGCATTTTCATATTTCGACATAGAGTTTGGCCGCCGATTGGAATTTTGGCAGAAATGGAGATTTGTTTTTTGTGGGTTGCCTCCGTATTGGCGTATAGCTAGGCACGTTTTTCCCCCACGCCGATGCATTAATTCATTCAAAATCAGAGTTCGGGTTCTCAATAAGATAATCAACACGCAGCCACGGGAAAACCGATACACAAAATCATGAAACAGTTACAAAACCACATATTTCATTAAGGCCGTGTCAGCAATTTAATGGCTCTGCCCGATCTCTGTTTAGACATAATTTTTGCCGATTTGCGTCGATCCATCGTTTGACAGCTGATAAGAGTCAGTTTTTTCGGTCAGTCCAAGTTTTTTTTGAAGCAGCCAAGTATCAATCTTGCTTGGTCATCTGGCAATCTACTATTATGGCAGCCGATTAAAAGCTCCGGATTGGTCGATTGACAGCCATATTGGTTGCGGTTTGTTAGGGCCACGACTCAGGTATCGACGTTCGGCGTGGTTGCAATCCACAGATCGTGGCAGCCACCACGGAGGACAGATTGGCTCAGATCTCCAATACAATGCGATCCGCGAATATGCCTTGATGATGGTCATGTTGCTCGGGCTTTGCAAAAGGAGTTTTCAACGCTCAGTTAGCCATGCACGATAGGCAGGTTTTTATGATTGGCTGTCCACCGATTTGGAGCAAACAGCCAATGTGAGGGTACCTTCATTGCTAAGAAGAATGTCTTACGGGTGGCTGGTGGGATTTTCTTGGTAGACGTGGCTGTTGTGTGGGAGTGCCATAAATAAAGTGGAGTTAGTAATGCTATCGAAAGGAGGAAAAAGTGGATCTGATTCACCTTTTCCACCTTTTTTCTTTTATTTTATTATTTTGGTTTTCTTTTAAAAAGAATAAGAGAGGTTTTGGGCCTATAAAAAGCCAGCCTCCTTCATTGTAACCGTATGGAAAATTTCTGGGTTTTTTTATCCCTGTCGAGCTTAATGAAAAAATCAGCCGGGTTTGTGGACAGATTGAGCATCCTTCATGTGCTTGTGTGATGTATTTCGAATTGTAGAATGAATCTAGCTTGTGAGGGCTTTATCAAGCACAATAGATTAGCCATTTAGGATTAAGTTGGTTAATTATGCTTGAACAATTATTTTTTCAATGGACATCAGTATTCGGTTGTACGAAATGTTGATTGAGATTTGATTGTTTATGCATTCTAGATTCGTCTCACTTTTTATGAAGCATAAAGCCTCCATGAGCCTTCTTTTGACTCCATTTCCCCTTCTGGTACTGGCACTAGTCTTTCCTTGAGGATTGATCTTCCCTTCTTTTCCATCACCCATTTGAAAACTATCTTTTGTTACTTCCGTTTCCCTAAGGCAGCCTCTTCCATTCACCTTGCCCGTTACTGTACCTGCCTTAGCGATCCTAGTTTAGGGATACCCCCCTAGTGTTGGAGAAGAGCCAACCTGAAGCGAAGAGGAGAGGAGTGTGGTGACATTGGCCTCTCTCCTGAGAGAGTTGTTATTTCGGCTGGTGTGTTGCATTTTGGGCTTTTAAAACGACACGCATGCCATTTCGGAGGACAACACACCCCAAGGCTTACATTGATTCTTTCATGTGGTTACATAAATAATTACATCCAGCTCATCTCCCTTAGAGGTACAAACATGTACAATGAAGGTACAATAAAATATAATGAATAATATCTTCCGAAGTTGTACAAAATCCAACACTTGAAACTAGAAGAGTTAAAAGGTAACTAGAGAAGGTGCCATTGTCACCTCACACAATCCCTCTCCACTTTGGGTTAGTGCTTGCTAACCTTAGGAGAATCCCTATGCAATCTGGAAACAAAGTATGAATCTTGGAGACCAAAAACACTGCCAAACTGTGAACTTGCTGTTTATAGAAATCTGCATTAAATTAATTTGAACGAGAAGCTAAATTGCAGTTTTACATGTAGTAATGAAATAATGCCATGGGAACCATGCAAATCTGCTGTCAAAACACCTGAAATCTGCCCTTAAAAGTGCAGATCTGAGGTGAAATATTGAAAAAAACAGCAAGCGTTATGTCTGAAATTATGAATTATGATTGTAATGCTTTGAATTTTTTTGGATTATGGAGTTAGAAAATCAATTAAGAGGGAGTGATTCTTGATGTTAATTGATTCAGAAAATTTAAGCAAATGCAACCAACCATTGAGATATAGCCACCAAACAAGATGTTACCATTATTCCAAAGCTGCAAGCACTACAAAGTATGGAGATATTGTCATTAACTTCAAAGCACTCCAGGGGATGTCAAATGGCTTCCAAGGCACTTTCTCTTATCAATGTTCAAGGATGAATAATTGAATTCACCTGAACAGGATGAGAGTGACCTCTAACTCTCACTGAATAGTATGGTCTCTCACAGTCACTCAAACTGAAAAGTGGGGTGTGAAGACAATAGAACTCAAGCAACCACAAAAATCAAGAACCAAAAAAGGACCCCTTTTCTCACTACCCATTTGGCCATTATAGAGTAGACTTGGATGCGTACAAAAATAGCATCACCAGGAATAGGAGAGATAAAGATAACACAAGTCAAATATAAGCCTATTGAACTAGGGCGCATGAGTAGATGAGGGAAATCAAACTAGAATAGAACAAATCTTCCTTAAAATAAGCCTCAAGCCCATGAGTTCCATCACCAAACAAAATAGCACGTCTAAAAATATACTCCACAAAAGCCTCTTGCAACTCATTGCTCCATCTCTAGATCATAAATGTGCATTAACTTGTCCAAAACTGAGAGTTGGAAGCTGCTGTTTCAACCATATCTTCCACAAGACACCCCAAAGTGCAGATGATTCAGATCTTGTAACAATGTACCGAGGCTGATAAAGTCCTTTTTAAACACCTTGATCCAAGCCCTACCAAAGCCAAACAAGTTCAATCCTCTTTGTAAATGTAACCTCCAGGAGGGCAAAACATAGTCCACATTCATACTTGTGATGCAACAACCTTCCAACCACGCTTTGCAGCAGCTAGGACCAAGAGCTAGGGGAGTTCAACCCCTATGCTCTGATAGCATAATGGAATTTAATGGCAGGTTCCTTGGAAGAAAAGAAGCACCCCAAACAGAGTTTGTATGTGAAAGTTAAGCCCTTGGCAAGTCAATGTTAATTATTCCCCTAGGTCCATGTGAAAGTCACGTTTACTCACCATGATTCATCCATGTGGAGTTAGAAACATATGAAATTCACAAGGGATTTCTAGAATTAGCATCAAGAGTTTTCAAAATTCTAACCTAACAACCAAGAAAGGCTGTTAAACCCTAGCTGAAAGAAGGAAAGCGGTCTGGCTTCTATTATAGCGATTTGATGTTCCATAATAGAGCAGCTGCCAAGATAATATACTAAGTTGAGATAATTTTATTAATGTCCGATTAATGACCACAGAAGTAGGTCATAGGGACTGCTGAGTACAATGATCACAAAATAGAGGAGAAAGAGCAATCTGTAGGGGACTGTAGCAGACCATAGTGTCTCATAGCTTCACATTGGTCTTGGTGATCTCTGTATTTTGCATTGCACTCTTTAATTTTTATGAAGAAAGGCTAGTCCTTCATTTGCCAGAGTTTCTACCGACACTGGGTTTCTCTAGGGTAAATACTGTGTTCATGGTGTTTCATTGTCTTTGCTACTGTAATTCCATTCTTATTTCACAGTGGTTAAAGAACAATTATGGTGTGTCATATCTTTATGTTAAATCACTAAATATAAAAAATAACAGTTGCACCGTTGAGCATAGGCTCACTATGGTAGCAATATGTTTAAGATGTGTTTTGGCGATCTGACCATTGGAATATCCAAGGCGGTTTACAGATCAAGAAGTGTACAAAGATTCGACTTTATCAAAATAATTCAGAAGAGATGATGGATAGAGAGAGGATGGAGAAAGATGGATGGCTGAAGTATTGAAGATGCAATGATACTTATCTACTCCATATGATTGCCCTTTTCTAATAAAGATCTGTTCTAAACTTAGGCATGATTTTCTGAAATGCAAGAAGTTTATTTTCCTCAAAAGCTGCACCTTCTCTCCTTAAAATGGCAGCAATGTATCCTCAGGAATCTTTCAAAAATAACAAAAGCAACAGCAACACCCTCCCTGCAATAAATAACAGCATAATACCTAAGAGAAGAACAGCAACTTCTCTCTAAAATCAGCAACCATAACTTCACACACGGCAATGCCTGTTGCTTAGAATATCCACAGCTGTATATCTTTTTTGGAAGGCCCATCTTTAGGTGAATTCTAACTTTATCATGTGCACTCTTGCACTTGAGGTAGTGTGTAGTGTCCTTATATAACAAAAACAGATAACTAGAGTAACATCCAAAGAAATTCAACTATAGAAAGTAAAAGAGAAAGGGCAAAAGTATTGAATCTTCCCAGTATTAACCCTTATATCGATAATCCAGAATGAGAGCAATGTTCACATGCCTTTTCGGGGGGGCAATCTCCAAATGAGCAGAGCTCCAATACAATGTTAATGCTTGACAAAACATTACATGGCTTATTACCTCTATAAATAGTTTCTCACAAGTCACTACCCAACTCCTAACCACTAGCTAGTCACTACCCAACCCCTAACCACTAGTGGTCATACCGTTAACGAATACCAACTACCTAGTGGGCCTTATTCCATAAGAATGACTCTTTTACATTCACCACACATCAACAACCTAGTGGGCCTTATTCAAACAGGATTCCCTTGTGCATTAATTAGCTGACTCCTAAGTACCTAGGTTAGGGAAAGACCAGAATGACTCTTTTACATTCACCACACATCAACTATCTACTGGGCCTTATTCAAACAGGATGCCCTTGTGCATTAATTAGCTGACTCCTAAGTACCTAGGTTAGGGAAAGACCATAACTTAGCAATTGTCTCAGAGATGAATTGGGGACTTTTTTACACTTGAAGATGCATTGCATTCGTCAATGGAGAGTCAGTGCAACTGTAGACACTATGCCCACTATCACCTCAACGTACATGCTAGGGTTGGTTCCTGCCAACACTAGGGGGGTATCCCTATTTTTACCTGCAACTTACAAGTAAATTGAGCTATAGGATTTGGCTATAGGTACTTGAACTACTATGTCGAACTAAAACTAGATGAGAGGAATCAGAGAAGACTGATGCCTACCAAGGGATGATGGGGTCAAAATCAAGTTGGAACATGCATCTGAAGGAAGATGGAGAATAGGGCGAGTCTTCTAAAATGGAAGAATCTCCACACACAAAAAGTACACTCGAAGGATTTGGTGTTGATGACAACCTTGTCCAGGCTGCTATGACCGGGCTAGGGGGTGGATTTCCCGCTCAACAGGTTGTCGGGGGCTTGGAGGGCTCACTGAAACCTGCAATAATTTAGGTAGATAAGAGGTAAGAGTACACTATTCAAATATCAAGCATATGGAAAACTGAAAACACAACATGTGGATCAATGGTCTAGCTTTATTCAACTGTCAATTTGGAATCACAATGGCAAATGCCACAAATCTCTGAGATCCAACCCTTTTTACTATAAACTTTACTACTCTTATAGACTTATATTGACCTAGAATTCAGAACTATGTTTAAGAGAGTCTTTGCATATCAAGCATATGGAAAACTGAAAACACAACATGTGGATCAATGGTCTAGCTTTATTCAACTGTCAATTTGGAATTACAATGGCAAATGCCGCAAATCTCTGAGATCCAACCCTTTTTACTATAAACTTTACTACTCTTATAGACTTTAATTGATCTAGAATTGAGACCTATGTTTAAGAGAGTCTTTGCCCTGCTTGAGATCAATCACAAGTGTTACCATGTGTTACAGAATTGCGCCTTAAACTTCAATCTGATGGCAGTCTGACAACTGAACTAGTTCTTAATTGCATGCGGAGTTGAAGGTATATCTGGGCGACCTCTGTTGATGTGTTGTAGCTCGGACAAGAACTTCCACATAAGTCAGGTGTCAAACATGCATAAAGTCATCCAAGTTAATCTATTTTGTAATTCACTTTAATAGTAATAAAGTGAAAGTCTTTTAATTAGTTGTTGAGTCTAATAAAGTGCATTTTAATGCATTAGTGATTTAGGCAAATGTCAGCTGTAGATCTCATCGTGAGATTAGGGTTTTGGTAGATTAGGTCTTTAACTAAAGTATAAAGGCAGGTCAAAGTAGGGGATAAAGACGCATTCATTCTTCACGAAGACTGTTTTTGTCTAAAGGAGAAGAAAGAGGTCGAGTAAGAGGAAAAACAGGGTAGCAGTGAGAAGGTTGACTTGCAGGGTTTGCAGATGGAAGATACCAGCTTGCAGCAGCAGTTCCATATAGTCGTACGGACAGATCTGCACATATTTGTACAGCCGTACAGATGGGGCCGTACAGGCCATACAGTTGCACGGACAGGTGAGGGGCAGCAAGTTTTCATATCTGTTTGCTGTTTTTCTCCTTCTACAGGGAGAAAAACCTCATTTTGAGGTGCCCTTGTAAGTTTTGAAGCATTAATGATATATTGATTTTGAAGGACAGATTTTCTGTGTACATGTTTTTTGTTGTTTGTATTTTTCAGCCATCAGCGTGATTGATGCATGTTCAGGTTTTATTTTTGTTATTGAGTAAATTTAAGATCTATTTATTTAATAAAGAGGCATAGGACAGCAGTCACCTAGGGTATGAAAACTTAACAACCTCTCCTCCATGCCACTTCAAATTACTCGTAAACTCAAGTGAGGTAACATGCAAACTCCACCTTTCAATTGCTGTCTTATCAGCATGCAAACTTCACCTTTAGACCACTGTCTTGTCCTCTTGCAAACTCAACTTGACTACTGTCTTATCATAATGCAAACTCTACCTTTGACTGCTGTTTGACAGCATACAAACTCCACTTTGAACTGGATGTTTGACAGCATGCAAACTCCTTTGAATTGTTGTCTTAACACCATACAAACTCAACATTGACTGTTGTTTTGTCCACTTCTAACAAGTTGACCTGGGCATTTCTTGGGTCAACTGCATGTAGTTGTCACTACTTAGCATGGGGGTGATGTGCCTTGAATAGCAATCTTAACCTAATTCAACACTGCCATGCAATTCTATAACAAAATATATGTTAAAGTCATTTTGGACTGTTTGCCATTTAATTTGATGTCGACTAATTTTATCTTTTTCCTGTCATGTTTAATGGCTTTTTGAAGCCCATTTATGCATTCTTCAGCTGAAGCCAAATATATATATATATATATATTGTCTATGATATTTCTTTCCTGAAACATCAAACTTTATTAATTGTAACACTAAAACATAGCAAGTGTTCTTTTGACTATGACTAAAAGCATAAATTAATTCACTCTTTCAAAATTCTCATTATAAGAAAATGGAACCACCATAAACTTAACCTCCACAGGGTAATAGAGAGTTGGGTAGCTTGTTAATGGAGATGGGAACAAGGAGATTTAGCTATTTATAACTCAGTAATTTAGAAGAAAACATTTCTGTTTTTCTGCAAGAATCATTATTTATAATCCGAATATCACCGTGCACATTTCTAGCATTAATACAGTGGTAATGATATTACAAGTCTAAACAATCAACACTTGTCCTTACCAACGAAAGTTGGTTGGGAGTTTTAAATTCAGCTATACCTTTTGTTGGGCCTGGTTAAGGCTTTTGCTGGAGGAACTTTAGCTATAGAAAATTAGAAATAAAATGCAGTAGAATTTATTGGGAATGCACTGGACAGTGGTGCTACTAGTGAACCCTGCTACTAAATATATTACTGAACAAAAATGACTGTATAAATTTATGTCTGTTAATGTATTGTGCTTTCATTGAGCTACCATTGTTTGTGGCATTAATAAGCATTCATTTTGTGATGCAAGCCAAAGAAGTTCAAAAATGTCTGCATAGACTGTTTGCTCAAAATATACATGGAATTTGATGGACATATTAAGATTAATCAAGTTTCTCGGTATGCTTTGAATGACAAATGTTCCATGATCTATGAAGTTACTGCTTCAATTCATAATGAACTACCTAGCTAGTGACTCTTATTATGTTTACTGTCTCATGGGATTTTTGTGGTTGGTTTATTTTCTGCAGACATATGCAAACCCTTTGCAGAATAATCCTACTTATTCAGCTATCATGTAAGAATTATTTACCTATATTTTGCATCTTGGCATTATATTCTATCAAACATTGACGGACATTACCTTCAAAATTATGAAGTGTAATATTCTTCAACTTTTATTACGTAGATCATTTGATCTTAATGTATAGATTTATTGATAGATGTTAGATACAGATCAGAAGATCCAGACATAATGAGCTAAGATTGCATTGGTGTTTTACTGATGCAATTTTGACTGTTTGCAGACAGTACTTTGTTAATCCTGACGATGTAGTTGCAAAGGATGTGAGTTATTGAGTTTGAACTGTAATCCTTGACTTTCAACTTTTCAAGTTTCTTGTAGTTAAAGCAATGGTCTTCAACATGATTTCCTTTTTCTTTCCTGTTATTGCTTTGTGTCCATATTAAACATCTAAAATTGTAATTTTGGCCGTGCTTCAGAATGTTGTGTGATTGAACAGTCCATGAGGAGTTCACTTTCGTCGGGCAGGTTCTCGAGAACAGGTATGGAGAGTATATTCAAATAAATTTTATTTTTGTGAAATTAGTAAGGATGCTTAATATTGATGTTGTGATAGTGCTTCGACTTGAATAGGTGTACTTCCAGTCAGAGGAAGTGCATGCTTGTGTCGTAACATGTGGTGGATTATGTTCGGGGCTGAATACTGTTATACGAGAAATTGTATGTGGATTATATCATATGTATGGAGTTCAAGAGATCATTGGGATTGAGATGAGAAAATTATTTTTTCATTATGCTGCACACCTGCACACCTAGTGTTATGCGGCATGCCTGATTGGGAGTAGTGTTCCTGCCAAAATTTGAATTCTTTACTGGTGTTAATTTGAATTTCTTTATGCCCTCATTTATTATGCCTTCTTTTTTTCTTTGCACATGGGGTTATGCCACTTTTCCACCAAGGTTGTTTAGCACTGTACAATAAATTTATTAATGTTGCAGTTGCCTCTGTTCCAAAACATTCATATAAGTCTTTACTTATTTTGGGCAAATATTAAATCATCTGCAATGATTACACCTTGAAATTAGTTTTCTGTGTATATTTTCAGGCCCTAGGTGACTGATGTCCTATGTTTTTCTTGATTAAATAAATCAGATCTGAACTTATTTAACAACAGAAATAAATGTTTCTGAACATGCAACAATCACACATATAGCTGAAAATGAACAATGAAAGCATAAACACAATACACAAGAATTCTGTCCTTCAAATCAGTTTATTATTTCATAATCAAAACTTACAAGGATATCTCAACTTGAGGTTTACAGCCTGTTGAAAAGAAACAATACGCCTCCCAGAAATTTGAAGAATTGTTGTACTCTGTACAACACTATATGGTACTATTCTTGCAGTCTTCCACCTTGCTGATCGATACTCTTTCTACTATCTGCGTTCTCTCCTCCTTGACTTCACTTGTGTGTGTTCCTCACACAACTTCCTTGGTGTGTTCTTACACAATTTCCCCTCCCGTCTTGTCCTATTTATGATTTGAGAGAGATAATTAGTCTCCACAATTCTAGCAACAAACTTCTTTGATTCTAGCAACTAATCTCCTTAATCCTAACAACCACCTTACCTCAACAATGAGGTGTACGACTAAGATTATATCAAATCTAACTCACTAATATTCTAGAATCTCTAGAATATTTTATTTAGATTTCTAAGTCTAAGAGATCAAAGGAAATTAGACTTTCACTTTTATTTTTTAAGTGAAATTACAAGATGGTATTATTTCCCACTTTTACTAAATGGTCACTAAGAAGTTGTCTCTAACTACTTCTCGCACATTCACACCTAACCTGTGCAAGAAGCTCCTACTCGAGCTACATTTTTCAACACTCTCTTAGCAAGGATGGAATTCTGCACCAATCCAAATTTGTTTATGAATGCGTCAAACTTGCCTTTTGCTAAGGGTTTGGTTAGTATGTCAGCTACTTGCTGATCTGTGGGTATATACTAAAGATTTACTGCTCCCTTCGGAATCTTGTCTTTGGTATCTGATCTCTATGTGCTTGAATCAATCATGAAATACAGGATTATCAAAGAGTTTGATACAACTCTTATTGTCATAGTAGATCACCGTGGAATCCAGCTCCTAATAAAACAATCCTGAAAGTAACTTGCAAAGCCAGATGGCCTCACAACTTGTCGTACTGATTGCCATATACTCTGCCTTTATTGAGATGAGTGCCACAGAAGTCTGCTTTCGGCTGAACCAAAAGATCATCACTAATACATGTTGGAATATTCTCCCCATCATTTTTTATTTACTGCATGCATCCAGTCATCATGCATACATTTGCATGCATCCAATCATCAGTATGGTAGTCTCCCCAGCACCTGGAGCCTATTTTCAGCCCCTAGAGCCTGTTTCTAGCCCTCAGTAGCCCTCCTACCTACCTAGTGTGCCTTGTTTTCCTCACCTGGATGACATATGCGCCCTACTACACTACTTGGATCACTAACAGTCAGTTGCAGCATTGTTTGACCAGGTCTTGCATTTATTGCTCAGTTTAATTTCCTGTAGCTTCCAGTTGTCTGTATCGAAGTGCCACTTGACCTACTGACAGCCTCATGCGCCCTCCTTGGAGTCTCCATCCCCTTGATTTGTGCTCACATGGCTCAGTTAGACTCATTTGATTGACTTTTGACTATTTGTGACTACTACCACTGATTGGATGATGTCTCCAATGCTATCCAAGCCACACATTGAGGAGAATTCGAATGACCTCAGTAGTATTTGAATTCATTTGATTGTATTCAGTTATTATTCTACTTTCACAGTGCCAGCTTATAGTTAATGTATGATTACAACAGTTTTTGTCATTTCTTGTGTTAATGAGTGATTACTGATTCCATTCTTCTTCTCTACAATTCTTGAGTGAGATTAGTGAGATTTACTCTAGCTGTGTGATCTATCCTGTAAAATATCACAATCCCAAGCTAAAGCAACACCTTGAGGTGTTTTTCTTGGGTTATGCATTGTCTGCCCTACTTGCCCAATCTGAGTCTATATATCCCAACAACTTCACTTCACCATCTCCAAGATATCTCGGCCCATGCTCCACTGTGCCCCTCAAGTATATGAGGACATGTTTTGCTGCTACCCAAGGCTCATGCCTCAGCTCCACCATGAACTGGATCAAGGTGTTCACTGCAAAACATATATCAGATTAGTGATCATAGGTGTGGCCATGGCCCCACCACCTGCAGTCCCCCATCAAAAATCTCTAAAGGATCTGAACTGCATACTTAGCCATCCCAAGGAAAATCTCCCCTGGTTTCTGCCAAACCTCCAAACCCAAGAAGTAATGCATCATGTCAATGTCCTTCATCTCAAAATCAGCTGCCATATCAGCTTTGCACCCTACAATGAGCTTCTCTACACCTGTAAGAAATAAGTCATCTACATCCAACACCAAAATGAGCAAATCATCCTCAACAAATATGAAATATAAGTTGGGTTCTGCTTCACTTTTGGTGAAACCCATGCTCTATAAGTATCCATCAATCCTGGAATGCCATGCTCTTGGTGCCTGCTTCAGTTCGTATGAGGCTTTCTTAGGCCTGCAAACATAGGACTCCTTCCCATTTACCTCAAGGCCCTAAGGTTGCTCAATGTACACTTCCTTCTCAATTATCCCATTGAGGAACGTTGACTTTACATCCATTTGATGTATCCTCCATCCCATAATGGAGACTAAAGACATCACTATTCTAATGGACATGTACTCAACCACTAGAGCAAACGTCTCACCGTAATCCATTCACTCTTTCTGGGAGAACCCCCACACCATGAACCTCGCTTTGTACTTCTCTATGCTGCCATCTGCCACATGCTTAATCTTGTAGAGCCATCTAGAAGTCACCATTGACTTCCCCTCCAGTCTAGGCACAATTTCCCAAACATCATTCTTCATGATGGAGTTGTACTCCACCATGGCATCCCTCCAAACTTGTTGGTTGGTTGCCACATGAAAACTCGAAGGCTTTGAATCTATGATGTTGCTCATCAACGCCATGTAGTATGGAAATTTCTTCGGAGGTCTGGTCTCCCTGAATGTGTGCCTAGGAGCCTCTATATACTCTTGAGCATACCTTAATGTCTGTGTGAACCATTGAGGTCTCCTGACAAAACTGGTAGAAGTTGGTGGCTCCTCCTCTGCATCTGAAGGTTGTTGCCCTGAACTGGAAGTTGTCGGTGACCTTGGCTCAACCTTCAGAGCTTCCTGCTCCTCATCTTCTATCACTAGAATAGGCTCATGAGAGTTCCTGGATCCAAAGTCTTCCTTGAACTTTACATCCCTGCTTACAATTGTCTTTCTCTCCCCTGGAATATAGATCTTGGAAGCCTTTGAATTCTCACTATAGCCAACAAACAAGCCCTTCTTGCTGGAGGGTTCAAACATGCTCCTCTTCTCCATAGGTATATGGTTATAAACTAGACAGCCAAATATGCAGAAATGAATCACCTTCGGCTTCACACCAGTGAATGTCTCCCTTGGTGTCTTGTCCCCCAAAACCCTGTGAGGACACCTGTTCTAGATGTAGACCGTTGCACTGCATGCTAATGCCCATAGAAAAATCGACAAATCCTTATCATGTATCAAGGTCTTAGCAACTCCTCTGATGGATCAATTCTTCTGCTCTATAACCCCGTTCTGTTGTGAGTTGTACAAATCAATGAACTCCCTCTTGATTTCTGCATCCTTGCAGTAATCATTGAAATCATTGGAGTTATACTCACCCCCATTGTTTGATCTCAAAACCTTCATCTTCTTCCCTGTCTAGTTCTTCACAAGAGCTTTGAACTCCTAAAACCTAATGAAGATTTCATCATTGGTCTTTAGGAAGTAGATCCATGTTTTGCAAGAGAAGACATCAATGAAGGAAACATAGTACATGCTTCCTGTGATTGTTGCTACTAACATCGGTTCACAAACATCCAAATGCACTAGATCTATAATCCCCTTAAATCTGTGCTCATTGGTTGGGAAAGCAGCCTTCGCATACTTGCCAAGCACACACCCTAAACATACACCCCGGTGCTCAATGCTGAACTTTAGAAGACTTGTGATGATCTCCCTCAAAATAGTTAATACTCGGTAATGCAGGTGCCCCATCCTCTTTTGCCACAATTCGCACAAGTTATTTGTGCTATGAATTAGGGCTCGAACAAGTTCACCCTGTAGCCTGTAGAAATTGCCTTCTATAACCCCAATCACCTAAGTTGATCCTAGGATAGATTCCTTCAGTCTAGTGAGGACTTGCTAGTTCTTGAACTCTATTGCATAGCCCTTATCTTCCTTGACCGAAATTGAAAAAGGATTCTTCTTGAGACCTGGAACAAATAACATCAAAGTCTAAAGAGTTACTTGACTAGTGTAACAATAACAAATAGAAGAGTAGTATTAATAATAACAAATAATATAATTAATTAATACTTAATAAATACATTTAGTTATTAATGAAAAGTCAAAGGGTACATACCCCTTCGCCTCGTGACCAGTCAATGTGAATACATACACCATCACGAGGCTCATTGTACTCGCTCATTATTATTTTTATCATTATTTGCCTCATGACCAATCAATGTGTATACATACACCATCACGAGGCTCGTTGTACTCATTATTAGTTTTATCATTATTTGTTCAATATATATATATATATATATATTCTCCGTATATTCAATATCCAAGCTTCTGAAATATATGTTGCAACATTGGTATTAGAGCCTTGAAATTTCCTATGGAAGTTCTTCGGGATTTGATCATACAACTAAAGCAAGCTTTGATCGTGCAAAGGAAAGAGAACGTGAAGGAAGAGCATCTGAAGAAAAAGCGATAGCCGAAGTTCTTAAATTAACAAATGAAATAAATGAAGAATTAAAACATCATCTGCAAAAAACGTTATCAAAGGCAAAGATGAGACTGGAGCTATTGGAAGAAATAGGAAACATGCATATTTGGAATATTAGGAACAATGAGTGACATAGATACAAAACAAAAAATTAGGAGACATCGTTACTGATGAGGGAGAAATCAAGAAAAAGAATTCTACCAAATTCCAAAATCTAGAGGAAACCATACGCACCACATTAAACTTGACAAATGGGTCAGTATATATCTGTTGTACCAATGGATATCTAACTTTGCAACTCCAGTTTTTCCTGTCGCCTGGGACAATGTATTTGAGGCCATCGTAAATTGAAAATTTTATTTACACTTTAATCCCATCATGTTTTAACAAATACAGCCAAAATAATTGGATACAATGTAACAATGATAAAGTTACTTTTTCCATCGAGGAGTCTCGGGTTTTACACGTGACTCACCAGTTTTCTATTTATGAGAAGGGAACATCGAGAATGACCCCCTATTAAGTTTAAATCACGAGGGATACAACTCACCACAATATTGATTGAAGGTTATAAATCAAGTCGTGATGAAATAATTAAGTGGGGTGGTGTGTTAAGGGTACTAAAATATATATATATATGTTACCGTATACATGTACCTCCAAGTGGCAAGAAGTGGATATTATACTTTATACGAAGTGAAAAATATTATTAATAGTCACTAAGTTATGTGGACGGATGAAATAAATATTGGTTCAATGAAGGCAAAATGAATTATTAAGTGGATATCATTCTTTATACAAAGTGAAAAATATTATTAATAGTCACTAAGTTATGTGGGTGGATGAAGTAAAGATTGGTTAAGTAAAGACAACATAAAGTATTATTAAAGGGAAAAGATAAATGAACATTATAAAAGTATTGTAAAGGGAAAGATAAAATTGTTAATGGTTATAAGTGGGGTGGTGTGTTAAGGGTATATATATATATATGTATATATGTATATATGTTACCGTATACATGTACCTCCAAGTGGCAAGAAGTGGATATCATACTTTATACGAAGTGAAAAATATTATTAATAGTCACTAAGTTATGTGGACGGATGAAATAAATATTGGTTCAATGAAGGCAAAATGAATTATTAAGTGGATATCATTCTTTATACAAAGTGAAAAATATTATTAGTAGTCACTAAGTTATGTGGGTGGATGAAGTAAAGATTGGTTAAGTAAAGACAACATAAAGTATTATTAAAGGGAAAAGATAAATGAACATTATAAAAGTATTGTAAAGGGAAAGATAAAATTGTTAATGGTTATAAGAAGGCGTGAAGTCTTCTCAAGGTGAAAGTTAAAAGAGAAATGAAGAAGACAACATTCAAGGTTAAGATAGAGAAATCTAGTTTATTATGCTTCGAGGACAAAGCATTCTTTAAGAGGGTGGCAATGTAACAATAATAAATAGAAGAGTAATATTATTAATAACAAATAATATAATTAATTAATAATTAATAAATACATTTAGTAATTAATGAAAAGTCAAAAGGTACATACCCATTCCCCTCATGAACAGTCAATGTGTATACATGCATCATCACGAGGCTCATTGTACTCACTCATTAAAAATAATTTTATCATTATTTATTCAATATATATATACATATATATTCTTCATATATTTAATATTCAAGCTTCTGAAATATATGCTGCAACAACTAGAGTTGGAAAGGAATGGTACCAACTCCGGCTACTAGGTACTTGGCATCATCACCAAGTGTAAATATTTGATCCAGAGATCACTACTCCCTCTGGATCGCCCTGAGATCTCAAGCGGTATGAGTCTTAATATCAATACAATATTAATATGAACTCAAACAACTAGATTTGCAATTACCAACTGAACAATATAAGTGCAACATACATAAACAACAAATGTACCTTGGAACTTGTTATCACCAAACTTGTAGTTGCCCCTAGAGATGGATCCAAGATGGATGGAAGGGGGGATAGGCAACCAAAGAGGTGCAACCAAGATAGCCTCGACTCCCAATGGATGGTTCACGCCAATCGAGGCAAGCTTCACTTTATGTTATCTAGCCCAAGACAACAAAGGGGGAGACCCAGATCTACTCTCGATAGGAGAGATCAGACCAAGACACCAAATCAAATCAAGTATGGATGAAGTACGTAAGGTGTATGGTAAACCCTAGATCTATGGATGAAGTCACAAAATGAGTAATGGGTTGGATCAAGAGGCTTAAGCAAGTGTAATTTTGATCCAACTTGGTTGTGTAAGTGACTTATGGGATACAAAACCAAATCTAAGATTGAGGTACTAGTCAAAGATGATAAAATCCATTGCCTTGGGAACCGTGTCCAATGCAGGGTAGTTAGGGACCAAATTGGGGCTAACCAGTACCAAAGATGAGCTTGATGAGTGGATATGACAATGTCCAAGTGTTCAAGCAGTAAGACAAAGACCAAACCACAAGCCAACTCAACAGTCCAAGAAAGTCGTGAGGGCTTGGAGAAAGATCAGTGCCTTGGGAAGTGGGCCAAATGGAGTCGGATGTCCACCAAACTATAGATCAGAGATGTTGAGGTGTAAAGCTAGGTGGGTCTTGAAAATTAGGATCATCCAATGGCTAGATCTCAGTAGATCTAAGATTGAAATGTATCACCAAGTGACCCAAGTGGGGCTCAACCCTCATAATGAGGAATGGGGCCCACAAGACAAAAATCACTGAAGTGACACACTAGGGGTAGGTTATCAACTGTGTAGATTAAGGATCAAGTGGGATCTCACCTACCCAGGTGCTAGATCATGCCAAACTCACCTGTCCAAGAAGTGCGACCTCCCTTGGAGAGGTTAATTTGCCTTGGAAAATGGGTATGATGAAGGCCAATCCACACCAAACTATAGATCTGAATCATCGTGGATGCTATAGAGGTGGGTTTTAAATTTTATACCCAAAAGCCAAGTAGATCTTGCTAGATCTGAGAAATTGTAAAATGAGGGTTTTAACTTATGAGGGTTTTCAATTACTTAGACAAATGGATAGATCATGGAATGAGAAATTTACCTTGAGATCATACCTGAGTGATGGATGAAGATGCCTTGTTGTTGAGGAAGACTCCCGCAGAGATCAAATGAGAGATTGTTGATTTTGCTTGCCAAAAGATGATGCCCTAGCCCACACATGCGCCCTCCTCTACCTGTCAAACCAAGGAAATCGATTCAAGTATGGAGGAAATACAAGCGAAATGCAATAGCAACATGAAGTAGAAGGTCAGAGACAGTAATACTCCCTGTTACTGACGAAGAAATCCAAGAAAGAAGTAGGGAGGGTCTTCCCCTACCAATACGTCCTCCTCAAACCAATTCGGCCTCCACCTGTAGATGACAAAATCGTGGTACAAAAGATAGCAAGACAATATCTCCAAAAACCCAATGCAAAGGAAGAATCAACGAACAAACTCCAAAGCATTCACCACAACACAACAGATAGATGCAATAGTATTTTTCTATTCCAATAATCCAGAGCCAAAAGTCCCCTTTACAATGAGAAGCTCTCTCCTTTAAATAGAATGGAGAGAGGCCATAACCCTACCACTTTTTGAATGAGTGGCTAAGATTAAAAGATCAAAAGATCTAATCAATGGTAGAGATGAACTCAACAATACAATACATGGATCACTAATAAAATAATACATCAAATGGACCAAATCGCCCTAGGAGAGGGGGTCCCACTAAAAGTGAATGATCAAACATAAAATTTAGCTCATGGTGGGTCCAAGGGGTAATTATCAACACCCGTGGTCAATCCCCATGGCACAATATCCAAAAATAATCATGCTAGACACCAAATCGTGCCTCTCTGGGAAAATCGTGAGCCTTAGGAGGCTCCAGAAATCAATATAAAATGCCGAATGTGATGGGTGTGGGTCCCACTGAAAGCTGAAACTGTTGGGGAAGGTGTGGAAGACATCCCACTCATCATCACAAGTCATCCCATGTCATAACCATGCCTCAGTAGCCCAAATCGAATCCTTCAGTAGCCATTTTCACCATTTCTGGACTGCCTCGGGAAGTGTGAAACTGCCCAAACTGCCTCCTGGAGTGCCTGCGCTGTCAAGGTGAGGCCACCAAGCTGTCTGGGAGGGGGGTAATATGGTAATAACAAGTGGTTGGACCACCCCCTCCATGCACAGCGCCCTAGGTAAACTCATCAACTCTATGCTCTGCTCTGACAGGGCCTCTGATAGGCCAAAACTGCACTAGAATAGCCAACTAAGGCTAATAATCACTGAAACTGCCCGGAACTGAAAACAGACTGTCCCATTGGACTTAGAAGGTCCAAATCCATCTAAGATGTGTACTCATACACCATATAGACCTCTGCATGGTCAAAAATAAATACTCATCATCTCCGGCAGACCAAATAATAATAATCTGTAAAAGTGCTGAAAAACACAAATCATCATCATAAGCTTGAAACCACTACATAGAACCACCATGGTGACCTATACCAGACCATATATCATATCTCTGTATCATCTAAGGTCTGCCACCTCATGTCCTGTGGTGACATTTGGTCAAACTGAGTTTGACCAAGTCAACATGACCAATATATAACTCAAACTGTCATCAAACTGCTGCAAGGTGTCAAAGGTTTAAAACATGCTTTACAATCCATTCAAATAGCAATTATAACAAAAAGTAATCATTATTGGCGATCTAAATCCAAATATATAAGGTCATTAATTATTATTTATAACTCAGACCAGACTTTCAAGACCATACTCACTTCATAGTTGTGATCAATTTGCTAGTGAAGGCTGAAGGCTGAAAATAAAATGGCTAGGCCAAAGGATGACTTATTGACTTACACTGTGACACTTTGGATATGGAAAAGGGAATACACACCATAGCATATAGTGGACAAGCAACAACATAGGGAATGACGGTGTCTCATAAATGGGTAAGTTGTTCAAAGAGTGTTTATTCACCTTGGCAGATGCTCACAATCCATAGTACAAATGAGGCCAGCAATCTTTTTGATATAGAGTTTAAGTTCCATTGCTTTTTGGGCCTTTAGTTTCCATAGCCTTTGATCTATGTGTGTTTACAAACACATTGCATAGATTTACATTTCATTAGGCTTATTGTTGCAGGTGTGTTTTTAAGGCACTTGTTTACCTGAGCACTTCTAGGTGTGTCTTTAGACAGCTTGTTTACCTAGGTATTTACATTTCACAATAGATATAACGTTTGATATTTCTTTGCCAGATTCATTTGGCTTTTCACAATAGATATAACATTTTATTTTCACAATTTTGCATTTATGGCAGTACTATATGTTTCAGGTTTTAGCCAACAACATCTTTAGTGACTAGGGGGACTTCATGAGGAAATCCAACTCACCAAAGGTAAGTTTTGTCACCAAATCAGAGCCGAGACACAATAAACAGGGAGGCTTATCCAATACAGAGGCTACAGTGGGGAAAGGTCCTCCATGCCACTAGTCAAGTAGTAAGTCAAGGTAGATAACAAACATGGATAGGTAATGGATGGATGAAGACATTGAGTAATGAAACCAAACACTAGCAAGCCAAAGTATGGTGGGAATGATCACCTCTAATCTCCCTAAGGAGGGTAAAACCGATGAGTATAGGTCAAGAACTTCTAAGTCTGAGTAGGGACAATATGATAATAATATATAAGTACAAACAGATCCACATATCTATATGATCGCCACATCATGATACTAAATGCTAAGACATGCTACAAGAATGAATATAAAAGCAATATAACCAAAACACCAAAGTATACCTGTTGAGTCATATACCTGAATGCTCATCATCTGAACCAACATCTGTCCTCTGAAACTACTGCTGTGACTCTGGGCAATACTGACTGCTTTGTAAAATGACTAAATGGCTACATCGATCATCTCTCTGAGTGTCCTGAAACTCAGTCATGGCATGGGGAACAAAACTGCTGTCCATAAATTTGATAGTGATCCATAATATATGCTCATCTCAGCATCTCAATGCAAGGGAACTGGCTGAATAGTGTACTGGAATCAGAAAAATAATGTATGGTAGCCCAGCTACTATATATGTGATAACAGAACCCTTTCGGGAGAAACCAACAAACTATGGGGCTATCTTTTTTCTCGAGCCCAAAGCATATAGGAAAAGAGACAAGTACAATACAAGGTTACCTCAGTAATATTTTCAGGCAAACTCAAGATTTGCATGCATCCAGCTGATGCATGCATGGAAGAGATAAGCCCTAACTGGAAAACTTGATCCGAGTGTCCCCGTATCCGCCTCTGCCTGATCTATCTGTTTCTATCCTCAGCTCTGTTCTACTCGCTCTGAAGACTGCCCTGTGATTGAAAACGTCCTCTTCAGCATGCACAAGTGCGCCCTCCCTCCAACAATGAAGGACTCATACTGAATCAGATCTCAGCAGATCTGAGCTCTGATCGTCACTGATCTTCCTCAATCTCTGAGATGAAGATACTCTACAAGTTACAGACACTCAACTGCTCTACCGGATGCGGTACGAGCTTCTCCCTCCTTGAAGAATGCGCCCTCCTTCACATGTGAAGTCGTCCTCCTCTCTCTTGATCTATCTTAGATCAATGGTCTCACTCATGAAGACAATCACCTCCCGTCTTCCTTATAACATCTCACTGTGAAGTTAGGTTTACCAAAAACCTAAAAATAGTTGCATGTAAAACTCACTTTTGCATGCATGCATTTCTCTCCAGTCATTTTCCTAGTTAATATTTTAACACTCCCTCTTAACCAGGAAAGGATTCTGTACCACTCCCATCTTCTCCCTGAAGTACTCAAACTTAGTCTTCATCAAGAACTTCGTCAGAATGTCTACAACCTGCTCATCTGTAGAAATGTACTAGAGCTCAACTGCTCCCTTCTGAACATGATCACGAATGAAGTGATATCTGATCTCAATGTGTTTGGATCGATCATGAAACACTAGATTCTCAGAGAGTTTGATACAACTCTGATTATCACAGTGAATCACGGTAGGTTCCAACTGTTGATCAAATAGACTCACCAACATCTTGCGAAGCCAGATGGCTTCACAACTGGCTAAGCTAGCCACCATATATTATGCCTCAGCAGAGCTTAATGCAATGGACTTTTGCTTCCTGCTGAACCATGACACAACTGCCAAACCCAAGCTAAAGCAACACTCGGAGGTGCTTTTCCTTTCACCTGCATTCCTTGCCCAGTCTGAATCTGTGAACCCCACAAGCTGGACTTCTCCCTGCCTCACATAATTTAGTCCATACTCTGTTGTTCCACTGATGTACCTCAAAACATGCTTTGCTTCTACCCAGTGTACATCTCTGGGTTCTACCACGTACTAACTCAAGGTGTTGACTGCAAAGCTCAAATTTGGTCTAGTGTTGACCAAATACATCAGGGGAACCGATGAGCTGTTTATACTTAGTGGAATTGGCCAACTTACTCTCAGAAGCCACTTGCTTCTTCCAGTCAGTCGTCATAGGGGTAGTCATAGGCTTGCAATCCTGCATCTGAAATCTCTTCAGAATGTCCATCGCATACTTGCCCTGACTGAGAAAGATATGCCCATCCTCCTGCCAGACTTCCATCCCTAGCAAGTAATGCATCAACCCTATATCCTTCATCTCAAACTCAGATGCAAGATCCTTCTTGTAATCACTGATGAGTTTCTCTGCTCCTATAATAAACAGGTCATCTACATAAAACACAAGAATAAGAGGATCCCCTCTCACCACAATGAAGTAGAGATTTGGATCTGCTTCACTCTTCTGAAACCCTAGCTGCTGCAAATATGTATCTATCCTAGAGTACCAAGCTCTGGGTGCCTGCTTTAAGCCATATAGAGCTTTCTTCAATCTTCACACATGAGACTCTCTCTCAAGTACCTCAAAGCCCTCAGGATGCTCAATGTAAACCTCCTCCTTGATGAGTCCATTTAGGAAAGTTGTCTTGACATCCATCTAATGAATCTTCCATCCCATCTCTACTGCAACTGAAATCATAGTCCTGATGGAAGAATACCTGGCCACAGGAGAAAACGTCTCCTCATACTCAACTCCCTCTATCTGTGAGAACCCTCTAGCCACAAACCTGGCTTTGTATTTCTCAATGCTGCCATCTGTAGCATACTTAATCTTATAGAGCCATCTAGAGGTGACTACAGATTTTCCTTCTGGTCTGGGCACCACGCCCCAAACATCATTCTTCATGATGGAAGCATACTCTTCCAACATGGCATCTCTCCAAGCCTGCTTTCCTGCTGCTTGTTCGTATGAGGAGGCTTCTGACTCACTGATGTTGCTTACTAGAGCTAAGTAACTGCAGAATCTTTGTGGAGCCTTTCTTTCTCTCACATCTTTCTTGGGAGTACCTACTTCCTGAGCGTCCTTCAAGGTGTCCTGAAGCCACTTGGGCTTTCTCTTCCCTAAAGTGACATCCTGAGATGAGAACTCCTCATCCTCGTCCCAATATCCTGTATGTGAGTGAGTACCTCCAGTAGAGGTGCCAGTAGTTGTTGATCCTGTAGCTCGAGAACCAGTAATCTAGGATCCTGATCTCAATTGATCACCAACCTGAGATCCTGTGTCAGTCCCTGCTCCTGTGCCTGTGGAAACCGTATCTAGTGCATCTGTCACTCCAGATACTTGGGACACTGTTGACTGTTGAGTAGTACCTTTTCATGTGTCAAGTGGAGATGTCGCAACTTATTGTTTTCCCTTCTCTTACTCACATGACTTCCGAAAGGCCCGATCCTCCTCGAACTTCACATCTTGCCTCACAACAATCTTTTTGAGAGTAGGTATGTAAATGCGATAGGCCTTTGAAGTCTCATCATACCCAACCAGAATTCCTTTTTCTGCAGTGGGTTCCATCTTTGTCCTTTTCTCAGAAGGAACATGAGAGTAGGTGAGGCACCAAAGATCCTGAAGTGCCCAACTTCAGGTTTCTTCCCAGAAAAAGCCTCCTCGGGGGTCCTGTCCCCCAAATCCTTATGGGGGCTCCTGTTCTGAATGTAGGCTGCAGTGTTGCATGCTTCATCCCAAAGGAAAAATGGCAATCCCTGATCATGCAACATGGATCTCGCAGCTCCAATAATGGCCCTGTTCTTCCTCTCAGCCACCCCATTCTATTGAGGTGTATAAGGAACAGTCAACTACCTCTTGATGCCTTCCTGAGTGCAAAACTTATTAAACTCAACAGAGGTGTACTCTCCCCCATTATCTGATCTGAAGATCTTAATCTTCCTCTCTATCTGTTTTTCCACAAGAGCCTTGAACTCCTGAAACTTCTGCAAAACTTCCTTGGACTCTTTGCTCTTCAGGAAGTAGATCCAGGTCTTCCTGGAAGAGTCATCAATGAAAGACACATAGTACTTGTATCCTTTCAGTGATGTGGTGGACATCGGTCCACAAAGGTCAGAATGAATCAAATCAAGAGCTCCTGTAGCTCTAGTGTCGCTCTTGGGTAATGCAGTTTTAACATACTTTCCGAGAGCACACCCCTTACATCAGTGTGCTCAGTGCTGAACTCAGGTACTCCTGTCACAATCTCCCTCGGAATCTTTAGAGCTGGATGGTGCAGATGAGCCATCCTTCTGTGCCAAAGCTCACAGGGATCACATTCCTCATCCCAACTGCTATGACTTAGGGCATGATGAAGTTGGAAGCTCAGTTTATATAGCTTCCCACAGCGGACTCCAATCCTCTCAGCTGAGGCAACCTTGAATCCCTTTGGATGAACTAGCACGTTTCCATCTCTGAACATCACCCATAGTCCTCGATCTTTAATAGTAGAAATGGAGATCAAATTTTTCTTAAGACCTGGAACATATAGGACATCACGAACTCTCATCTGTTCTCCAAAGTCTTTCTGGAAGGATACAGTTCCTCGTCCTTTGGCCATGACCGTAGAGTTGTCTCCTAGGACAATCTCAAGATCTATCCCATCCTCTGCTAGGTCAGAAAAATATCCGCGAACACCTGTCACGTGACTCGAAGCTCCACTGTCTATGTATCATACACTAGAAGTCGAGGCCATCAACGATTGACAGGAGTTAAGAGCCATCTCCCTATCAATCTCGTCTATAGTACACTCATCTATATCCGTAGCGGAGCAAGAGGTGCAAACAATTTGCTCTTCCCCCATGATGTAGATCTGATGCTGCAGCTGTAGATCTGTGTATGAAAGCACTCCCTGACCCTTACCAGGGCTCTGATACCATGTAAATATTTGATCCAGAGATCACTACTCCCTCTGGATCGCTCTGAGATCTCAAGCGGCATGATTCTCGATATCAATACAATATTAATATGAACTCAAACAACTAGATCTGCATTTACCAACTGAACAATATAAGTGCAATCATACATAAACAACAAATGCACCCTGGAACCCTTTTGGGAGAAACCAACAAACTATGGGGCTATCTTCTTTCTCTAGCCCAAAGCATATAGGAAAAGAGAGAAGTACAATATAGGGTTACCTAATTAATATTTTCAGGCAAACTCAAGATTTGCATGCATCTAGCTTATGCATGCACAGAAGAGATAAGCCCTAACTGGAAACCTGGATCTGAGTGTCCCTATATCTGCCTCTGCCTGATCTATCTGTCTCTATCCTCAGCTCTGCTCTGCTCGCTCTAAAGACTGCCCTATGACTGAAAACGTCCTCTTCTGCATGCACAAGTGCGCCCTCCCTCCAACAATGAAAGACTCGTACTGAATCAGATCTCAGCAGATCTGAGCTCTGATCGTCACTGATCTTCCTCAATCCCTGAGACGAAGATACTCTGCAAGTTACAGACACTCAACTGCTCTATCGGATGCGGTACGAGCTTCTCCCTCCTTGAAGAATGCGCCCTCCTTCACATGTGAAGTCGTCCTCCTCTCTCTTGATCTATCTCATATCAATGGTCTCACTCATGAAGACAGTCACCTCTTGTCTTCCTTATAACATCTCAATGTGAAGTTAGGTTTACCAAAAACCTAAAAATAGTTGCATGCAAACCTTTTGCATGCATTTCTCTCCAGTCATTTTCCTGGTTAATATTTTAACACCAAGCTCAACCTGAACTCCAGAGTTGTGCTCTTCCAAACTTGAAACTAACTCTCGGGCTAATGTCATGTGCCTCAATGCTCCACTGTCCACATACCAAGCATTCCTCGGAACTGTGTTGGTAGAAAGGCAAGATACCATCAAGAAATCTTTCTCGAACCTAGTAGCAAACTCGCTCATTTGAGTTTCTGTAGAGGTTGCCGCATGCTTCTGACGTTGCTTCCCTTTCCCTTCTTTTTGTCTAGACACTATGATGCATAATGGTCGTGCTTATGACATATGAAGCACTTGATTATACTCAAGTTCTTCTTCCTTGGCTATGAGGCTGACTCCTCACTCTTCATCATACCCTTGTTGGGTCCTTTACCTCTGCCCTTCTTCACCTGACTAATGAGGGCATGGTCACTGTCACCTCCTTGTCTGCTTGCCTTTGACTCCATCCAAGTCTCCTCCTGGATATAGTCATCCCACAACCTTCCCCAGGTGAGAAGGTTTTCTCGAGCAGAAATTCCATAGACAAATGTTTCCCATTGAGGTGGGAACCCATTCAGTGCCCTGTTTACTGACTCTTTGTCTTCAACCTTCTTCCCAACTGCGACAAGTTGGTCACAAATATGTGTGACCTTCATCAAATAACTGGTAACGATGTTTGATCTAGTCATCTCAACAGAGATGTGAGCTTGTTATGTAGTATCATTTTCTGATTAATGTTCTCACTTTGATAAAGGTTAACCAGGGCATCGAACATGTCTTTCGTCATCTTCTTCTTAGATATGTGAGGGATCAACTGATCGTTTATGGAATCCATGATCATCCACTTGGCTCTCACTTCTTTCTTCTTGTGAGCTGCCAAAAGCTGTGGATCTGTCGACGAAGTTACCACATCCTTGACAATATCCCAGGGATCATTCTCTTCTAATAGAAGAGTTACCTTGACTTTCTATGATAGGGAATCAAGGCACCGCGCAATTTGTCCTCGAACTTGAGGCTAGTTGATGCCATCTCTAATCTAATGCACAAACTCCCAAATCTAAAAAAATAGTCCTTAAAAGAAATAATGAAACCCTTTAACTGCTGGTCCTTCTTTCCAGCAGTTGATTTACTACTGTAAATCCTTGAGAATCTCAATTAGAGAACCTGATACCATGTAAATTTCCAGGCCCTATGTGACTGTTGTCCTATGTTTCTCTTGATTAAATAAATCAGTTTGAACTTATTTAACAACATACATGCAACAATCACACATAGAGCTGAAAATGAACAACGGAAGCATAAACACAATACACAAGAATTCTTTCCTTCAAATCAGCTTATCATTTAATAATCAAAACTACAAGCACACCTCAACCAAAGGTTTACAGCTTGCTGAAAAGAAACTATATGCCTCAAAAATATGAGGAACTGTTGTACCTTGTACGACACTGTATGGTACTATCCTAGTGGTCTTCCACCTTATTGGTCGATCCTCTTCTGCTATTTTTGTTATCTCTACCTTGGCTTCACTTGTGTGTTCCTGACACAACTTCCTTGGCATGTTCCCTACACAACTTCTCCTCCCATCTTGTCCAATTTATGCTTTGAGAGAGATAACTAATATCCTCAATTCTAGCAACCAATTTCAACTAATTTCCTTAATCCTAACAACCACCTTATCTCAACAATGAGGTGTACAGCTAAGATTATATCAAATGTAACTCACTAATATTCTATAATCTCTAGAATATTTCATTTAGATTTCTAAGACTAAGAGATCAAAGGAAATTAGACTTTCACTTTTATTTATTACGTGAAATTACAAGATGGTATTATTTCCCACTTTAATAAGTGGTCACTAAGAAGTTGTCTCGAACTACTTGCACGTTCACACTTAACCTGTGTAAGAAGCTCCTGTCCGATCTACATTTTTCAACATTCTGTTCAACTCATGGACCCACAACTCCTTATTGTGACTTCCTGTGGAGGCCACATTGCATAGAAGTTTTTTATTTCTTTGGTTATACTATTTTCTTTACAATTTTGCTTTTTTCTTGTAATCATGTATTATATATTTTGCAGCAGTCTCGTACTTGTGTATTTTCAAATATTTTATAGCTTGTAAGCCAGTTCCTATTTCTGTTCCTTCATTCATGTAGTAGTTGGTTTTTCATGCCAGCATAATCTTCATATAAAACTCCTTTGGTATTTTAGGTTGATATTGGTTATCAAAAGAAAAAAATTAAAATCTATAAAGCTGGTCAAGCAATGCATGCAGTTGTCATGATTTCTTTTTTCTTTGTGCAAGGAGGATACAAAGGATTTTATGCTTGGAATACCATTCCATTAACACCGAAGATTGTGAACGATATTCACAATCGTGGTGGCACTATTCTTGGCACTTCAAGAGGTGGTCATGAGACATCAGAAATAATTGACAGAATTCAACACCATGGCATTAATCATGTGTCTATTTTGCCAATGAACAGAGATATTGCTATTTTGTTCAGTCTTGTAGTTTTCTTTATTAAGGTATGTCACTTGTTATCTCTTACACAGAAACAACTGTTTTTGTCTTGCCTTCTTTCTTCAAATAACAGGTTTATATAATAGGAGGGGATGGAACCCAAAGAGGAGCAGCTGTTATTGATGAGGTATCAATAACCTTCAATATTATGAATGCAAATAAAAATTAAGTTCCCTTAATATTTATTTCTTAGTCTATGCTTCTGTGTGCTGATACACTGGCATATACCTTGATGTATTATGTTACCTCCTGAACTAGCATGTGTGATTAAAGCCCCAAAGAACGATGCTAATCCAAAGGCAACTAAGAGGGGTTACCCACTGTCACCTCAATAACTCCCTCTCGCTTTAGGTTGGCTCTCCTCCAACTCAAGGGGGGTTGTCCCTACATAAGATTGCTAAGGCTAATGGCATTAAAGTTCAAGGTGAGACAAGGAGAGTAAGCCTTAACAAAATGTGTCTTTTTTGTCTTTGTAGTATAGAAAATTATGTGATAAAAGATAAGGGTCCAATGTCGGGCATGATGGAGTCAAAAGACCAAGCCAAAGAGAGCAAGTTATAATGAATGGTTAAGACAAGTAAAGCTGTGAGTCATGCCAAGAATTTGCCTTAACTTGCTCTTAGATGATGTAGAAACAAACTTAGAGGACCCTAACGGTGCCACTCTCAAACATTACAATGAGGGTGTGTCTTATGACGAAATTTTAAACTCACAACTCTATGAAAATGATATATGTAACACTAAATAATCCAAAATAAGACACAAAAGTGATTAAAAGGGGTAAAACCCTCATGTTAATTTCTTCTAAGATGGTAAACTACCCCTGAAACTTAGCCTCTCAAACATGTGTTTGTAACTAATATTCTACCATGCATCCATAACAATTAGAGCCAATAACATAAGCTTCAAATTAGATGGACAAGACTTTCATACCTCAATTATTTCCTCAAAAAGATATACAATGAAGTTCCAAGATGAAAGAACTCCTCACAAATCAACCATGATATTGGATGAGGGGGTACTCTTTATAATATTTATAATAGAGAGTAGGTTAACATCCTTTACAGTAAAAATACGATTTTCTCTCTTAGAATCATATTTTCCTCTAATGAAAAAAGATAAGATAGCATCCCTTAACCTCCTCAACAATATTTTTTCCCAAAATAGCCATAAGTGATTAAGAACCACTTTCTTCTCACCAAAGAAACAATAAAAATCAATAACCACCTCAATGACAAGGTCAAACAATTACAAGAATAGTGGTTATCATCAAAGGAGTTTTGACCAAGCCCACAAAACTCCAATGGCCAACTAAGGGCCTCCATAATCAACCAAACTATGAGATGGCCCACGGACCCAAGTCTAACGATAATGTGCAACTCGTGCCTCAAATGGTGAACCTCCATAGCAATGCCATATCTCAAATAAAAAAACCAGCTCCATGATAAAGAGTCTCAACCATGACGTCATCTCAAGATAATGTATCAATGTGTCTTCAAGGTTCATGGAGAAGGGGATGGCCCCATTATGCTTCCTATAAACATCCATGGCTCCATAAAATATGTGTTGCCTCAAGTTGACATTCAAAGGCGGCTCCATCTAAAAGAATTATTCTCAATATAATAATATAAGGGGCCCAAAACCTGCTGCTACTGCAAATTGACATAAACTTTAGGCCAAGTTAAGGGATTCAAATGTTCACATATGTAAAAACCATATGAAAATGCAACTTCAACAAATTGTGCAGACATACGAAAATGCAGCTTCAACAAATTGTGGATGCCCCCCTTCAGCAAGAGAAATGCTATTCTGGTTTGCTCTAAGCCCATTAGAAGCAGCTTGTGCCACATCTTCTATGTCTTTAACAATTGTTTGCACAAGACTGATATGTCTCTCTCAGTTCAGAATCATGAAAGGCTTCAACAAACTCATCAAGAGTGAATGGCCAAAGACCAAGAACATCTGCAAAGGTAACTACAAACCTCCAAATCATAAGTAAATTTCCGCCATTCTGCTCAGAATCTATCCAAGGACGAACTGCAAATGGTATCTTTTTTTGTTGGATTTTGTACAACTTCGGAAGATATTATTCATTATATTTTATTGTACCTTCATTTTAATTGTTTGTACCTCCTAAGGGAGATGAAATGGATGTAATTATTTATGTAACCACATGAAAGAATCAATGTAAGCCTTGGGGTGCAAAAGAAACAAATAAAAATATTAAAATTAAATTATTTATTGCCCCCAGGTGAAGTTTTCCAGTTTTGCACTTGCATAAATAGGAGGCTAGTGCACCTCATTATGATTCATTCACTCACTTAGCAAGTGCGCATCACTTGGGAGAGGCTGATTTCGCATCACTTGAAGGAGGTAGCTGATTTGGGGCATCTACTTGTGGAAGACACTTTCACATTTTTCTCTTTTCTTATTTGTACTCTGATCTCGGGATTATCATCTCTATGCGAAGGTTGCTGGGTTTTTCCCAATTGGGTTTCCCAGGGTAAACTTTGTGTTGTTGTTTTGTGCTTTGTCTTGCTTCTAGTGATCTTGGTTATGCATTTATAATATTATGCTATGAATGTATGAAATCTAACATTTTTAAATTGATGTAGCTGGAAATTTTCCAATGTATCTTTGTATGATTCAAGTTCTTGGAGTGTCTCACTCTCAAACATAAATATTGAGGAGATGCAGCTGCCTCCATAAGCTCTAGTTGCTCATCATCAATGAGCTCCATAGAATCTCTTGCCATCTTTCATGCCATGGCCCTTGTTGACCACCAAAACCGACTTGGTGGACAACGGTGTACCATGCGCATATTGAATGTGCCTTGAAGATAAGAAAGAAGTACTGAATGATTATATCAAGCGAGACAGCTCTTTTTCTTATCTTCTCTCCATGAAATTTCCGCAGCCCTACGGGGGATTTTGTAAGGATATGTCAACATGAGGGTCTAGTTTTGTGTAACTTAGTCACCTAGGACTTTATCATTAGGGAAGTCCTTTCATATAGTGTTTTTCACTTGAATAATTAAAATTTCTCTTTAGAGGTTTTAATTATTTGAGTTTTTCACTCAAAAGTACCTCCAAAGTGGTGAAAGGTGTTCTAGTGATCGAGTTCATGGGGTGATTGAGGCCTAGGGTTGTTCTATATTACCATACAAGACATTATCCAGAGTCTTGTAGAATTTCATTAAGTTTTGCATAGGATTTTTTAATTTTTGGTCATTAAAAATTGTCACTCAGGACAATTTGTTGTAATTTAAAAGAGGGTTACTTGGTCCTTTTTGATGTTGTATAGGGGTATGGGTACTCAAGACAAATGACATGAGACTCCTACACCCTTGGGCCAAGTTTGAAGTCATTCGGAGAAGTATTGCTATGGTTATGGTCACTTTTGCCCGTGTCAGTCAAGGAAATAAGGAAATTTGGCATTTAATTCAAGAGCCAAATTTTGTAAAAGTGACTATAGTCACTTGGGGTGGCCAAGTAAAGGTTCTAAACCTTATGTTATGTACCCAACATGAAAACTAAAGCTTAAGGGGGCTCCCCAAGCAAGTATTTTGAGTGTGGTGAAGTGCCCACTCTAGGGGGTGCACCATCCTCTCTTTGATTGGTTGGGTGAGTAAAAGCAGTGTTCCACGGTGACTCGTCCCCCGGGTCGTGGTCGCACCCCCCTCGCTCCCTGCGTCCCGAGGACTTAGGGACTCCTAGCGAAACGTTTCCCAACGTCCCCAAATTAGGAAACTCTAAAAAACGCACAAGGGAGCGCATCCCCCTGTTCTGCAGTGCGCTCCGGTGAAGGGGGGCTCCCACATGCTCCCTCTCGAAACTAGGGGGCTCTTGATGCCCCCCCATGATTTTCCCAATTTCAATTTAAAAATACGAAATTTTAATTTTAATTGCTATTTTAGTCTCTATTTCAGACTTAGTCTTTAGTAATTTACTATTTTACTATTTTAACATGCAATATCACTGATTTAATTTTTCAATTAGAATGACCGAAATTAGAAATATGAATATCAAGATTCAAATGACAAATTTGAAAACGATCATGATGAATTGTGTAACATGTTTGTATTATTAATTTGTTACATTCTGATTTACATTGCACAATGATGAATTTAGTATTTAGTATTTAGTATTTATTATTTACTTTTAGTGGTTTACATGGGATGAATCATTGATTGTTGCTGCTGGGATTTAATAATTTATAATATTAATTTTATATTTTTTATTATGACTTGGTCGTCCCCCCATCACCTCCGAATTTTGCTAAAATTTGGGGGTGGTCTCCACACGTCCCCAATGTGTGTTTCCCCGCTCCCGTGTCCCAGAAACATGGGGGAACATTGAGTAAAAGTCAATGGGAAGGGCCCCACTATGGTGGTTTCTTCCCCATTTGACATAGAAATAAGGTTGGGAGCATTAAAAGGGGGTTTCTCCCCCCATATTTGAGATCTCAAACCTTGGTTTTGCCCTCCTTGGGCAAATTCGTCCCCCTCTCTTGGGCCCCCCTCTCTCCCTTGTGACACTTGTCTAGCATGCAAAGAGTCTTTCTTTCATTTTTCCTATTTAAGGAGGGCATTCCTCCTCATTTGGGTTTTATTCACTCATGCAAAGAGTCTCTCTTTCTATTTTTTTCATTCTCTTGCTCTCTTCTTGCCCATTCTTGGGCCATTTGTAATTTTCAGCCATTTGGCTTTGTAATACAAATTCTTTGAAGGAGATTTGGTGTTGTGGATGCTCTTGGTGGTGCTTTGCTTCAGATCTTCATGCTATTCAATCATTGGGAGGCCAAATAAGCAAATTGTTTTGATTTGGTGAGATTTCTAGTAATTTTGCTAGTTATTTTATGAGTTTCTTATTTAACTAGTTAAGATCTTCATATTCTTGTTGGTTGAAGTTTATGATCTCTTAGCTCCTAAGAAACCGGATTCGCTCAAACCTCCCCTCGTGCCCCGTGGGGATCGAATCAGACACGATTCGATCTGAATTCGTGTCCGATTCGACTTTCAGTTGAATTCGAAATAGGGACACACTGCAAAATCGAATCAGACTTGAAATGAGAATGTGCCCCCGACTGTCGGACACGAATCCTGAAAACAGGACACGTAAAGTGCGCTAAAGTCCGGAAATGTGCGGTCAGTTTTGTTTTAAAAGCAAAGTTTGAGTTTGTTTTTGTCATTTACAAGGAAGGAGTTGGCTGAGAGTGATTGTACATGCAGGTGAAGGAGATTTGAAGGCGATTTGAAGGCTATCCAAGCGATTCCAAGTGCATTCCAGTGGATTTGTGGAGAGGATTGCAAGCTCAACCATCACACAACAAAAAGAATGTCTCAATCAGCTAGGGCAGGAGGTAGGGGGCAAAGGAGAGGGAGAAATGCACCATCTAGTGCTTCCCCTCCTATTCCACCAAGCACAAGCGGTTCTCCTCCTCTGTCAAGTGCTCCATCGGCTACTAGTGGAGCTCAAGCTCATGCTCCATTTAACCTTGTTTTAGCAAGACAACAAGCCCAAGAAAAAAAATACCCTTTGTGGAAGTATGTGACAAGAAAAGATGGGCCCGGGGCAAAGCTTGGTGGGGGAGGCAATGTGTCTTGGAGATGCAATTTTTGCAAGCATGAGTTCAAGAGCACATATTTTCGGGTTAAAGGCCATTTGTTGTCCCTTCCTTCTTGTGGGATTTCTTCATGCAAAGAGGTGAGTGTTAACCAAAGGAGGGATATGGAAAGAGAGGATCATGTTGGCTTAGGGAAGGTGGCAGCAGCAAGCAAGAAAAAAGAGGATGATCCTCTTCCATTTTTGTGGAAGTCCTCTAGCACCAAGCCTCCATTTCCACCTAGCATTCATGGGAGTGGGGATACTTATCAAACTAGAAAGAGGCAATCTACAGGTGGTCCAATGGATAGGATTTTCCAACAAAAGGCACGAGAAGAGGTAGACCTTACCATTGCATTTTTCTTCTACCTCAACTTCATCTCATTCAATGTTGCACGGTCACCATTGTATTTTGAGACGGTTCAAACTATCTTGGAATGAGCTCCAAGTGGTTATGTGCCTCCTGGTTCAGAGAAGCTTAGAACCACATTGTTGGTTAAAGCAAAGAAGGAGGTAGATAAAATCCTTGATCCAATTAGAACAACATGGCCGTCATGCGGTGTGAGTATTGTTTCTGATGGATGGACAGATCCAACACGCCATCCACTCATCTATTTCATGGTATCTTCCCAAAATGGACCGTTGTTCTTGAAAGCAGTGGATGCTCTTGGGAAATACAAGGATGCACAGTATATGGGTGATTTATTCATCAAAACCATTGAAGAAGTAGGTGTTGATTCGTGTGTACAAATCATCACGGTCAATGCACCTGTTTGCAAGGCTGCTGGCATGATTGTGGAAGCTAAATATCCACAGGTATGTTCATTTTGGACACCTTTCATTTCTAATTTGCTCATTGTTTGAATTTGGTCATTGCAATGTTAGTGTTGTAGAGTCATTGATACATGCTTTTATTGCTCTTACCGGTTTTTTGAGCACCTTGCATTGTCCATTCCTTGAATCTAGCACTGAAATCCATTGCTTCGGATGTGACATGGATTGGCAACCTTATTGAGGATGCACACCATATCCGTAACTTTGTACAAAACCACACAAATGCCCTCACCATCTACAAACAGTACACAGCTTTCATTGCTGAAGATTGCAGATACTCGGTTTGCTTCCTCATTCATCATGCTCAAGAGGTTGAGGGAGGTCAAAACTGCTCTTGGGTCCATGGTGATTTCAAAGTTTTGGGCTTTTTGGAGAAAGACAGATCAGGCTGCTTCACAAAAGGTGGACACGGTGTTAGATGATGGTTGGTGGGACACGGTAGATCTTAGCATTAAGATCATGGAGCCAATCATTTCTTTGTTGCGGTTTGCAGACACGGACCAGCCCATCCTAGTAAAGGTTTATGAGGGGTGGGATTCCATGATTGAGTCCATGAGGTCCATTGTCATGGAGAATGAGTGTCCCGAGTATGGGACATCTGCAGAGAACTTATGGACCATTATTCAGGATATTCTTATCTCCAGGTGGGATAAGAATTGTACACCTTTGCATTGCTTGGCCCACTCCTTGAACCCCAAGTTCTACACTCAGGAGTGGCTCACTGGTGGGTCGGGGGCCTCACACAGAGTCCCTCCTCACATGGATGCTGAGATTGCAAATGAGAGGAAGATAGCACTTAGACGGCTATTTTAGGATAGAGACATGCTTGAGGAGGTGGGGGAGGGCTTTGTAGATTTTTCCACTGGCACTAGGAGATTTGGAGGCCATGATGTGCTTAGAGATAGGGAGGGTAAGAAACCCTATGCTTGGTGGGCAACTCATGGGGCAACATCCCCTATTCTACAGAAGTTAGCCTTGAGGGTAATCTCTCAAGTTACATCATCCTCTTGTTGTGAGAGGAATTGGAGCACATGTGGGAAATTGTACAGTGTGAAGAAGAGCAGGCTTGAGCAGTCCAGGGCAGAGTCGATGGTGTATGTGCACTCCAACCTTCGTCTTATTTACAGGAAGAGGGAGGAGTGGGTGAAGGGAAAGACAAAGATGTGGGATGTCTTTCCTGATGATATGGGTTTGGACAGCAGTACTGAGTTGGCATTAGCCAACATGGATCTTAATGATCCAGTGCTAGAGCCGGTCACTTTTGATGATAGTGATCATATAGAGGGGTCATCCTCCACAGCAGCAGATGCAAATCGTCAGATGGGCAGAGAGGAGGAGGAGGGGGGAGGAGGAGGAGGATCAAGGCAGTGGCAGTGATGAGTATGTTGATTCAGGAATGGAGGAGGACCACCGACATATGGGATTCTCCCATCTTGATCCACTCCTTTTTGTATTTACTATTAGTCTATTTGGCATTTGCCAGTGCCTAGTGGCATTTCGACATATATGTATACATTTTGATTTTGATGACTTAATGAGAAATATGGTTCCGACATGTATCTATGTGTCTCATTGTGTTTGTGAATGACAAATGTGAAATGTGTTGTGATTCGTGAATCGTGATTTGTGAATGACAATGTGTAATCATTAATGTGTTTTTATTCTAATTTCTATTGAATATTTGTAAATGTTCTAGTTTCTAAATATTTTTGGATCTATATGTCTATATTTTTAAATTTTTAATATATTTTTAAAAATATATATATATGTATATAAAACGTGTCCTGATTCCGGGGGTCACCGTGTCCGTGTCGGACTCTCGTATTTTCATGTCCTTCGCGTCCCGTGTCCCCGTGTCAGGTGACTTAGCTTAGCTCTTTTATAGGTACAAGTTGTGTAGCAATATCTTACAAGTTGCAGGTCACCAAGCTTTGATGGTGGAATTCTTTGGTCAGATACCCCACTCCTCCAAGCATTGGATGAGCAAAAGAGCACCATCTTCTCATTTATTTCCCATTTAAATTTTATGCATTATATTCTATATCTTTTACATATACAAATCTGATTTGAATCATTGTTTACATGTTATTATCTTATCAAAATTTGCTCATAAATTTTCTGTAAATTTGTACATTTTTGTATGATAAACTAACATTGTCCCAAAGTGATTTTGAGCATTTTCATGTGACTTTTCGCTTGCTTGTTTTTAGCAGGTCTGCACACTTTCAAGAAGGATATGCTACCCAAAATCAACCATCTCCAAACATAAAGGGGCTCCACAAGTCACCAATTTGGCCATTTGGTTAAAAAAGGCAAAAATCACTCTCTTCTTACTCTTTTTCTACTAATTATCAAGTGCTGAAATAATTGTCATTGTAACAAGCCCAAGAGAGTCTCTTGGGCTTGATCTTATTGCACTTTCACTTCAACCATATATTTCTTATTTAGTTTGCTCTTAGTTGCATGCAAAGGAAGAGACCCTGCCCATCTTTGCATAGTTTTGTTAAGTAGTTTTGCTTACTAGTTGTTTTTACTTCAAGCATTTTTATGTTTCCCGCACCTCACTAGTGAAGTGGCTCCGCCACTCCAGTGATATTGCGTTTGGCTTGTTTCTTTATTTCCAGTAATTTGCTTTAAGTTGTTTGTTTTGCCCGCACCTCACTAGTGAAGTGGCTCAGCGACTCCAGTGATATCGCGCTTGGCTTGCATTTTTATTTCTGTAATTTTATTGCAAATATTTTCACTTCGCCCGCACCTCATACGTGAGTGGCTCGGCCACTCCTATGATATCGCGCTTGGCTTACATTGTTTTAGATTAATTTTGCTTCAGAAAAAAAAAAAAAAAAAAAAAAAAAAAAAAAAAAAAAAAAAAAAAAAAAAAAAAAAAAAAAAAAAAAAAAAAAAAAAAAAAAAAAAAAAAAAAAAAAAAAAAAAATAAATAAATAAATAAAATTAACTTAAGCCCCGTTTTTGCCCCGTATCCTCTCCCCTCACCGGTTAAACCGAACTTGGGTGACAAGAAAGGGAAAATATTTGTGTTGGCTAAATTAATAGGCACCCAGTTACATATCTTCACTAGAACGGAGAAAAGAAGGCTTGACCTGTGGAGCTAGTGGGGTAGAGACCATGGGGGGTCTCGTAACACTTTGTGTCCTCCAGTTGAGCACCCAGCAAGTCTTGAGTTTGACCTATGGAGCTAGTTGGGAACCTTGTGTTCTCAGGTTGAGCACCCGACATTCTCTCTCTAATCGAAGGAGATAGTCTCTTTGGGGTAGACATCTAGATTAGTTTCATTTCTTTGCAACAGACACATTAATCCCCTAAGTAAAAGAGAGACATTAAAATTTGCTAAAATTTAAAGGACCACTTGCAAAACATTGTTACAATCTTTTCTATTTTGCAAGCATTTCACTTAGCTATCTTGTTCACAACATTTGCTTCAAGTACTTTATTTTCAGCTCAATATTGTTACGTGTATCCTTGATTCCATAAGTTGTTAATAATCTACACTTCAATGCTTTATGTGAGATATATTGCTCATCTTGTTGCAAGCATTTCATTTACTTGTTCATTTACTAGAAGTGATTATTCATTGTTGTATCTGTTAAAGTGAATGAGTTAACACTTTGGGAGAGTACTTGTTTAAGTTTATTTATTGTGACACTATAGCCCAAGTAGTGACGGCACTGGTCTTGTTAATTGGTAAATTGTTTCTCTCTTGCATTTCATCATTTGGTTGATCGCTAAAGTGTTTGCTTGTCATTGAAGGATTTGCATAATTGCACGCTGCTTGTCATTTTTTATCTTTGTAACTTACAACTCCAACAAAAACATAAAGAAACTTAGTAATTATGGACTACCCCCATTGAACTTTAGGAGTTGTGGTCTAAGCAGAGGAGTTTAGGACCGAGGTGACAGTGGGTTCTTAACTCATACTTGCCCTTAGGAACACACACAACGTTTTGGAGACTTACCCGTGTGCAAGTGTATTTTAGGCGGCAACAACCCTCTCATTAGCAGCTATGTCTGTCAACTTCTTTTTCTCTTGGGAGATCCTCTTTGTGACACATTTTTTCAGCTCGCTGATTTTCCTTCTCCATTTTCTTTACCATTCTCTCAATCTGAATTTGGTCTTGGTCCTGATATAATGCACGTTTATCAGATTGCAAGTACGCATTTTCTGCCCCTAAAGCTTGATGAGATCCAAATTGACCATCAAGTAAAATCCTGTAAAAGAATCTTTGCGTTGCAATCCCTCATAATCAATGCCACCCTGAGAAAATGCATGACCAGACCCGCTTTCTTGAGACAACAGACCGGGATTTAAAATTTGGTTTTGTAAGCTATACCCTGTGCTCAAGTGATCATGTCCATGCACGAAATCCCCTGCAGTAGATAATGAGTTGATGCTTGACCCAAGAACCTCAAAAGGATTTTTATAAAAGCTCAATTTTGTGGCTCTGTCACATGCATCATGTCTTCCACTTGGTTGCTCTGGCAGGAATTGATATTCTTGAGGAGCTCTAGTTCCAGGCTGAGGGTGACAACAACTGCTTTGCTTTTTCCACTGGAGGTCGTTGGTAATGATGCATGCTTTGTCAATCTGCAAGACAAACAATCTCTCAAGATTGCCTTACTTACCAGTTCTAGGTATGATATATGGATGTGACATAGAGGCATTTCCCTATTCAACACATCAATCTGAATTTTAGCAATGGACTAGTCTTCATAAACATTGCCAAGTGACTCAATAGATCCATAGCACCATGGTCATAAACTCGCCAACTGTCTGGGAATAGTCTGAATGGATGAGAATCTGGGACATGCTCCTTATACCCCTGTTTCTTATATGATAGCATGGTGAATACACTACTTTACATTATCAAACTAGCATCATATGGCCACATGGGCTTCTTTAATATGTCGAAATTACAAGGAGGGCCGTCTCAAAGGTGTACCTCTTGACAATTACAAATCAACAGTAAATACCATGCAACAATGAACAATTAAAGATAGCAACAATGAACAATTAAAGATAGCAACAACACTTCAGAAGAAATGATGATGACAAATCCTAAGTTTTGAACAATGACAACAGCAAGTCACAAGGAGGGCTTCACCTCAACTTTATTCCTCTTTTCTTGCAGCACATTTGCCTTTCTTAAAGATCATTACAGCAGATTTGCAAGAGTAACTTCAGCAATCAAATTCATCCATGAAGATACAAAAGAAGATGAGGAACCTCACGTTGAAATGCCCTTAACTTCTTTGCTCCAGCTAGATATGCTATGAATATTATATATATGTTAATTAAAGATATCCGTGTCCGGATATACTCAATGATTATTCAAGCGAATAATCCTCCAATGGAAAATAACTCCATTTGATAACATAATAATATATAATTGATAATGGATAAGATGATGATTTAATAATTTACAATGAGGCTCGCTTTTATAAGCTTGAGCATGTATAGTGAAGGGTTACACCCTTTCACTTAATAATTAATAACTTTAATTAACATATATATAATATTCATAGCATTGCCACTCTCTTAGAAAGGCTTTGTCCTCAAAGCCTTATAATTTTGTCGCATTGTTCTTTGCGATGTCATGGCTGATGAAACATGTCGATACGAACTGTTAAGTGTAGAGCATAACTTCTGATACGTCGACGGATGAATCCATCCCAAATTGATTTGTTGTGGACTGATGGGATTCCCTGCTGATGTGTCGTCAGGAAATTTGATCACATTAGTACCATTATCTTTCGACATTTCCCACTTTTTCAAATATCGATTTTTATGGTTGGGGTGTCGATAAGGAACTTTCACGATGTCATTTTTCGTTTTCCGATGTCGCCTTTAGAGCATTGATCTGAGTTGGAAGTTGTATTTTCGTCTCTTGAGGATTTAAGTTTTTGTTCTGTATTTTTTCCAACTTGTTTTCTAACTGCCTATTATCATTTTGAAACTTCTTAATCAATTCGACTTGCGATTTTCTGTCAGCTTCAGATGTCTTAAGTTGTTCCTTAAGATCTTCATTATGACTTCTGATACAACTATTTTCTTCCTGTTTGTCTAGAAGTTTCCCTTCAATGACGTCCAAAGATTGTTCTATCTTCCGACTATTTTTCAACTTCTTAATTTTTGTGACTAGTATCTTGTTATGATTTCTTAGTCTAAAAATTTCTTCAGCATTGTTAGATAATGCTTTATTACTCTTCGTGATCTCTGACTTATGTGTCTTTTTAGAGTCGTCATTTTGTTGTTGAAGAACTTTTATCTGTTGTCGACACTGGCCGACTTCTGATTCTTGACTTTCTAATTTATGTCGTAACTGCATTAGTTCTTCATCTTTGTCGCTAACGATTTTGTTCAAGCGTATTATTTCTGCTTCGTAATTATTTATTTCCTTCTTTATATCTTGATTTTTCAATCTCTGATTGAAATCACTTTCATCTTTTAATTCCTTGATTTGCGCACATAATTTTTCTATGTGATTTTTCTGGTTGGACATTATTTGTTCATTGAACCGTTCTTCTATCTTATGTAATTCAATCTTTACTTCTGATTGTCTATTAATGTCTCGTAATTCTTCATTGTCTTTTTGATAACACTTTAACTTGGCTTCTAATTTTTCTCGCAATTCGGCTGCCATGGTTTTTGATTTCTTTAACGGTGGGATGATCTTCTTTGATTTCTTTGATGAGTCTTTCTTCGATTTGTGTTAATGTCTTCTTGACGAGCCTTCTTTGGCTTGAATTTGCTTTGTTTCTCAGAATTGATTTTTTTTCTTTTTTTTCTTTTATTAATAATAATTATTATTAAAATTTAATAATAATATTATTATTAATATATATATATATATATATATATATATATTATTAGGCCAAATAATCTTTTTTCCTTTTCTCAAAATAACTATTATTTCAAAATCTTTACTATAATAATAATAAAAAATTATTATAGAGCTTCAATAGTCTTGTGGTATTTTTATAATAAAAATAATAATAATAATAATAATATTATTATTATATATATATATATATATATTTTTTTTTTGTGAATGAGTGGAATTAGGGTTTGCAGGGAATGGAAGGAGGCTATGGAGTGTGATTTATGAGATGGAAAGGAGAGGCAAGTGCGCATTGGTGGTAGATTGAGAGGGAAGGAAGATTGGAATGGAGGGAAGATCGGATAGATTTTGTGGCAAAGATGGAAGGGAGTGGTAGTGCCGGAGTAGGAGAGATCGAATAGCGTTGAGAGCTGCAGAGAGGGATGTGTAGGTATGATACTATGCAGAATGGTGGCGAGGGCGTAGTGGTAAGGACTGGGTGCAGGGAGGGCTTGAGTGCTGTGGAGAGTTGGTGTCGAAGGACGCGATGGCGTGGAGAGAAGAAGTGTTGGTTGCGACTTGTTGGAAGGTGGTTGTGGAGCGCGTATGGAAGAGAGGAGAGGCGCAAATCGGAGCACGGGCGCGAGTTCGGAGGAGGACTGCGTGAAGATGTGGAAGAAGTGGATGTGGGGAGGTAGAGTGATAGTGGAGAGGGAGCTGGCCGGAGATGATGCGGGGGTGATGGGAGATGGAGGGAGGGAGAAGATGCGGGGGTGTGGAGTGGGTGGGGACGGCGTGTGCAGACGCAGAGAAGGGAGCGTGGACGTGGGGGCAGCGTGGAGGAGAGGTGGGGGAGGTATGCGGGAGCGGAAGGCTTGTGCGTGGGATGGCGTGCAGGAGACAGCAGCGTGGAGGGGTGGAAGGAAAGGCGAGAAGCCAGAGAGGTGATGAGAGTGATGAAGGGAGAACGGGGGGCAGTGAAGGAGCGTGGGTGGAAGACGTGAGCAGAATGTGCAGGGTGTGCAGGCCGTAGGGTCGGCTGGAGTGAGCGAGGCGTGGTGGAGGGAGCATGTGGGGAATGGAGATGGAATGGAGTCCCAACAGATGGTGGTGGATGCAGCGAAAACTTCTTTCTTTCTTCTCTTTTTTCTTTTTTTTTTTCTTTTCTTCCAGAAAATTCAGAATGTTGGATCAAAGATCTTTTTAAATCAGAGAAACTCTGAATACACTCAGACAAGGTCTGCAAATTTTGGCCAAAGGCCGAATCAAAGAGGGCCGAGAGGCTCTGATACCAATGCTATATCCGTGTCTGGATATACTCAATGATTATTCAAGCGAATAATCCTCCAATGGAAAATAACTCCATTTGATAACATAATAATATATAATTGATAATGGATAAGATGATGATTTAATAATTTACAATGAGGCTCGCTTTTATAAGCTTGAGCGTGTATAGTGAAGGGTTACACCCTTTCACTTAATAATTAATAACTTTAATTAACATATATATAATATTCATAGCAAGATATTTAACTAAGCCCTTGGATATTTTCACACTTCCTTCACATCCCTTTGGCCAATGAACTTTTCTCTATTTATATTCTCCCACCCTAAATCAATCCTAATCAGGGTGCACCCTTCCCGAGGGCTGTTTAAGATGTATAAAGCCTACTTAATGCCACGTGGAAGCTTCTCCAATTAGGGTGCACCTTCCAAGACTCCTCCATGAGCCTAGAGCACTTCCTCTCTCGTCCATATTAGTTCTCTACATTAAACAACCCCTTTTCATTCAAAACACAACTTATATGTCTTAATTTCGATTCGGTCAGGGCCAACCTCTTCCACACTAGATATCAATATTTAAAAAATGTTTTCTTCAAGTTGGTCTCATTAGGGATGACCTCATCAACAATAAATGCAACATTCTAATTCATGATTTCAAGAGTGATTTGGGCATTCCTCCATAAATGTCATTTATTTCCCCTTACTTGTTTCCAATATACTATTGAAGCGTGCTTTGATCAAGTCAGTGGATTTTTATGCTCACTTCAACAAGGGCGTTCTCCAGTTTGCACATCAAAGTTCCAAGTGGTAACACTACTGATACAAAATGAAAAACGTAGTAGAAAAATATATTGGAAGTGACCTAAAAAATAGTAAAACTAAGGTTCTAAATAACCTGAGAAAGACCAGAAATCTTAAAAATAGCAAAACCAAAGATCTACATAACCCAAGGAAGACTAGAAACAATTACCACAAGCAAAATGACATAAAACTTAAAAGTGGGGCAGCACCTACACATCCAAGAGAATTGCACTTGCAATTTCAAGAATTGGATAAAGACTTCTCTAGTCAATCTTGTTTAAGAGATAAAAGTAGCGCGTGAAGACCTTACTTGTAGCCCTATCTATACAAAAAGAGAGTGTGAAGACCTAACTTGTAGCCCATGCTACCTTTATAGGATAATGAGTTCCTTATTTAGCTTAATAAATTCTAAACACACTAATTATCTATATTAGGCTTTATTTCACATATGTAGCCTTGTACAAATTATTGGGATAATATCAACACGCAAATATGTATGTTTATTTGTTGTGTAATGCTTACAGCATGTGACCAAATCCAAATACATAAATGTAATGGTAGCATCCTCACACATGCATGCATGTAATAAGAATTGAATAATATTAGGTAAAATGAACCATCATATGTTGTAAGTTAAATTTGGATGTATTCCTATTGGGAATTCAAATCACGACATTTAATGCAAATTTTTATACATTGCCATTGTGACATGGTATCCGAGCAAGCTTTGAAGCTCATGAGTCTCCAAAAGCAATACTAGCATATGTAGCCTAAGATTGGAGTTATAAGATTGCAGTAGGTTTCTAGTGTCTAGTGATGTTATTCTCTTTGGGGATTTCAATGCTCGCACTAGGTCTCTACAGACACTGATGCATGCCAAGATGCCCTTTGTCTTTAGGAGATATACCTAGTCTTGGGTCTTCATCGGGTTTTAAATAATGTTTTGGGACCAGTCATAATTTATGGGAGCCATCTACTCCAGCTAGGTGAATCTCATGACCTTAATCTAAATGGTCTCTTGCATTTTTTAAGATTCCAATGGCTTCACATGTTTTCTCACAACGATGGTGCTATTGTGGTTGATTATGCCCTAGCCAACCAAGAATTTCTCCCTTGCGTCCACATCTTAGGGCCTTCCATCCTCTCCCCTCCCAAACCATGCTCTCACTTACCTTCTCCCTCTGCACCCCCCATTGACCCTTGTTACGACCTAGATTATATGCAGCGTGCCTTTCAGGATATATCAAAGTGAAGGGGTCTTTTCCACTGTAGAAGGCCAAGTCTGGGCTTGTTTATGTAAAAGTATTGTTTTAGCTAGGCTCAAGACCCATGGTCTGGTCATGGAAAGTCCTTTTGGTTTTCAGTAAGGAGTATTGGCTTAGTGGTTTTGCTAACTGTCCCTTGGTAGGCATAAGTCCCCCATCATGTTGGGCCTTTGTGCCCTGGGTTGGTGCCTCAGTGCTTCTTGGGATGGACCCACTAGGACACATGGCTTAGGGGCTCCAAGCCACACTTATGTTTTTTTCTATGTAGAAGGTGATTACGCTTGTAAGGGTTGTCATACCCGCCTTAGCACACCTCATTTATGCCCACTTGGACTTTCTCTTCCATGTACTACCCCTCCTCTTTCTCTACATGTGCAAAATCCATCATGACGTCATCTTCTTCAAGAGAGCTTCACCTTGCTAAAGGGGAGGGCGTTGAGGGATATTCTACATTGTTGGGGTTATTTGAGGCATGACATCCTCACCTAGCTCATCACTTCATTCTGAAGAAGCCAATTGCATCATTTTATCATTATTTTTAGTCTCTTGTGGTTTAGTCCTTGGCTTGTGGGTGACAAACCCTAACTTTTAGTTATTTTGCTTTTTAGTGAGGTAGGCTCTAAAGTTAGATAAGTATAGTAAGCCTCATATAAATAAAGGCTCCTCGCATTCATTTGTAAGAAGACAAGGATTCTAATTATGTACTTTTTTCTTTTCCTCTTAGTATATTGGAGCTTCTGATTGGTGCGCACCTCTCTCTTTGGCAATTTTTATGTGTAATGAAGGTTGAATGGTGGATTTTCTAGGGTTTTTGCTATTTTACAAGGTTCATACTATGAATAGTTGTAATAACTCGTGGCTAAGGAAGGACATAATCCATTCTCGTCATATTTTTTTATCAAAATTCTCTTATATATTTATTATAAAAATCCAAAAAATATAATATTGGAAAACCCTAAATATTACAAAAATATGTATCTCAAAAATATTTGCAATTTAAAATTTTTGTTTGGATAGAAAAGTGTGTCCTGGTTGAATTAATGGCGAATCCTTAAGGGCGTTTTGTTCTTGTGGTGGATTTGTGAGATTTTCGGTGACCTGTGCTTTATAGGGTTTGGTTTTGCAGATTTGTTATTGCAAGTACAACAAGTATGCTCATCATTTCAGCCAAGTTTGAAGGCCTAAACAGTAGGGTTTTGGGCCTAGATCGACCTCTAGGGGGTTGGAAGTTCATTGGGAAACACGATAAACGGGACCACCATCGATTTGAGGGTTGCTCCAAGGCATATACCAGATCTGATTTTACATTTTCGGATCTGATTTAAGGCCCCTTCTTCACCCTATCACACATCCCTCTTACCCTACTATACAAGGTATATCTTACATGGTAAGGCTGGCATTGTTTTGACTGTTTTTTATCAACTATTCTTAAGTGTATTAATTGTTGCAATCCCATAATAGCAATAACATATTGAAGTTATATTTCTCGGAATCCGTAATAAATTGCTATATCTCCTACCTCTCTCCCAGTATTGTTTATGCTTCATTGTTTTGACTCCATAAGGCACCAATCTTCATTGAGAGGTCTTTCTTGGGAAAGGTGTTTGTGTTGTTTAAGCAACTGCAGATATCTATCATTGACATCAGGGACTCCCCCTTGGTTTTAGGAGTTGACCTAAAGTGTTATGGCGCTAGGCTATAGTGACATTGGGCTCTATCCCCTTCATGCTTACCACTCGTTGCACCGTGATTCGTGACCTTGGTTGGGGTGCTATTTTGAGTGGTAACACTCCCCAATTGCTTCCCCTTCTAATGCGCCTCATAGTACCATTCATTCCAATGAGTTCCCAACTGACATCTATACTTGTCTTCACTAGTTATTATTGCTCCTCCCCATTTTTTCTCCCTTGATAAGGCTCTGACCAAGTACAAGATCCTCTCCAAGGTTGTTTGGCACTCTTCGATGCCCCCAACTCAAACTTTGTCCCATCAATCGCTTGTGTGATGATGAGTATAAACTCCTCCATATGCAGTTTTGGTTTGCTCTTTCCCATGACTCCCCCTTCATTTCCTGCCTTCTAAAAGCTTATCAATGTCTCCCCTCCATTGTAAAGAGTGGGAATTCCTTCCCATCAAGAGACAAGAGCTTCAACAAGCCCCTCTTCCATTTTCCTACAATCTTTTGGCGTACCCTTTCCCCTTTACAAACCACACTCCCATCTAATTTAGATCCTTATTCCATATTCTCCCATGCTACTTCCTTTATGATATCGTAGGGCAACCTCAAATCCACATCCCCTCCCCCTCCTCCCCCTGTTATATTTTCTCTCATGAAGGCATGAAGAGAGCTGCTAGGATTATAATCACTAGCCAAGTTTTAGATGAGGAAAGCTTTTGAGTCAAGTTCCTCAAGCATGATATTCACTTTCTTGATTCCCACATTGTTGATTTATTTAAACATGTTGTTTATTGTGTCTTGCTTCCACCATATCATTCACACAATTCTCAAATTGGGAACTAGCTCAGATCTAAACAATTATAGGAACATCATGATCAGACACACCTTTGCGAAGCTTTATGCCACAATTTTTCACTTGTGGCTTTTCAACGTGCTTAAATGGAAACATCTTAGGGTGAGAGGATAAGCAAGTGTTTGCCCAAGGTACATGACTATTGATCACATCTTCACACTCCGTGCCATTATTGAGGAGGGATGTTCATTGCTCTTCAAAAGTCTTATGCTATTTTGTTGACTTCCAAAAGGTGTTTGACTTAGTATTAAGAGAGGCCCTATTTTATTTAGAGTCTGAGCAACATTAGACATTTTGGAGACACTTCTAGCTATCACCATGAGACCCAGTGAGTTGGTTCTTGGTCTCCTCCACACAACTCATGACCTATTAGATTCTATTAAGGTTATGGAGGGGCAACCTCTCGCTTTGACTATGTATGGATATACATTGATGAGCTGGAATATTTTCTTAGTGGACATATATGGGATGGGGATGGTTTCTTTCTCCACTAGGTCTTGATCTCTTTGCTTCTATTTTTGGTGATATGATCCTTTTAGCCTCATGTCTTGAGTGATTGCGGAGACAACTTGATGGTCTATCTTTTGTGGCCTTCGAAAGTGACTTTCACTTTTGAGGGACAAGATCGAGATCATTGTTGTTGCCGGATACGAACCTCGAGTAACGTGGCAGAAATCTTCAAGCCGCTTGGTGCATCCTTGGGGGCAAGTCTCGAGTCAAGTGTTGTCATCTGATACTTGACTCCACCGTCTAGTCCAACTCCTAGCAAAGCCAAGGGGGGTGGTCCCTAAGAAAAGAAAACTATGGCCTTTAAGCTAATTTAAGAGAATGGAATTAATTCTAGGAGTTTGAAACGATTACTGAAACAAGAAAGTAGCCATACATGAATTATACCAGCAGGAGAGAATAATACTAAACACGACACATAGTTGTTTAAGCAAATGATTTTACATTGATAGACTAGTGCCAAAATAGTGTAAATGGAGTCTACTGAAAGGAAATGTTGGGCGAGTGCATCTTGGTCAGTTTTAATTATTATGGATGCATTGATTATGGGAAGGGGGGTTCCAATATACAATGAGGTACGAGGAACAAAGTCCAGATTTGCCGAGTGTGGTTTCACATAAGAAGAATGGCTAGATCGGAGTCGCGGGGGTGTGTCCAACACTGACACCAAACGAGGGTGTAGCCTAACAGATCCCCACAGTCACTACCTAGTTGTTCCCCTTTCTCTATGAAATTTGCCCACAAAAGACAAGGCGAGACGCCAAATTCCGTCCTTTAAGGGAGATTAGTTTTAATTAAGTGTGAGTTGTTTAATTAAATGTAAAAGTTTATTGAGTGCAACAAATCCCGTTTCTGGTTGTTCCAAAGCTTAGGCAAGCCTGTGATGGACAAGAGCATACACGGAGATTGTGCAAAATATTTATTCCAATTAACTGTGAAAGTAGAAAAGAACATGTAAAGCAATGAAATGTTATGCTAATTACTGAAGGCCAAGAACCTCTTTTCCCTTACTCGAGCAAGCTCTTTCAGTACTTTGGGAATGCAAGGCCGAGTTCATTACTCTTTATTGCGAAATAAAATAGCTTGAAAGAAAAACTAACTAAGAAAGAAAAAGAAACTAATTTAAGGTTAGCAAATCCAAGCAAAAATGAAAGCAGAAGAAAAAATAGTCACACCATGAAAATGATGCGAATCCCCCAGGGAGGATGGGTGTGGGCACTGGGTAGCCCAATTGCTTTTATTATTTAATTTTACAAAATTAAAGGGTGGACGCCTGTGGTCCTTATAGATTTGGATCCAAAGGCTTTACAAGTTTCAGAAGCAGGATCGAGGTATATTGCTCCGAGAGGCCTTGGATGGCCTAGATCTTCGATTTTTCGGTAACACTTGCCCTTGTCCTAGAAAGAAAAGTGTAAAACCAGCCACCTGTTTATGCACCAAATGTGCCAAATAAAGAGTTAAAAGCATAAAATGTTAAGTATTGAAAGATCAGAAATATGCACAAGTACTTGAAAAAACTAGATCTACTTTAAAAATATTACTTTATGCTTCTAGATCTAGATACATGCTTGAACAAATCATCCCTTTAGATATTCTTTAAAATACAAACTAATTTACTTAAGCATGTGAGTAACCGTAACCAAAGATAGAAAATGATTTTAAAGATGAAGGAAAGAGAGAAGAAAGGAGCTTTGAAGCTTGGGAACTTTTTGTTAATTTTTAGTGCAGCTGCGAGACCCATTCTCAAAGAGGATGGTACTCTAGTCCGTTAACTAGGGTTCCTGATCATGTTAACCAAGCAAAGTAGAGAGTAAGACCCTAGAAGGTACCCTAGGGCCCCCAGCTATCTCCTGGTGTTCTTGGTCAGGTACCAAGCAGGTTGATGCCATGGAAAATTCCCTAGCATGTGGCTAGGGCCCCTATTTGTCTCTAGGGTATTCTGGTCTGGGACCAGACAGTTTCTTGGTCATGAGCACCAAGCAGATCCTGCAGGTTGAGACAGAGACATCCTGGTCTAGGACTAGGCATATTCTTGGTCACAAGGACAAAGTAGGTCCTGCGGGTGGTTTCAGTCCAGGACTGAAAGCTCAGGATGGGCCTGAGAGCCATTCCTTGAGAATGGAGGTTCTTGGTCAGTTACCAAGATGATGATGTGTGATGTCCTCTTCTCCTAGGTCTTCGATATGGTTGAGTTAGATGGTCTTCTCAAGGGACTGGCCACCCCTTGATGAAGCCACTAACATTTGACCTTAGGAGCATTCTAGAGGACCACATGATCACATCATCCATGTGGACCCTTCCTTATACAGTGATGATGAACTTTCAGGTTATTTGGAACACTTGTACATTTGAGAGAGAGATGATTGGTTGAACTTGTGCCCCATCTTGATTTATTGACATTTGGTCTTTTATTTGTCTTGTGGTACCTTGTCTTTATTGACATTTGGTCTTTTATTTGTCTTGTGGTACCTTGTCCTTAACTTATGGTTAATAGGGTCTTTACCTAGAGTTATCTTTTGGTTTGTACCACCTTTAATGTTTTTGGTCTTATGGGTACTATGGTTGTTTGACCACGTTTTGTGGTTTACCCTTGGTCCTAGGGTTCATGGGTTATGTACCCATTCATATCTTATGTTGGACCATGTGTTGGTCCTAGTACCCACCTAATGTTATTCTAAACATAATTGGTACCCAGTCCTTTTTTTTATGGTACCATTCTGACGAGTCATTGTACCCTCACTTATTTATATGACCCTTGTTTATTTTTATTCTTTTTTTTATTGTTTATTTATTTATTTATTTATGATTTTTATTTTTAAGTGGTACCTCCCTAAATTGATGGAACTCTAACTAATTTAAAGTTTTTACTTTTTATCTTTTTTATCCTTCTAGAAGTCTTTAGGTTCCTATATATTAAAGACTTCTCCATAGCATTTTACAAGCATCCCAGCTCTACTCCTTACTGTGCTTGACGTCAAGGGTTTTACAGCTGCTCCTTATGAGTTTTGAATGTCGCCTGTTGTCCGCCAAACTGCACACCAGCAGCAGAAATCTTTCGAAAGCTGTCTCCCTCACTGGAAAGTGGGGAGAGGTGTGGCCTTGGGGGCAAGCAATGAGCCAGGTACTGTCACCTGAATCCCAGCTCCTCCGTTTAGGCAAACTCCTAACGAAGCCAAGGGGGGTAGTCCCTAAAAAGAGTTGTCTAAGGCTCTTTGTATGTTTAAATGTTTTTGGTGTTGTGATGCGGATGGGTGTTGTTTAGGAGTTTTTTGTATAGTGACTAGAACAAAATTAAACGCGCAATCCACGTTGCAAAATTCACAAGATACAGATTCAGAAGATAACAAAATACTTTGACTTAGAAATTAAAGCAAAGCATCCACAAGATAGATATTAAACAGGTGACAAGGACATATGGTCCAGATTTCAAAGATATATAAATATTGAAGACCAGTGCCAAATGGAGTCAAATAAAACTTGTGATGCTGAAAGAATAAGTCGAAAGTAGCTGTTTGTGAGGACGTTTTGCAATTGTTCTTGGTAAATTTTAAGTGTTTTAGATGTTCTTGATTATTAGGGCTAAAACCAAGGATGTTCAAAGAGTGTCCAGAAAGTAATTTTAAGCAGCTCCTTTAAGAGACATGTCGGAACCTGTCTGGAATCACAGCGAGGCGCACAATGCTAACCAGCCACCGTGTCGCAGATTGGGCACTCCGACGCCTCCCCTGAGAACTAATTAAAATACTTTATGACAACGCCGGTTCGTTGGTTATGGGGTGAAAGTTTTAATTAGATTTTCACTTGTAAATTATCAAGTCTTCCACCTTTATGAGTACTAGCCCAACCGTTTCCGGTTGGCAGAGCATACGGGTGTAGGACAGAAACCAAGGTAAATTAATTAAAGGGGTGTATGAGTGGAAAATTTTATTATTAGAAAACCTTGTTCAACTCTCCGACAGAGAGCGCTCTTGACTTGCTCTTATGACCACAGTTCAAGAGACTTGCTATTTTAACAATGCCTAATGCAGGGAAATGCAAAACTAAAATGCCCTCCGATAGAGGGTGCTCTTGACTTGGATTTGGCCAAGTTCAAGAGACTTTGGTTCGTTTTAAGAAGCAGATAAATTGTAGTAGTAGTATATCTCAAATTTAAAAAGATTTAAACAATAAGATTTATCAGCAAGATATGGATACTACTAACAATACTATTTGCGAAATAAAATGAGATTGAGTAAATCTAGTGTTCTACCACACAACTACTAATCTAATAGGTGGGATCGATCTCCGAACAAGATCAACCACTAGAATCGCCTGCACTTGAGAACCTCCAGCTAGCTGAAAGCTCTACCAAGGAAACCGACGGGGAAGAAGAGTAACCACAAAATTATGTGGTCCTGCCCTTGAGATGAAATCCCAAGGATACAACTTCCGGTCAAAGGATTTGGAAGAGAAACAATATAATGATAAACAAAAGTAAATCTAAACTACCCAAGAGTCTCTTTCAGGTCAAAGACCCTACTCGGGAGAGCATGGGGGTAAGTAAATATGGAAGATAAGCAAAATGACTTATTGAAATAAAACTAAACTAAGAGCATATGAGAATATCTAACTAAGCCAATCCACAAAACCCAACACTCTTCCCCAAATGGGGAAGCAGACCAAAGAGTGGAGGACCTCTCCACTATAAATTTTATTAAATTTTACAAGTGCCTTAAGGAAAATTCCTTGAAAGGTCTTTGATGGCTACCTAGAACAAACTTGTAAAAATTGAAAGCTTGAAGCCCTTAATGGCTTTTACAAAGGATAAGAAGAAGTATCTTAAAATGTGTCTTATGATGCTTGATTTCTTCTTCTCTCTTTGATTTGATCTTTTGATTCAAGAAGTCTTTCTCTTCCCACAATCCTACCACAAAGATAAGCCAATAAACTCATGCACCCATTAGCGTTAGGAAATTAATCATACTTTGAATTGTTAAGTCTAAGTTTGCAAAATAAGGCTAAAACATGAAAGAGCATGAGATTTTGACTTGAAAAACTTAGTATGGTAAAACGGACCAGCAAGCTAAAATGCTCTAAAAAATGGTGGGAATGAGAATGCAACCACAAGATTTTACACTACTTAATATGCCAATTGGTTTATCTTCGAAATGAGACTAAGGACTTTTAAGAAAAGAAACTAGATGCAAGTTTAAGTGCTACTTCTAAAGCATGAACTAGGAGCCACTAAGTAACAAAATGTTGAAAATCTAATCTAGTGATAATGCAAGTGCAAAACTAAATATGGCTAACAAAATGCTACAAAGTGAGATCTAACTACCAACTTTGAAATGGGCACAACAAGATGTAGCAAACAATTTGAGACTTCAAACAAGAAAACTAATAACTAACCAAGTATGAAAACTACACTAACTACTTACTAATACTTGTTGTTTTCCTTTTTGTTGTTTTATGTTGTAGGGAAAATGGGGATGGACGATAGGAAAAGAGGCAAAAAACCAAGGAGAAAACGAATGGAAGGAGGAGAGGAAGAAGAGAGGGACGAGAGGAGGAAGGTAAGGTAGGACGAAAGGAGAAATGGTTGAGAGAGACGAATGCAAGAGGGAGAAAGGGAAAAATGAAGTGGGACGAATGGGAGGATGAAGACAAACCTATGGGGAAGCAGATATAGGGCAAGGGCTTCAAGTGGAACACTTGGGATGGTAGAACACTGCCTTGGAAATCCTCCGGTTAACCGGTGATACGCCGACAATGAGTGTTGAAGAGAGCACAAGGGAACAAATCCCAAGTTATTCCCCAAGGTTGAAGGAACTTCAACCTTATGGCAAACTAATCTATGGCTTGAAGACAAGAGCAATCTCGGATCAAGGCTAGAAGGGCTAGAAAGGGCTTAGCAAAATCAAAGCAAAAAACTCAAGGAGCAAACTAGAAGGCTTGAAGAAATGGAAGCCTATAGTAACAAGTAACCAATATTGTGTTTTGAATGTTTGATGGAGAAGATCTAACTCCCTTTGTTTCTCAAATTCAAAAGCCAAAACTCCTTTGATCTTATTATGAAGTGAAGATATACCTGCAAGAACCTTGAGCATGGATAATATATTTGAAACAAACTATTAAGTGAAAAGAACTAGATACATGCTACTTGTGCTAGATTGTTAGCCATCTTGAACATGATCTACAACTTAAGAGCCTCAAATAGAATGTAAAACAATATCACCTCAAATATCAAGTGAAGCAATGCACATCAAGAGCCTCCACGTTTTTGACCTCCAAAGTCTCAACTTTATTCTCAATAAAAAGCGTTTACAATTTCATCAGAGTTTCGATACATAAGAAATCCATGAGATAATAACCCAGATGGGCCTCTCTTTATAGTAAAAGACTCAATCTAAACCCTAGGTCGAATTTGGCAAGGGCAATTCGTTTGGATTACAATCAACACCAAGTTTTGGAGCTAACTCGAGTCTATGGTAGGTGAAAAGGCATGAGGTGGCATAGCTCGACTCTAATGGTAGGTATGAGTGATCACCATCCAATAAGCGAGTTACAAGAAGGAGGGGCGTGAGCTTGTGGAGGCATGCGAGCTAGTATAATGGATTGACGTGAGCCATGTGAGTTGGTAAGGGGATGGCAAGTGGCAAATGGTAGGTGCTAATTCGCATGGATGGAGCATGGGATGTATCACAACCAACCACCATACTCCAACAAGGCTAGAACTCGTGTTTGAAGAAGATTGACGTGACGGTTTGGTAGATAGCGAGTTAGTTTAGTGGAGACACATGGTAGCAAGTAGGTGTAGACTCGAATCATCAAAAGGAGCCAAGCTTGGTAGGTGTGGTGAGTCATGAGGGCGCCCATCTAAAACTTTAATGCTAACCACCAAACCATTTACCACATGACAACACATCAAACTCGACTTTGCATGAGGAAGGGCGAATTGGCTCAAGAAGATCTTTTGCTGGTGACTGGATGGTTGACTGGGAAGACTTGGGGTTGATTGGAATCTTCCTAAATGCTCATTGCCATGTCATTTAGCCTTTTATTTTAATCAAATTGATTAATTTTGGAGAGATTTGGATTATCTCCAAAATATTCAATTTTATTATTTTAATTAATAATTTCTCTGTAAATGACTTTTCAGAGAAAATATTAATTACGAGGCTGAATTGACATCCGAAAGTTGGGTTTAGCTGCTCCATAGGTCATGTGTGATTTTTGGCTTATCAAACGAGCCATCAATCACTGAATTCGGACCTCGGACGACTGACATATTACAAATAATTATTTCTCTATTTAAACTATAGAGAAATTTATTAAATTTAAAAAATAATTAAAACCCAAATTTCGACGGACCCGATAAAAAAATTTCGAAATTTTTTCTGAGGGTTTTATGGACCTAGGACATGACCAACACCTATTCTAACAGTGTCTAGTAAGCTTATATACATTAGTTGGCCTCTAATAACCCCCCATGGCCAAATTTTCAAAATCGGACATTCCAGCTTTGGAGGAGCGGGAGAAAACCTCATCGATTATACCTCACCTTAAGCAAATTATAATTGACAAGGGAAAAAACTCCTTGGAATACCTTAGTTGCTTAATCCAGTCATGAGGAACCGAGGCACTCGCTGCTTTTGAAGACGTGTCAAAATTTTTGCCTTGCATATCATCCATAGAGAGGGGAATAGAGTTCCTATATTATAATCCTCTTTTATATAAAGTTATTCAACCCCATCATTTTTCTACTCCCAGTCATTGAGCAGGGAAGACTCCTCAACTTCTGAAAAAAAAATTCAAAATGTAGAGAGTTATTCAGGGCTAAGGTCTCAAAATGTTCCATGAAAATGTTGGCCACCGGGGATAAGCATGATCCCATGACTGTGCCTTTAGATTGTTCATATAACTCGTCTTTAAAGCAAAAGGAGGTGGAAAGGGTTTCTTCATCGACAAGATTGGATATGATGTCAAGGGCTTGAGGTACGGGGACTTTGTTGAAGAGAGAAACAACATCAAAACTGACCATTGGGTCATTTTCCTCAAGGTGTATATTTTGAATTTTATGGATAAAATCTAAGGAATCCTTGATGAAAGGTGTTTGACCAGTGAAAGGGCAAAGCTTGGAAGCTAAAAATCTAGATAAAGCATGGGTAGGAGCTCCTATGGCATTAGCAATGGGTCGGAGAGGGATGTCTCTTGTGGATTTTTGGTTGTCCCTAAATTTTGGGAGGTAAGGGATTGTGAGGAAGAATCTGCTTTTTGATGGAGGGATCTAAGGAGGAAGATTTAATAGCATTGGAGACTAAATTGGTAATTTTGATAATGGGATTTTTGGGGAGGGGTTTGCAAGAGGAAGATGACAGAAGTTCAAGCATTTTAGCTTCATAAGCAACTAAGTTCATGATAACGGTTGCATTTCCTTTATCGGCTTTGAGGATGATAGTTTCCTTGTTAGAATTTAGCTTATGAAGTGCCACAAATTCAATCTTGGAGAGGTTAGACTAAGGAAGTTTTGCGGATTTGAGAATTCTATAGCAATCTTGCCTAAGCTCTTCAGCATCATGGGCAGGGAGGTGGCTGGTAATGGCATCCATGGAGCAAATAATATCTTCAACATGGATTTGATTAGGGACTATGGAATAGTTAAATCCTTTTTGTAAGAGATTAAAGGTAGTAGAGTCCAGAATTAAGGATGGAAGATAAACAATTGTAGAAGACGAGAGGGAGTTCTGAAGATAAGAAGAGGAATTAGGGGGAGGAGGACTAACGGATTGAGGTTGATGGGATAAACAATGCGGCAAAAGTAGAGGAGGTCTTTTCTTTATATAGGGTAAATTTATATAGGTAAAAACGTAAGGGTTTTTGGAGGAGATAGGTTTTTGATGGAAGCACGAGTTGAGGATAGGAGGGAGAACATTCTTGGAAGGGAGCTGAAGTGCGAGAGGGGGAGAGAGAGTGCGAAGATGAAAGGTTGCGTGAGGAAGAGAAGGTAGACAACGAGAAGGGGCGAGGAGAGACAAGAGTAGGTTGGGGATGGGGAAGGAGAGCAGACCACGTAAGGAAGACGAGCTGGCGGATGGGAGGGGGAGTAGGCTTGGGAGGGAGATAAGACATGAGAGGAGGAGGGAGTGTACAACGAGGATAAGTTGCACGAAGAGGGGAAGGTCGCAGACAGGAGGCGAGAGGACCAAGATGTGTAAAGAGCCGGAAGGGAAAGGCACGGAGGAGAGGGGGGTTATCGGAGAAGGATTTAACATATGAAGGAAGAGGGAAGTCGTTGGTACTTGCAGTCGAAGATGACGGAGGAGGGAAGGCACAGGTATGCACAGGTGATGTCGCAGGAGAATGGGGCTGCAGATGAAGAGAGGGGTCAGAATAAGAGATGGGTGAAAAGGAACATGGCTGCAGAGAGAAGAATTTCAACATGGAGTTGGGTGGGAGGGGAGTTCGAAGGGAGGATCGCAAGGAAGAATGCGGAATAAGAGTTGCAGAGGAGGGGGGAGGAGGATCTAAAGTTGGAGAGCTAGAGCCAACATGAAAATTGGAAAGGGATCAAAGAGGAGAGCGCTTAGACGAGAGATTAGAGAATTTGAGTTTTTGTTTGTAAGAGACCTAATCGTAAAAGTTTTGAGAAGCAATTAAAGATATGACCGTAAAAGTTTTGAGAAGCAATAAAAGATCTGACCGTAAAAGTTTTGAGAAGCAATAAAAGATCTGGAATCTATGCTGAAGCCATAAATCAGATTTAGAAGAGAGAAAACTTGAGATGGAGGAGGTATCCCGCAGAGGGGGGTCGAGCCATATCTGAACGTGCTTGATGTATTTCTGCTCTCAGGATCCCTTGATTGGCTTTCAAGAAGATTCGCTTGAGATCAGGCCTGCGGGAGTGGTGTTTGATCAAGGTGAAATTCGGCAGAATAGATGAATCTTGACACCGTTTAAGAAAAATGAGATCATCCATTCTCTATACCTCCTTTTATCAACATCCTCGCAATAATATTTTTCCCTGATGTTTTTATTCCTATTAATTTTTATTCATTTTAGTCTTGTTCATTTTTATTAATCCTTAAATTGTATTTATAATTAATTTGTACCCAATTAGTTTATCATCATCCCCCATCCCCCTTTAGCTGTATAAGCATCTATTCTCAGCCTTTTAATAAGGATTTCATGAAAATATGATATCATTATAATACCTATTTCATCCATTATAATAGGTTTAATCCATTTATCCCTTAAATTGTTTTTAATTAAATTACAACCAATTATCCCCATGACAGGTGCCACGAACATGCTAACACACCTCGAAGTAATGAGTACCATCGGTGTTAACAAGTATGTGGAGGCATGTTGGCCGGAAAGTGGCATCTCCCATTCAGTGATCTCTCGAGCAATTGATATTGGCATGATAAGGTATTTATAGGGAAGCTACGAATCCCTACTCCAATCCGGGTCTTGGGTACACTCTCTTGATAATTCCTTTGTGTGGACATTCATGGCACTTCGTGCCAGCTTAAATCATGATGGAAAGGCTCGTCAAGATAGGAGATGGCTTCTATTTTGGAGGCATCATTGATGGCATCCTCCTCACACTAGCTTCAACAAATCCGATTGTTATACCTGTAACGGGACTGAGCTTTCTTTTGTGGCACTTGCATTCCTCCTCCATGCTTGGGGTTGGTAGCCTTTGGTCTGGCTCTTCGGCTTGGGAAATTGCAGAATCGTTTGCACTAAGGTCACCAAAAACAAGACCCCCATTGGCCCCGGGCACTCTCATATGCCTCGGGCCCTTAAAGAAATGGAGAATGCAAAGGGTTTCTTTGTGAGCAGTCAGTCGACATGCTAAGGAGCACATTGAACATCTAGAAAGGAGGCTACGCGGGGAGATTCCAAGCCCTAGTGCCCAAGAGCTTGTGGAGGAGTTTGGTGGTCTGATTGATGATTCTAGGTCTTCTCAAACCCATGAGACGCAACACACCAGAACTTTGGTGTTATTTTGGTCCATGAAATATCTCTTTAGCCTAACTTTGGAAGAAAGCCGGAAGGGTAAAGCGCAGGATGATATGAGTGATTGGCATGTGATTGCTTGGCTCACGAGTTTAGAAGATGGGATGTGCCGAATCGCAAGCAATTAGGTTATTGTGGATGAGCATGTTAATAGTAAAATTGATGCCCTAGCCAGAGAGCTTGTGGGGAAAAGCTTCAGTCGACCACCCCCATCCCACCCTTCTGCAACATAATTGGTGTTTCATCGATGCCCAAAAGCTGTCAAGTGAGCTTCCAAGCAAGAAAACCCAAGTGATGGTCCGTCCTAAATTACTATCTATGATGATGATTAAGGCTTGCTCTAGTATGTTAGATAGAATAGTTTTTTGGAGTCTAGTTGCCAGTCTCTTTAATTTTGGTTTTTGTTGGCCATAACCCCTAGACTGTGGGGGAAAATACTGATAAACTGATGTCAATCCTAGCAGTAGTTCTCATGCTTAATTAGTAGTTGATGATTCAAACATGATCCACAAACATTTTCATTTTTTTATGGCTTGGCATATCTTTGATAGTCAGGCCCACTTTGCTAAAGGTTGCCATGGCCCTATTATGTACAGTTTCTTTTTATAGTTTAATATAATTTTGAATCTTAAAAAAAAAACAATTAATTTATGTTTATCTCATTTATTTCCATCTAATCATATGAATTACCTCGCACGCATTATAATAATGTCTCATATTTCCTTAATAACCCCTTTTTTACCATTTTTTTAAATTATTTATTATTATTCTCATTTATTATCTTTATTTTTCATCTCAATTCTCACATGTTTTTGTTTATCCCCCTCTATTATTGGATCCCCCCTCCATCTTTTCAAATTTCTTCTTCCTAATATCTTATAAATCCATTCTTACTCTTTTCTACCCATAGAAGCTTCATTTTTGTATTCCCTATAGATGGTGGAATGTCCACTCGAAATGTTGGTTCAACACAATGGTAATCCAAAAGCAACATTGCAATGTGTATCTAATATGAAAGCATCCATGCTCAGGTAATAAGATACTGAAATTGTAAAACTTTTGTTAAGGAAGTTTTATAGGGATAACTTATAATTCGAAAGAAATTTGAGTGTTATCTTATGAATGTTACATTGTTATTTAGAAGTGGACATTTTTCCTATAAATTTGTATTTGTAGATAGGGAAGTAAACAAATTTTTGAATTGACATTGATTCTAAAATAAAAGGTATTGGGTTTGGGTGCTACTTTTTTATTACTCAACTGGTACTGCATTAAGAATATTGCAATGATTGCAAATGACTAATTCTGAAGCATGGATTGGTAGGCCTTGTGATCCTTTTAACTAATAATCAAATGAAAAAAAAATGCTCACATGAAATGATGTGCCCTTAGAGTCTCCATTGAAAACACCTTAGATGCAAGTAGTGTTAATTTTTTAGCATTAATTCAATATACTCTAGGATCTTTACTGAGAGAATAACATGTACAGTATGTCAATGCATAACAATCATAGCAAGCATATCAATCATCACAAGATGCAAACATAAGAGACAATAGACACATAGAGTTTCCATGGGGAAAACCCTAAGGTGAAAAACCCCACAACTTCCTTAGAGATAGATAGAACAATGATACAGCCCAAGTACACAGAGATAGTCTTCTCCTAGCAGCTGATCCTCCTCCTCACATGTGCGCCACTTTCTGAGTGATGTAGAGTGAGATAATGAGATGATCAGATAGAGAGATACCGCTCTCTATTTATACTTGTTCTGAGCAGCCTAATAAACCTATGGGGCCGACTTGTCTAACTCACCCTAATAACCCCAGGTTAACTTAATCAGGGCCGACCCCACACATGGTGGTCTAATAACCCATCGGCAAGTTACGACACTTGTCAATACAAATGACAACACTTCCGTATAGAGGAATAACACATCTCTATAGGAGTACAATATACATAGATGAAATACATTCTGAAGTTACAAATACATCAACACTCCCTCTTAACTAGGAAGGTATTTCTCGACACAGATCTGCTAACACAAGTCTTCTTCTCTGGAACATCATCAGCGAATCATCATCCTCGAATCATTATCATCGTCACGGCTGCTGCTATCTCAATCAACCTCTGAATCTACTCGTCATAGGAAGTTCTACAGAGCCAGTCCTTTTTCATACTGGATGTAGGCCCACCACCTGCAGGTCCTCATCATCACTGGCCATATTGTGGAATCCTCAGGACTTATTATGTGCATCACAAAACCTCGAAAGAGCATCCCAGGCTGTTATGAGCACACAGCTCTACCTGTCGGATCTCCCAGGGTTGTATTATATGTGACCCCACCACAAAACCTCGAAAGAGCATCCCAGGCTGTTACGGGCACACAGCTCCGACCTATAGGATCTATCAGGGCTAGTATTACATGTGGTCACCACAAAACCTCGAAAGAGCATCCCAGGCTGTTACGGGCACACAACTCCAACCTATAGGATCTCCCAGGGCTAGTATTACATGTGGTCATGGCAAAACCTCGAAAGAACATCTTAGGACTGATTACGAGCACACAGCTCAACCTATCGGATCTCCCAGGGCTAGGATTACATGCCATAGGACAAAACCTCGAAAGAGCACCTGCCAGATATCCCAGGGCTAGGATTACATGCCATAGGAAAAACCTCGAAAGAGTATCTGCAACTCTCCCAGGGCTAGGATTATATGTCCTCCCAAAGCAAAACCTCGAAAGAGCATTTGCCAGATGTCCCAGGGCCAGTATTACATGCCATAGGCAGAACCTCGAAAGATTATCTGCAAACCTCTCAGGGCTAGGATTATATGCTTATCTGCACAACCTGTTCCATGACCACAGAGTATCAACCTGATACTCACCATACATCATCCTGATGTACATGATCATCCTGATCATCATCACTGCATCGTCCTGATGCATGTCATCTGGAGCAACATCCTGAAGCTCATCATCCATAATCATCCTGATCATACAATGCATCCACCTGATGCATACACAGTATCTGCCAGATACATATCATCATACATGATCTACCTAATCATACAATATATCCACCTGATACATATACAAATACATGATCATACCTGATACATATCAACATACATGATCTACCTGATTATACAATGTATCCACTTGATACATCTACATATACATACACATGATCCAATTGATTATATCCAGCATCCAACATGATGCATACATACATACATATAAATGATCCAACTGATCATATCCATCATCCAACATGATGCGTACATACATACATATAAATGATCCAACTGATCATATCCAACATCCAACATGATGCATACATACATACATATAAATGATCCAACTGATCATACAAAGCAGAAACTAGAACATCATCCTGATGCTCATCATCCAACGCTTACATCCATAGCCATGTGAAGGATCGTCCTTCCACCATGCTTGGAATGGATTCAGCAAATGTCTCCATCACTTCTTCCTCGAAGTGTCGCCAATCTGAAAAACACCAAGCCTCTCTCTGAAGCACTGAAACTTCACTCTGGCTAGTGGTTTCGTCAGTACATCTGCAATCTGCTCATTCGTCGCAACATACAGGAGCTTCACTACTCCTCTCTGCACCATATCCCTAATATAGTGATATTTGATCTCAATGTGTTTCGACCTGTCGTGGAACACCGGGTTCTCAGAAAGCTTCACACAACTCTGGTTACCACAGAAGATACCATTAGCCTCCAACAGTAGATCAAATAACTCAGATAGTAGCTTCCTTAGCCATACTGCCTCAGAACTAGTCGAACAAGCTGCAACATACTCTGCTTCGGCTGTACTCAGTGCTACGCAGAACTGCTTCCTGCTAAACCAAGAGATCACACCTAATCCCATACTAAAGCAGCCCCCAGAAGTGCTCTTCCTATCTGCAGCACTGCCTGCCCAATCTGAATCAACATAACCCTGCAGGTTAAACTTTTGATTCGCATCATAGTTGAGCCCATAGTCAACCATACCCTTCAGGTACCTCAGAATATGCTTTATAGCAACCAGGTGAACACTCCTCGGATCCGTCAGGAGCTGGCTTAATGTGTTCACCGCAAAGCAAATATCTGGTCTCGTGTTCGTCAGGTACATCAAGGACCCAATCATCTGACAATACATCGTGACATCAACTGGATCAAATGAAGCATCACACAAAAGCTTCAGGTTCGATGCCATAGGTTAGCCATGGCCTTGCAGTCCATCATCCCAAACCTCTTCAGGATCTCTACTGCATACTTCCCTTGTCCAAGGAAGATCCCATCTGTACTCTGCCACACCTCCATACCTAGAAAATAGTGCATCATCCCCACGTCCTTCATCTCGAACTGGGTTGCAAGCTTCCTCTTGGTATCGGCAATCAAACTATCATTACCTGTTACAAACATATCATCTACATACAACAATAGTATCACAGGATTGCCTTCCTCAACCTTGAGGTAAAGATTGGAATCTGCTTTACTCTTGGTAAAGCCCAAACTGGATAGAAAACTATCCATCCTACCATACCAAGTCCTAGGAGCTTGCTTCAAGCCATACAAGGCTTTCTTCAACCTACACACATATGACTTCCTGTCATGTGTCTCAAAACCAAGTTGCTGCTCCACATACACTTCCTCCTCGACTATACCATTCAAGAAAGCAGTCTTGACATCCATCTGGTGTATCTTCCGTTTCATCACTGCAACCAGAGCAAGTATTGATCTAATGGAAGTGTATCTGGCTACAGGAGCAAAAGTTTCTTCATAGTCAATTCCTTCTTTCTATGAGAAGCCACGAGCTACAAATCTCGCTTTGTATTTCTCTATGCTGCCATCTGCGGCATGCTTGATCTTGTAGATCCATTTTGGAAGTCACAACAGACTTCCCTTCAGGTCTTGGGACTAAATCCCAAACATCATTTTTCATTATTGATTGGTATTCCTCGACCATGGCATCCTTCCATTCTTTCTTTTCCGCTGCTTCTTCATAACTGGAAGGTTCTTTGTTCATGATATCACAAAGTAAAGCAACATAGCTGGTATGTGATCTAGTTCTCTTCTTTGCTCTGTGTTCTTCTTCTAGAATGCCATATCTTTCTGCATCTTGAATGAGCTCTCTAGCCCATGCAGGTTTCCTCTTGTGAGAGTCCTTCTCATGAGGTGGATCTATAGGTTCTTGCGGATCTTCAATTTCACGATCAACATCTGGAATTGCTTTAGTCATGGTAGTGTCTTAAAATCTGGTTTCCTTTGGTTCTCTATGATCTTCAACAGTTGTCTTCCTTGATTTGATGAATGTTGAGTTTTCATCAAATGTTACATCCCTGCTGACATCAATCTTCTTGAACCCTGGAAAGTATATTCTGTAAGCCTTTAAGCTTTCACTGTAACCCATAGAGATACCCTTCTTTCTTGAAGGATCTAGCTTGGTCCTCTTTTCCTTTGGGACATGAGTGTATACTGGACAACCAAATATTATGAGATGGATGACTTCAGGTTTCTTACCAGAGAAGACCTCTTCTGGTGTCTTGTTGTCCAATATCTTGTGGGGTGTTCTGTTCTGCACATATGCTGCTGTCCTAGATGCTTCTGGCCATAGATGCATAGGTAGATCCTGGTCATGCAGCACTGCCCGTGCTGCTGCCATGATTGTTTGATTCTTCCTTTCTACAACTGCATTCTGTTGTGGATTGTAAGGAGCAGTCAACTCCCTCTTAATCCCTGAATCACTGCATAACTTATTGAAGTCTCTTGAAGTGAATTCTCCGCCATTGTCGGATCTGAATGTTTTGATCTTCTTATCAGTTTGGTTCTCCATCAAGATCTTGAATTCCTTGAACTTATCAAACACTTCATCCTTGTTCTTCAAGAAGTAAACCCAAGTCTTCCTGGAGAAGTCATCAATGAAAGAGACATAGTAAACATACCCACTCAGAGAACTGGATGACATCGGATCGCATACATCAGAGTGGATGATTTCCAAGATTCCTTTTGCCTTGCTTTCAGTGCTTGGAAATGCCTTCTTTATGTTCTTTCCTTTTGCACATCCTTTGCAAACACCTTCATGTTTGGTCTTGATTTCAGGAAGACCCTCTACAGCTTTGCTTGCAATTGGTAGTGCCCTATAGTGCACATGAGCAAGCCTTCTATGCCAAAGTTCACTTGCCTCCATGGATTCATGTACCATGGCATGTTCAGGTTGTCCCTTCAATTTATACAATCCTCCCTCTTTCTCTCCAATCACCACTGCATCATCTATAGTTTTACCTTTTGGCCACATTAGAACTTGGCCATCTACAAATGCAACCCTCATGCCTTTTGCATCCAATGTAGATATGGAGAGTAGGTTCTTCTTGAGCCCAGGTACATATAGAACCTATTTCATCTTCAAATACTTCCCAGAGTCTAGGTTGTAGGAGGCTTCACCACTTCCTTTGATAGGATATTGATAGTCATCCCCAAGTTTCACCTTATGGGGTGACTCATGTTCAGATAGATTTACAAAAGATTCTTTAAACCCAACCATGTGTTTGGAAGCCCCACTGTCAATAAGCCAATCATTACAACCATGAGAGATAGTACCTGTGAGAGCAGAGATTAGAACATACTCTTCTTCGCTTGATGAGTCATCATCATCACTTTCTACTCTAGCCTTCTTCTTGGGAGGTTCATCATCCTCAACAGCATGAGCATGATATCTCTTCTTGTTGCCTTTTTTCTTCTTGTTGAAGTTGTTGTCCTTTTTGTTCTTGGGACAATCTACAGCAAAGTGTCATTTCTCATTACATGTGAAGCATCTCATATCTTTCCTATTCTTATGATGGGAGTGAGAGGATTTCTTGTAATGAGAGTGTTCCTTCTTAGGATTACTTCTTTTGGTGTGAGCTGTGAGAGCTTGATCTTCATTTCCCATCTTTTCTTCTCGGGCCACAAGCCTAGCTTCTTCTTGAGAGCATTCCTCCCACAGTCTACTGAAAGAGATCAATTTCTTTCTTGCACAGATTCCTTGAATAAAGGAATCCCATGACCTAGGTAGGCCATTCAGAGTGGTCATAACAACTTCACCATTGTCCACTACTTCATCCACAACTTCAATTTATTCCTTGATTTGAGAGACTTTGGAGAAATAAGATTGAATGGTCTCTCCATTCAACAACTTGACCCCTTTCAATTGATTCCGCAGAGTCATCTTCTGATTTATGTTCTTCCCTTCAAATAGCTTGGTCAAAGAGTCAAACATCTCCTTGGGTGTCTTCAGAGATGACACATGTGGTATGAGATGGTCTTTGATAGAATCAGCAATGATTCTCTTTGCCTTGACTAAGTTCTTCTTATGAAATGCCTTAGCCTCTTCATCCTCTGGGATAGGGACCTCAGAGCTGATGTAGGTTTCCAATTCATTTTCTTCCAGGATTAACCCAATCCTATACTTCCAGGCTCAGAAGTTATCAGCCCCTTCAAGCTTATCCTCAAGCTTGGTGTGGTGAGACATCTTAAAGAGTACTTCAAATGGAAATAGAAAAGATTTAGGTCTTACCACTTGATTTGCTGAAAACTGGATCTGGTCCTAGATTAGGGTTTGTTAGAGAAACCCTAAAAATTCAAAATGTGAATTTCAACTTTCTGAAAGGATAGAAAGATGCGCCTTGATGAGCTGATCAGCCTGGTATACTCAGAATTTGAAAACTGCAAAGTTTCACCCTTCATAAATGCTTTTCAATCTCTCGGATTCACTGGGGAGGACCCTAAATTAGGGTTTGAGTTTCCCGGAGATTTACCCAGCCAAAAATCTCGATCCAAAGCTCTAAACTTTGATTTTTCCAAGGAGCTTCCAGCTATGTCTTTAGATTTCAGAAATTCCTATTTTTGTGGAAACCCTAATTTTTAGGGCCAAAACTGAAAGTGCTTAGAACTGAATTCTGATTGGACAGAAAGATTCACCCTGATGAGGAGAGCCAATCTATCATATTGCTTTTCCAAAATCTGTGGGAGAAACCCAATAAACAAGAAACCTTGGTTTCCGCCACTGCACAATGTCTTCTTCTCAGGGAAGCTCTGATACCATGTTAATTTTTGAGCATTAATTCAATATACTCTAGGATCTTTACTGAGAGAATAACATGTACAGTATGTCAATGCATAACAATCATAGCAAGCATATCAATCATCACAAGATGCAAACATAAGAGACAATAGACACACAGAGTTGCCGTGGGGAAAACCCTAAGGTGAAAAACCCCACAACTTCCTCAGAGATAGATAGAGCAATGATACAACCAAAGTACAACCCAAGTACACAGAGATAGTCTTCTCCTAGCAGCTGATCCTCCTCCTCGCATGTGCGCCACTTTTCGAGTGATGTAGAGTGAGATAATGAGATGATCAAATAGAGAGATCCCGCTCTCTATTTATACTTGTTATGAGCAGCCTAATAAACCTATGGGGCCGACTTGTCTAACTCAGCCTAATAACCCCAGGTTAACTTAATCAGGGCCGACCCCACACATGGTGGTCTAATAACCCATCGGCAAGTTACGACACTTGCGACACTTGTCAATACAAATGACGACACTTCCGTATAGAGGAATAACACATCTCTATAGGAGTACAATATACATAGATGAAATACATTCTGAAGTTACATATACATCAACAAGTAGCTCTACTGTCACAATGTCGTTTTCAGCTCCAAAGTTGCATTTTACAGTCTCATGATCTAACACAGGAACTGCAAAAGAATTGGAGACAAGTGTTCTTTGTGAAGACATGTCAAACGTTTTGCCTTGCATATCATTCATGAGAGAGGGGAATTTCTACTCACCAGTGGATTTCTTGTTTATGACTTTGATTTGTTTATAAATCTGGCAATTTCAAAGGACGCATTCACCTTGTTTCTTGACCGATACAACTTACAATTTTATCAATAACTCCCATGACCCTGCACTTGGTTATTGGCCTCATAATATGGTATGGACATATCATTGCTCGCCTACCTATTTCCTTCCCATCCAATTATAAAAAATGTGTTCAAGTATGATAATATTATGTCACAACCTTTAACCATTTGAGCTATTTCTTTTACACATTTTACTTGGTAGGGAGATAAAATTTGGACATATTTAGACAAATTACAAGTTGTATTATTACATACCTGTAGTGAGTGTAATCATTGTGGCATAAACCATGTTGAGCTTGTGCAGTCTTGAGAAGTTGCAGAACTTGACCTTGTGTAGTCTTGAGAAGTTGTAAAATTGTTAAATGCAGTCTTTATAAGTTACAAAACTCCTCTCTCCTATATGCTCATCGATGGGTGAAGTATTTTAGGAAACCCCAAGGGAACCCTATCCCCATGGCCATTTCACGGAGGGACGGGAATCTGCGGATGCCTCCTACCTTTCTCTATCCAACTTGCTCAAGCTAAAAGAATAGGTGGGGTTGCTTCTGCATCTAAATCGAACCTAACTTCTCATGTGGTTGTAATCTAAGATGGACTGGAGCAGGTAAGTTAGGGGTTCAAAAGGCTAAGCTCCATCCATGGGTTGGAGTAACAAATTTCCTAATTGTGATTTCCCTTCCCGCTTGAGACTTCTTTTATTTTCATATTTCATATTATTATGTCTCCTTAGCAATAAAAAAAATTAATAATAAAAATATAAGGTAAATATTAATAATAAAAATATGAATGGTTAAGTTAGAGACGATATAAGTTTTTCTTGTCAAATAATTGTCTTAAAATGCCCCATGACATTACTTCATGATATTAATTTGAATTTTTCAAGGAAAGACTACAAAAGGATGGAAAATAAAAGAGCATGAACTTTTTCTTTGGCTCACTAGGGTTTATAATTGTCTTGAACTTCTTTACAAAAAGACACCATGCCTTTTTATTGAAGAGCATAAGTAACTATATTGAATTAATAAATATCATCTCATTAAGTTTTGCGTTCAAAATCTCATGGGGAGGGGTTGAGGGTGGGAACCACTTGTGGGGAATGTCACTTCCCCAAGGGGTGTCCAGTCATCATAAATATAAATGATTCTTGTACAATCTTGGTGGCAGCATCCTACTTGTGGGCAGATTGCTCTTTCATCCAACATTGGGGTTGGCCTCGGCCTAGGCTCGACCTAGCTTGGAAAGAAAGAAAGAAAGAATATATATATATATATATATATAGTCATTCTCCTTTACTCAAACACCCTTTTTTTTCAACGAAAAAAAAAGTTCCTTGTTATTCATTGGGTGAATCAAAGAAACTTACAGTATTACCTATCCCAATGATAGAAACTTTGTATACAGACTAAGCAGTCTTTTACAATATATATGATATCACTAACCGATAGACAATTATAGACCAATTAAACCATTGCTGCTGATTACATCAAAATGATATAGCACTAATACTAAAGAATACTAATCCATAAAACCTTATTAACAAAAAGTATTATAGAGTCAAGCCAGTTTAATAAAGACGACCAAAAAACTCTTCCCCCGATTGATGATCAATAAATGGCATTACTTGTAACGTACCTTCTGCCATAATTAGACCCTTTTTTGACAATATATCATCTCTATGATTGAAAGATCGAGAGATATGATGTATGGAGTATTCATGGAATTGTTCCAGCATTAAGGCAATTCTCCTTTTCCAGTGATATAGAGAAGTCACATTCAAGAAACTCTTGCGATGTACCCATCCAATAATCGCTAAGGAGTCACCAAGGATCTGAAGAGTAGTTATTTCCTTGGTTCGGGCAAAGGTTAGCAGAGTCCACAATGCCAAGAGTTCTGCTCTCGTATTACTCCCCATCCCCCCACCTAGAGAAAGCTCATAATATTTATTTTCTGAAATTATCAGTAAACCCCTAATGCCGCATTTACCTCCTTGTGCAGCACCATCGAAGTATCCATATGGATTCGAGTTAATCAATTTTGGAATATTCATTACTGTATTTTTCAGGTTGTTCTTTTTTGGAGCAGAATCTTATATAACCTGCAATATGAAGAATAATGCTCTAACACCCTAAGGGACAAGAAAAATGGTATGAGATGTACAAGAGCAAAAAAATTAAGAAATATTAAAGTCATGCATTTTGCATTAATGATATCTTAAATATTTATAAAGAGAAAGGTCTTATGGTTTAGCACCAAGGCATTGGTTTTGAAAGCAACAAAGTATTGATTTACAATTAGTTCAACCATTATTGGTTAGAGTTTCGTGAATAGATTGAGCTAGTAAGTTAGAACAAAGTGAAGTCACATGGTTCAGGCCATACAACCTATTATTTTTCTCAAAATAGTACCCATATCCCACCTATAGTGCAAATGTTGTTATTGTTGTTGTTGTTTTTTTTTTTTTTAGGACATGTGATAAGATCTCAGATCTATCACATTCTAGATTTACCATAGTTAATTTGGTTAGATTGCAAAAAATGTGCATAAACATATCTCATAGGGTAAATTCCAGTCCCTATGTGGAGCATTGCTTTGGTGAATTCGACAATTCCACATGCAAATGTCACCTATGTCATATATTATTTTATCCTCCTTATTGTATGCATTCCCATTCATTGCAAGAATTAGTTACATTATGCATAATGTCCCTATAGGCACTAATCAAGGTGAAAGAGAAATACCATTAAAAATTAACCGCCATGCCTCAAAATTTAGAAAGTGATTGTTGGTGAGAAGAAATGAAAAAAATAATGAATAAATGAAATTATGGACATTGGTGATTTTAGGTTTAAACACCACAGAGGTCTCCCTATAATCTGTTATTTTGCAACACTATCGGCGCACAATCAATCATTAATCCATTATTCTAGGGTGACATGGTTCTAGGGTTTCACGTTTTCTATGAGCATTTTGATTGTTGGGATTTACATTCAAGCAATGGAAAGTGCAACAAAGAAAATTGGCAGAATGCGACTAAGCTAAATGAAAAAGGTAAAGCCGCATAGAATTTAATTGACTACGAAAGTGATACATAGTAAAATAAGAGCATTAAAAGTTAGACGGTACAAGTCCTCCTGGTAAAAGTGGGTGTTATTTTTATACATGTTAACCAGTGGGCCTCTACTCCACTAACCTCTTATATTAACCTCACATTAATTAGTAATCCCTTTAAACCACAATCCCCCATTCTTCCCTTTCCGGTAAGTTAATATTTGACAAAACCTCGGAATAAAAATTGTAATTTTGACAATGAACTCTTACAATTTACTAAATTTTAACATTGCAAATGGATTCAGAGACCCCCTAGGGGTCTAGGGGGTCTCTGAATCCATATGCATTATAAAATTGGGGTCTCTGAATCCATCTGCAGTGTTAAAATTTAGTAAATTGTAACATTGTAGAAGGATTGAAAGACCCCAGGGGGTCTCTAAATCCATAGACGACTCTAGGGTCTCTGAATGCCTTGAGAGTATCTTCATAGTCAATATTATTCATTCACCTTCCTTAGCTACAATCTAAGAAAATTAGCATAGCCAAAATAAGAATTAACTCTCATGTGCTCCAATATAGTGAAACAAAGCGTTGGACAATTACTAAAACACTGTGGGCTGAAAGGATTTGCTAAAACAACTAATTCATATTCATGTAGTTGTTAGCAAGTCATATTTTTATTCTCGGTCTAAATTAGTCATTTATGTTAATCATTTTTAATTGTGTCACTTATTATTTAATTGTATTTTTTATCCCTGGACTAAATTAGTCATTTAAGTTAGTCGTTTTTAGTTGGGTCGCTTAAAATTGCTCAAATTCGATAGTATTTCACTTGAAAAAACTGTGGTGACTAACTTTTTTAGTCACTTATCTCTCATTTTGTACTAGTGAGCTACTCTTGTTTTTTTTTCTTTGTGATCTTGACAAAATGGGTGTAGTCCATAGGTGATTGATCTTATTTGACAGAATCTTTATGAACCTGATTAAGGAAAAAAAATTGAATTGGTCGCATAAATGAAATTATGAAAGCTTCTGGTGAAATCATTATAAAGGGATTTCTATTTATTATTGCTTGCTTGAAAGACCTTTATTTGCTTATAGGCTTGCTTCTAAGTCACTTAGAACCTTAGGTTCCTCTTTAGCAAACCTGTAATCAGCTATTGACTATGATTTTCTTAAGTTATTAACTATGATGTTCTTGAAAAAATGTATGCATGAATTAGAAATTTCCAGTAAATTTGAAGGTACACCTCACCTATTCAATTGTTCCATGTTTGCTTTATGATGCCCAAAGAGCTTTGTATGTCACTGAGAGAAAGTGATGCCCAAAGAGCTTCGCATGTCGCCACTAGAGATATTTCGAGTAGCAGTACAAGAATAAAAAATGGGTGAATTTGATTATAATGAGGCAATGACCAAAAGAGATTCGCATGTCGCCACTAGAGTTACTTTCCAGTAGCAATACAAGAATAACAAATGGGCGAATTTGATGATAATGAGGCAATTGTGGTCATAGTGCCTTGAAAACATGTGGAAGCTTCATTCCAAATGTGTGGCAGCTTTTGACCTTAATTCCATATATGTGTGGCAACTTTGCACTTACAAGGTAGTGCTTGGTGGTGCTGCTGCATGCTTATCAGAAGAAGTACCAAAAGTACCATATGTGAGAAATATTATAGTTCTAAAGAGATTTTATATCAATTAATGTTTGTAAGTAATGCTAAACATTATCAAGCATTACTTCATTTTATAAAATTTCATCCAAAAATCGCAACTTTAACCTAAGATTTTTAGGAACAATGGACAGTATGCCTCGATATGAGGCCAAATAAGAAAAGAAACTTGTTAACTGGTCAAGAAAATGATCTATATATTATTATTGATTTGCTCATAAAAAATGTTGCAATGGAAACTTAAACTAAATTTTAATTGGTTCTCGTGCAATAAATTGAGATTTTTTTTCCACATGTAAAATTATACTTGATATTCATAATGAATCAAAGTATACATATATGATCTCGGTTACAAGCAAAAACCAGCTCAGTAGCTGTTCAAATCCATATAGAGAGGTGAAACACAACAATCAGTCATCTATCTGCACCAAAGTGCCACAAAACGAAAACAACAAAACCCAGCAACCCCGGGAAAAACAAAAGGCTCTCGAGAAAACACCCGAAAAACACACCCATAGGCCGCTTGGAGGTAGCACACACCAACGCCGCCGCCGCCGCCGTCACACACAGGAGCACTGAAAACGCCGCCGCAAGAGACCGCTAAGGTGAATACGCTGCCATAGAGGAGAGGGGATGCCAAAGGAGATCACTGAGGATGCCGCCGCAGAGGAGAAGCATCGTCGTTGCAGGGTAGAAGCGCCACCACCAAGGTGGGAATCCCCCGACTCAAACGCCACTGCCATTGCAGACGAGAAGGGTCCTTGATGGATACCACTGAGGAAACGCTGCCACAGAGAAGCACCACCGCCACAATGTAGAAGCGTTTCCACCAAGGTGAGAGTCCTAGAGAACTCAAGAGAATCCCAAAGAAAGCAGGAGACGAGACACAAAGAAGCAGAAGGGGATAAATGGGTGGGAATTGAGATTGCGACAAAGCAAATCATAAATTCCTTGCCATCCTAATGGTAGGGACTAATAAGAATGACTTGTCTTTTGCATAAATTTCAATAATTCATTTAGGATGGTTTGCTTCTCAAAATTGTTATTATCTCATATATCATTCAAAATCTTAATATTTTTTCTAACTTAATCAACATTCTCATGTAAAACAATATTAATATTATTTTCTAACTTGATCAAAATTCTCATGTAGGAGATCTCACGTTGGATAAGCTATATATATTGAAAACAAATCATATTCATCAGTATAGTGTCTTAACTATTAGTATAGTGTCTTAACTATTTTGTTATTGCAGCAAAATTGTATGTTTTAAAGCGTGGAGGAATTTAAAATTTTAGAATGTGCTTCTAATTTCAACATTCAACATATCCCTTGACCATTGGATTCCTTGCTTTCTTTGCTTCTTTGTCGTTTTTGAAAGTGAGAGGTAATGATCACACTACTACACAATCACGGGTATCCTAATAATCTACAAACAAGATTGTTAACCACGTAGTGGCTAGTAACTGCCAAAAACGAAAGGGCATATGACAATTGTCAATGAATACATGGGTGCATCCATATCACATTGATCTAAAAAAGTAAATGATAAAGTTACAACTTTGGCTACGTGTTTCAATGGAGATTGTGATGGGGGTAAAACAATACAATGTTCACATTCAAATAATACTTTTTTTGGAGATTGTGGCTGCATCACAATTAAATAAAACTTCCATCGGAGATTATGGCTTGTAAATAATGGTTGTAAATAATGAGACTTTTTTTTAATCTTCAAAACCATATATTAATTTGTGGCAATCGGTCTACTGGAAATGGAACATTCCACATAAGATTAAAATCTTCATTTGGCTGGCATTAGACAACAAATTGTTATTCTAGGGTAATCTTCAAAAGCGTGGATTTATCGAGCCAAACATTTGCATCTTATGCAAACAAGAAGTGGAATCTGAAAAACATATTTTTGTTACTTGTCTTTATACTACACAGGTATGGTGGGTGGTTTGTCTCTCCTTTGTAAGCTTACCAGATTGGTCAGGCCTTTCTCTATCAGATGGCTTGCAGAATTGGTACAAGTAAAATCACAGTTTTGTTGAATTAGATTGTTTTGTTTTCTGGGAAACATGGAAGTCCATAAATCTGGGTATTTTTTAAGATAAATTTTTACAGCCATCTTGGGTTGCAGGCAAGGCGATCTCAGCATTCAAAGAGTTTACAGGATCTACTTTGATCCAAGCTATACCTTCAATCCAATTAAGGGGAGTCCCTCCAAAAAAACTCACCGGGATTCATGGGAAATTCAACGGTGCATCCCAAGATTTGGCTAGAAACTGTGGTGCAGGAGCTACAAGTTTTTTGGACAATCATCGACATTTTAACATTTGGATGAACTGTGGCCCAAGAACCAATACAAAAAGTGAAGTTTGTGCTCTTTGGATCCTACTGTACTTTGCAAATCTTAGAAATTTGGACCTTCTACAAGTTGCAGGGGATTCTCAGGTTGTTGTCAATTGGATTAATGGGAAAGGCTCAATTCATGCACTTGCTCTCTCTCCATGGTTGGACAGGATTCGTCTTCTCCTGCAAGATTAGCGTGGGATTCATTTTTTCCATATCTTTCGTGCAGAAAACTCTCAAGCGGATTCCATTTCAAGATGGGCCCTTATTGCAGAGGAAGGAAAACTCTTTTTTGAGTTTTGGGACAATGATTTACTTAGAGACTCGGGCTGGTTTGTACTCTTCGCTCTTTGAGCAGCATCCTCAAGATGACTCTTTCGACTCTTTTTTGATCTATTTTGTGGGATCTTTATTTGACCATATGTTGATCGTTTGTTTTTACATATCCATTTTTGGTCTGTATACTTCTTGGCTGAAGGCAACCTTGTTATTATTATGTGGTCTGCTAGTTTTTTGTGTTTTCTTTTATGCCCTGTTTGGGCCTCTGGCCAACGGTTGGTTGTTGGTTACTTGGTTGTTTTTGTGGAAGACAATGTTTTTTTGTAATCTCTCTTATACTTTATAAATAAAGTATAGCTATTTTACTGAGTGAAAAAAAAATGGTTGATTATTAATATTAACACCTATTTGATGGTCATTCCAATTAATCTCTTACATGTAACTCAAGGAGAGACAACCTTCCATGGATGTTCATCATGGCTATGTAATATGGGTTCATGGATTATGATGGCTCTGGGTTGCACCTGTTTACTGATTTTTCTTGCAAGCCTCATATCACTATACTGGAACCAAACAATGACATTATAATACTTAGTAAGAGCAGATCCCATGGACATGTTGTTAGGGCTTATCCTAGTCCTATGATTAACTATTTTTACTGTCATCTTATCATTCAAACACAATCTTTTGAATAAATTATATCAAAAAATCAACATGAGCTCATTACCACATTACCACATTCCATAGCCAAAATAACAAACTATAAATGATATACAATAACATCAAACATCAGTTTCAATAGGTAAATAATTGTTCTTGCAATTTGCTATTAACAATGATGTTTGATGAAAATTAATTTATATTGAGTGGTAAATTTGGCATCATGGAGATTTAGTGACCTCATTTATGATCAAATAGGAGTTATTGAACACTGAATAACATAGTTTATCAATATTATTGATATTGATTGTGTGGGTTCAAACTTGGTACATTGGTTGTGAAGAGTAACAATTTATCAATATTAGTCAAATCGATTTGGCAGATACTAAACATGGAAGTTAACCCTAAAAAATGACAAATATTGACAATTCATGATTAGTATGAAAAGAAACATATGTTTGTTCACTGTGAAAAGTGAAATTTAATGAAGTTGTGCATACATTAGATATGAACGCCCATTTCATTAAATTTGGACATATTAAGCAGGATCTGGACTAAAAAAGTGCGAAACCATGCTTTCTAAAGCCCAGAACAAACTTTCTAAAGTGCAAAATCAAGTTCAAAAAGTGTAGAAGTGCAATTTCATAATCATTTTATACCCAAAAAGTGAGATTATGGATTCAAAAAGTGTAATTTTTTATTTGAAAAGTGCTTTTTTTCTATACAAAAAATGTGATTTTTTATTCAAAAAGTGTGTTTTTTTATTCAAAAAGTGTGATTTTCGATTCAAAGAGTGTTTTTTTAATTCAAAAAGTGTGATTTTTTATTCAAAAAGTGTGATTTTTTATCTCAGAAATGAAGTTTTTAATTACAAAAGCGAGAATTTCAATTCCATAATTATGATTCTTGATTCTATCATATGTCAATTAAAATTTTGTGGATGTAAATATTGATTCCAAAGATGTCAGTTTTAGTGTTTTATCTCAATTATTAATTGCATTTGGGCAATGTATAATCTAATGGTTCTATGATTCTCCATTTTCTACAGATTATACACCACACTATCAATGCAATGATTGTCAGTATTCTTCACTTTCTACAAATTATACACACACTATCAATGCAATGATTGTCTGCGTGACATGTTTCAAATTAGTTTGTTGCATATTCTCAACATTAAAATAGTTAAAATGACCACCATAGTAATATTATTCCATGACGGGGTGGTAGGCACAGTTGGGGTGATCTTCTACCCGATAGGAAATATCAGAGTTCATTTTTCATCGAGTCTGGGTAGCGCAACAAATAATCAACCAGAAGATTATGCTCTCCTTCAAGTTATTTGCTTACCTTGACAACATGGAATAGAGTCCCTCATAACCCTGGGAGATTCAAAATTAGTGATCAACCATCTCAGAATGAGGACTCTTCCCAAGGACATGAAACCGAGAGCCATATTCCTGAGGATCCAGCAGGAGGTACTTGATTTTTGCAACATCTTTCCTTTTTACATCCTCAAATCAAACAACTCAATAGCGAATATGCTTGCCAATTTGGCCACCAGGGATTTGGTAGAACTTCTTAGAATCAATGAGAAACCTTGTTCTCAACCAATCCCTTGATCAGAATTATGGATTTAGGGACTTTTTTCTATGAGAAACTCAAAGGAGATCTCCATATCGAACCTCCACAAGTAAATAGTATGAGGCCCTCCACAAAAGCTATCAAAAGCTCCACATGAAAATATGGTGAGAACATGACACATGGGGAACTGAGAATCATAGTCGTTGATGCGTTAATCCAGCCATATCATCATGGTAAATCACATGTCCGCACATACAGTGTATGCAATATGGATAAGTTCTTATTGAGATATAATGAAAGACATCTAATGATCATCTTGTAGACACACTGTGTGTGTTGTTGTGAAGATGGAGTGTGATGTTTGGGAGCTCTCTATTGTAATATTAGATATTATTGATGGATAATAAGAAAACAACCTTCCTGGGTTTTACCATGTATACCTGGTGTTCTCTTTTTCTCCTTTCTCCATGTTATTGCTATTTGATTATTTGTTGGTGTATGGATAGGAGGATAGGCTAGTTATGCTTTTCATGTTATGTATTGTTATATGTTATTCACATATTCTCATATTCTAACATGGTATCATAGCTAGTTGCTATGCTCTACCTTGTTTGGTAATTCTTTGAATTTGTTTTACAAGCAACGATTCTTCATATTTGAGAGTTGGGTCCTCCGTATTTTTTAGATTTGGAATATGATCTATCATATCCAAGTGGTATTTTTTTAGATCTAGTCATTTTGCTACATATTTGAATTTTTTTCAAACCCTAACCCTTGTGGAGAAATGTTTAAGGTAAAATTTTGCAACAACTTTCAAATCAATTTCTGAAACTTTATGTGCAAATTCTAAAGAAACAAATTGCATATATGGGTTCTCCTCACACAAATACTCAATTTCAAAAATAAAATCATCTCATTTGGAGTTCGAAAAGAGGAGATATCGTTGACTTAAAATCAGTTATTTTCCAGGCTTTTGGTGATGGCCTCACAGATTGCAGAGTGAATATCTTTCGACAGAGTTCATAGATTTTTGCTCCGTTTGCGTAGGTGGATGCAGAATGACTGCTCCAAAAATATTGATTGAGTTATGCTCATTTTAAATTTTCAGCATTAGTGAGAAATTTCTGATTTATTTGCTCTTATCTTGAAATTATTGTCATGAGCTTCTTATTCTCTTTGCTTTAGGGTTTATGTTCTTAGTTTCTTCATCAAGTTTAAAGAGGGTGTCTTGTTCCTATTTTACTCGTCTCTAACCTTCTTGTGTGGGAGATGTTTTGACATTTTCAATGGCATGGATATCTAATATGGTAATGATGACATGAAGAAATGAACATATGTTTAGGACTTAGTTGCTTAATGGCTATATTTTCATATTTATAAGTGATATCATTGTTTCATTCGATCATTTTTTATTCAATATTCTAACTTGATCTCACTCTTCTAATAATGATGATGCTTCTAACATGGTGTCATATTTTGCTCAATATTTTATCTTGGTATCTTATTATGCTCTCTTAGTAATTTCATTTGCTCATCTATCTTTCATATTTCATGTCATATATTTTTCCTACGTAATTATGGGCTTATCGTGTTTATTATATGCTTTACTCTTGGAAGATCTTTTGTGCAGATTAGATCTCTATTTAATTGACTTTCTCCACATGGATATTTGTGAAGTGTTGTGGGACAACTTGATTTTGTTAGTCCTTCCTATCTTAAGCATATTGTTGTGATTATCTATGGTTCTTCAGCATTGTTCATATTTTTGGCTTATCCTTGATAGCAGCAAAGTTGAAACCTTGTGTTATCTGGGATGGCTGATGTTAAGCAGGAATGTAATGTAGTCATCTAACATCTTATATCACCATATTCCAGTAATAATGTATGAAATGAACTTCCATCTTCTACTATAAAGTCATGATTATTATATGTGGGCCAAACATTTTGATGGATAGATCTATGGTTCTTGTATTCGTGATGAGGTCTATTGTTCTTGCATCTTTCAGCTTGGTTGTGAATATTGTCTGCTTGGCACATATTTCGATGGATAGGCAATTTAGGTCTTATATTTTCAATGTAATCTTCAATAAGGTTCTTTGAATACTATCCGTTGGAAACATTTTGATGTATATATATGGGGTTCTTGTATTTGTGATGCGGTCTATTACATAGTTCTTTCATCTATTAGTTGGGATATAGTTTGGATGATTGTCTACTTACCACAGTATTTTGTATTTGCCATCATAGGTTTTTATATGCTATCGTGGTGTTTTGTAAGAGTTCATCATATAACTTGGTTCGGGTGCAATTTCATGGTTCAATGAGAAGTGGTTGTTATCTTCATCCACTCCATGAGGAAGAGTGTGTTTTTATTCGCAGCTTGTGGACATTTTGGAAGTTGTCATCAAGGGGGATGTAATGTAATGCCATCTTCCTCCATTTTTATTGTGTCTCCCAGCCATCATTAAGGGAGAGTGTTGGAATATGTAATGACAACTGAATGTATTAATTTGGAAGGTAATAATGTCCATTGTTATGTACAAAAATTATCCCACACATTTTATCTCCACCTCCACGTTTATCTCCTGAATCTCCTCTACGTATTGGTAATATGGCTCATAATACAAATCAACCATCGGCTTGGAGGGATAGAGGACCTTTGAATTTACCTGCTCCTTTACATGATTTGCCTAAACATCCAGAGCAGGTGTTACCTAAATTTGATCCTGGAAAAGGAATCTATGCAGACGATCATCTGAAGAGTTTTTATTTGGATTTAAATTTGTTGGATGTTGAACATGAAGATGTGGTGTGTCATTTATTCCCTTATACTTTCGAACCTAAAGCTTCATCATGGCTTTTTATTTTACAAACTGGTTCAATAACTTATTGGGATAGTTTTGAAAAAGTTTTCTTAAGTAAATTTGGTGAACAACGAACCTTAGCATCACTTATGAAAGAGTTATTGTCTCTTAAGATGGATAAAAGGGAAAAGTGCAGGATTTTAATCAAATATTTACCACTATTTTGAATAAGTTTAGTACTACCACGAAACCTGCAGAAGAATCTTTAATTGAATATTATACTAGAACATTACATCCATCTTTGGCTATTTTTCTTAGGCGTTCATGTAAAATAATTTGACATAAAACTTTGAAGAAGCTAAGAAGGTAGAAACATATATGAATAGTATTGTAAAACATGCTATAGAAATAGGAGCTAAGCCTATTACTTCCAAGAAACCATTGTTACTGACAAAGCCTAGCGAAGAACAATCAACTAATCTAGAAAGCGTGGTCAAATTGGTTCAGAAATTATCTAATAAGATAGTGGATTTGGAAAAGGAAAAGGGAGCTAGCTCATCCACAAGGAAACCTTTTAAACCTTTTTTATAAGAAAAGAGAAGAAAGTCCAAAGCCTCCAACAAATGAAGCATTTGTTCTTAATTTAAATGAAGTAGGCATGGACCACTTTTGTACTTTTCACCAAGAAAATCATTTAGAAAATACTTGTCGACAATGGACTAAGTCTATGACTCTGGTAATGAATCAACTGTTGGATAACCAACTCCTAGATCAAGAGGATAATGATAACATCCAATCAAATGAAACATGAGAAGATAATGAAGAAACTACACTTGTATTATGGGACTAGGCACTGAATCTTGATTTGGAAGATGAAGAAGAAATAGAAGAAATCTAGAATGTACAAGTTGCATCTATTGATTATGCAACTAGGATTAAAGGACCAGTTGAAGATCAAAACATATCAGTCCCAAAAGGAAAAACAAGCAATGTTGCTGCTAAAAATCAAAATAAGACTAGTGTTGTGACTCAACCACTTCAAAAGATATCAGAGAAAAGACCTATCAATCCCTTGGAAGTTGTAAAAGGATAATATTCTTTGAACCATAAAGAAACAACCCCTTCATCAAACAATTCTGTTGTAGGTGGAAATATTGGAGGAAATTATAGCATGGGGTATGATATCCTTGAAGATATTAAGAAGACTAAAGCTAATGTAGCTTTATTTGAAATGTGCAATTTGCCACATCAGAGGAAAATATTATTGGAAGCTTTTGACCTCAATGCAATGACAAGTAACTTAGCTAGTAAAGATAAGCATCAAATCATCATTGAATTACACACTGAGATTAATGAAGCTAGTATTGGTGGTAAATCTAAATCTCAGACCCCGCCTTTTTTGCTTACCTTTGAGATATTTAATTATAATGTGCACAATTGTTTGGTGGACTTAGGAGCTTCATCTAATATTATGCCATTGTCAATATTTAAAAATATTAATGGACAGCCAATTCCATCTCCCTCTAGGATCATTCAACTTGATAGATCAGATGTCAAGGTAGTGGGAGAGATGAAGAATGCTTTGATTAGATTCGCTGCTAATCAGAGGGTTTGTCAATTCATCGATATAGTTGTGGTTGATATACCAGAGGCTTATGGTTTGATATTAAGCAAAGATTGGTCAAATTAAAAAAATGGATACTTCTCTACTGATTGGTCCCACTTATGGCTACCTTACCAAAATAAGAAAAATCATATCAAGGTACTAAGGGTACCGCATATGAAGTTCAATGTGACTAAATTGGAAGGAAGGAATGAACCAATGAATTTTTTATACTCTGTATTGGGAAATTATTTTTTAGAAATGGAACCTGGATGTTGCTAGGCTAAAACTACCTGTCATAATTCAGACACACAGTCTGATCTCCTTCAATTTTCACAGGCTGATGAAAATGAATGTAACATAGTAGAATTAGTTATTGAATTAGATGTAAATAATAACTTAGATAGAGTAGAATTTGAATTTTGGACTTTATATTTTCATGGCTCCAAGACACAAGAGGGAGTAGGATCTAGTTGTGTTCTTGTATATCCTCAAGGAAAATGATTCTTTCTCGCTTGCAGATTAGAATTTGAATGCACCAATAACACCGTTGAATACGAAGCCTTGATTTAGGGACTAAAAAAAGGCATAGATTTGAATGTTAAAAATTTAAAGGTTTTTGGTGATTCTAAGATAATTGTCTGGCAAGTAAGAAATTCTATTCATTGTCTATCTCCACACTTGAAGGGATACCAGGTAGAGGTATGGAATTTAATTTCAAATTTTGATGCTTTTAATATTGAGTCCATTCCTAGATTGCAGAATTCTACTGGTAATTTACTAGCTACATCTGCTTATAGTTTAGTTCCTCTTAATAATAAATGTTGCAGAATACTAACTTCTTAATTGATGAATATACATTCAAGGGGTTGATTATTGATGAAGTCGAACATCAGTCAAATCTGGAAAATGTGGATGAAAATCAGTCCAAGGGAAATTTTATGCCGAAAGGAGTACGTACTTTAGAGAAACTATTCGATTTACAACATAAGTTCAGAAAGCCAACAAATGTCAAAAGTAATAGTTCTTCAATGTAGTATGAATGAATTGGTGAATTTGGGAACGAAGAGGGAACCAAAATATGTCAATCTAGGATCATGTTGTTCACCTGGTGAAAGATACAAGTTCATTCAACTATTTCAACAATATAAGGATGTCTTTGCTTGGATGTACGATGACCTGAAGACATATGACACTAGTATCATCCCGCATGTTATTCCTATTAAACAAGGTGCTAAGCCTTTTCAACAGAAGCTTCAAAAAGTGCATTCCACTCTAGAACCCCTTATTTAGAAAGAATTAAAGAAGCTTCTAGATGCCAATATCATTTTCAAAGTTAGGCATTCTGAATGGGTGGAAAATCTTAAACCTGTACGCAAAAAATCCGGAGAAATAAGATTATGGGTGGATTTTCGAAACTTGAATAGGGCATCCGATAAGGACAATTATCCCATCCCACCTATGGAACAAATATTGCAACTTGTATCAGGTTCAAAAATTTTCTCCTTGTTAGATGGATTTTCAGGGTATAACCAAGTGTTAGTGGCCGAAAAGGTTCGTCTCAGAAAGACCTTTCGTACAAAATGGGGAACATTTGCTCACAGGAGAATTCCATTTGGCCTTATGAATGTTGGAGCCACATTCCAAAGGGCCATGGACATTGCGTTTCGAGGACTAATCGGCCATGGCATAGTCGTATATTTGGACGATGTCACAATTTTCCCCAAGAAGGGGAAGATCATGCTTTTCACCTAAAACAAATTTTTGGACGATGCAGAAAATATGGTATTTCTCTTAACCCAAAGAAAAGTGTATTTGTTGTTTTAGAAGGGAGATTACTGGGACACATCATCTCGAAAAAGGGAATCTCAATTGATCCCAAAAGGATACAAGCTATACTCCAGATTCACATGCCCCACAATAAAAATCCATGCAATCATTTATGGGCAAAATAAACTTTGTTCGAAGGTTTGTACCATATTTTGCACAAATTGTAAAACCTTTGCAACAAATGGTTAAACGGGACGTGCAATTTAAATGGATTGAAGTTGAAAATAATGCTTTTAAGGATATTAAAGCTATGATTGCACATGCACCATCACTAAGCAATCCAGACTTTGAGAAAGATTTTATCATCTATACATTTGTGTCTGATCATTCCCTTGCAGTAGTGCTCACTCAAAGGGGAGAGCAAGGGGATGAAAATCCAATATCTTTCATGAGAATTGGGTTACAAGGGGTTGAGCTTAACTATCTAGATGTAGACAAACAAGCTTACACTGTGTTCGAATCTGTAAAACAATTTAGACCCTACATTCTTAAGAACAAAACCAAAGTCATAGTACCTCATTCGACTCTCCGATCATTATTTGTATAGAATAAGTGAGGAGAAAGACGCAGGAATTGGGTAACTATATTACAAGAATATGATTTGGAGTTTAAACCAACCAATATTGTCAAAGGACAAGGGTTATGCAAACTGATCACTGAAAATTCGACCGAAGAAGCTAATGGATGGGATAATTAGGCTGAAATGAACTTGCTAGAAGTTTGTTCCATTCACACTACTTATGATTCTTGGTATCAATATTTAGTGCATTATCTATAGCATGTGTATACTCTAGAGCATTGGAATTCCAAGCAAAGAAGAGCCCTATATTTAAAGTCAGTTGCATATCAAATAATCAATGGAGTACTTTTTTGAAAAAATTATGATGGAGTATTTCTTAGATGCTTGGAAAAAGAGGACGTAGAGAAGGTAGTAAAGAAATTACATGATGGTCCTACTGGGGGTCACTATTATGGATATACGACTGCACATAAGATTCTAAGAGCAAGATATTATTGGCCTACTATTTTTAAATATGCACACGCATATGCTCGGAAATGTGTTGTGTGTCAAAAGAGTGCCGTAAGACTAGCAAAACTAGCAACACTATTGCAACCGGTAATAATCTATGAACCTTTTGAGCAATGGGGCTTGGATATCATTGGTGAAATCAATCCCAACTCCTCACTACAACATCGATACATTCTCACTGCTATGGATTATTTTACTTGTTGGATCGAAGTTGTTCCTTTGCGAAAAGTTAATGAAGTTGTTGTTATTAAATTTCTGCAAGAGAACATCATAACCATATTTAGGGTTCCAATTTCTTTAGTTTTGACAATGATTTCTATTTATCTTCTATGAAATTAAGTGAATTTGCTATGGAAAGAGGAATTAAATTGCATTATTCTTCAAATTATTATCCACAAGGGAATGGGTTAGCAAAGTCTACAAATATAAATTTAATTAGGATTCTCAAGAAAATTGTCATTGAAAACCAAAGAAATTGGCATGCTGCTCTTCCTAACACTTTATGGGCTGATAGGGTCACTCCCAAGAATGCTCTAGGGGTTTCCATGTACACCTTAATTTATGGGAAATAGGCTATACTCCCACCAAACATTCTTTTACCTTCACTACAGTTAACCCAAGCATCTAGAGGATCCAACAGTCGAGTTATGCAATCAGTAATTAATACCCTGCTGAAACTTGAGGAAGAAAGAGAAAATGCCATAAATAAGTTTAACTCTCATCAATGCAATATTAAGAGATGGTTTGATAACCAAAAATCAGGGAAGAAATAATTTGAGGTAGGTAACTTAGTTCTAAAGTGGGACCAACCCCACGAGGAAAAGGGAAAGCATAAATAGTTTCAACATTTATGGCTTGGCCCTTACACTATCACTGAGAAACTTGGCCCCAGAACATATAGATTACAAAATATACAAGGGGAAGTGGAAACTCTTCCTATAAACAACCAATCTCTCAAGCAATATTTCTCTTAGTTCTAGGAATACCTTTGTACATAAATAAAATTTCCTTGTATTGTTTTATTGCTTGTTTTAGTCTAGTTGTTATTTCTTTAGGACCAAATGCGATTTGCTTTGTTTTGAATCATTGAATAAAGTTAGCTCAATAGTCAGAGTGATGAATGGAAAACTGTGATCTAATATTATTCATGGATTTACCTCAAAAGAATGACTTATCATTTATTTAACTGTAAAGTGCAAAAAGAGTAAGCTATGCATCTAAATTTGTTTTAATCTTTTAAAACTTTAATATATATTGAATTAAAATGGATTTATATATCTTAATTGCACCAAGAGTAGCGAGGTGCTTACAACCTAGTATGGGGGAGATGTGTAACGTAATGTAACGATGCCACATTATGTACTAAAAATAAAAAGTAATTAAAAAAATTATGTCGACTCATAAAATAAAAAATAATTAAAAAAATCCATATCCGCTCATAAAATAAAAATTTAAAACCAAATAAAAAGCCATTAAAAAAATATCACCTCAAAAAATTGGATGCCTCATCCCCATTTATGATGGATCTATGCTAATGTTAATGGAGATTAGATGGACCAAATATTTAACATAATGTAAATAACATATTGTAAAATAATAAAAAATTCAGATATAACTGAAGTTTTTTTTCCTTAAAATTTTTAATCATAATTTTAGATATTTCTCTAATATAAGACTAACTAAACAAAAACTTACATGTAATTTATTTTAAAGAATTAAGTAATACCACACAAACTTTACATGTATGTTTTTTAAAGAATTGAGTAATACTTGAGCTCTAATGCCAATAGCTTCTAGCTGCAATGAGATTCCCATCTTGTAGGGTTCTGAATTCAATATTATTGTCCTTCTTATGGAGTTTTCTATGACCTGCAACAAAACATAACCATACATTATGAGCTCTAAAATGCAGTCATGTACAATCTTGTCGAAAAAAGTTTCTTGGCTTTGCATTGTCAAACGAAGCATCCCCAAAATTGTCTTAGAGTTTGAAATACAATTGTCTTGAATAAAAAAACCGGGTTGATCACTCCTAGGCATTGGTTATTTGCCCCTCCAATAAGGAAAGAAAGCATTCAGAGCATTCAAGGGTTCAACATTTGACTCAAATGGTGCAATGAGCATTCGAGGAACAATATCATTCTTGGACACTTCAAGAAGTCTTACATCTCCCACTAAAGGGTTACCAAATGTTATATAAAAAGAAGATCTTTGCCTCAGCCTTTTTTCAGTACCCATAGTATGGCCAAGGTTGCAACTACCCCTCCTAAGCAATGACCCACAAATATAATGGGTTTGAGTCTCTTTTGTTTCAAGTCTGTATAAATCTACAATTGATTGATCATATAATACCAGATAAAATGTTAATTTCTACTTTAAATTCAAAAACATCCTCTCCAATAAGTAAAGAAGCACTTATGAAACTGTTTCACTTTGTCCTGACAATTGTACTTAGATAAATCAATTTACCTTTGCTTGGAAATTTGTATTCTCCATAACATGCAATAACAACTTAAGATCTCCCTGATGGACGAAGGCTAGTTGATCAGCAGTACCCTTGAAACAACCAGAGAATACTTTTTTGTCAGTTTGGAAATTTCCCTCTCCATATTTGCTCCCTTTGACAATGAAACCTTCTATTCTATGAAATGAAGGGAAACCAACATAAGCAATGCCTTCATACTCATTTAGACTATAACTTTTTGAGTGTGAATTTTCCCAAGACTTTGGCAATATTCCACATGAAGCAAGAAAAGTTGTAGTCTTCTGACCGACAAAATGATTAAAAGAATTTGATTTGATTGCTAAACATGACTCTTCCAAAGCCTTGGAACTTAAAGGAAGAAACATTGGAGTCTCCTGACTAATAATAAACCGACAACCATATTTTTGTAAATTAGCAACATGTGGGTACCCAAGATTGGATCCATCTCAACATAGGATTATGTAGTGAAAAGGTCAAAGTTGCAATGTTTTGCAATTCGGAACATATCAACATTGAATGATTCCCAATTCATAAATAAGTGTATTAAAAATGCCCACTTGCCACATTTTTGTAGATCCGTAGATGACCAAAGTCAACAAAAATACAACAATAGCTTCATCACCTGAGATGAAGATTAAAAATATTAATGAAAAATCACTCTATAAGATTACATATACACGCACATTGCTTCTAAATAGGCACTACCATTAAATATTGTATTAAACTCCCATTACGAATGCGGTAGTTGGCCTCCCGCCTTCACCAAAGGATGGATGAGGTCATCCAAAGGACTGACGAGTCAGTGATGACCTACCTGGGACTTCTAGCTTACCTGTAGATGAGCATACAATATATGTATTTTAAACCATTGAAAGATTAGTTTTCTCTTCCCCTACATAATAGGAATGGGGTTGATTGTATACCTTGCAACAATAAAAACCCCATGGCCATTTATTAATATATGGTCTGCCCATCCATAAGAAAACCCGTAGCTTCTTTATCACGAATAGATTCAAAGGGAATTTTGAGTGCGAGCCAAAAGAGACAACGAGATGCCATTAATAGAGATGCATTGCATGGCAAGCTTGAAATGATGGGGAGTATCAATATATCCCAATGTCAATATCTCAATTACTGACTCGGCCTTGTTAGTATAGAGGACAAGCATGAAATTTTTTAACATTCAAGGCCATACACTTATCAAAAGCTGATTCGCTAATTGTCCTTACTTAATATGTGTAGATCCTTGCACTAACTCTAAGTAGTAAATTATAAATCGGATAGGTAGAAATAGATGCCAGGGATAGAGAGTACCTATTAATTTCAAATATATGGGATCTGGTGCAGCATCACTCTACCCAACTCGTGGTTTGTTGTTGCTTACTCAGTTGCTATGGTGTGTTGCTGTCTACTTTGCACTCCTTTCTCTACGCGTCCTTCTTCCAACATCATCAACCTAACAACATCAAACTTGCGTGCAAAACAATACTTGATACACTGACAAGACAACTGCATTTGTTGGGTTTCTCCAAGATTGCACAGGACATTTCAAGAGAACACACCATCGTCGGTCAAATCATACTATGATACACGTGGTGGCTTCGTATTAGAAGGGAGGCTTCATATTGGAAAGGCGAGGCAAGAGACACTTTTTTATTAAAAGCGTGCAGGAAAACACATGGCGCTCGTTGGTTGGATCGAGTGACAATGAAAATGGTACATGGTTTTAGAGATATTGCTTACAATAGAATTCGTTAGCTATTGGTTTAGATTTGTTGGAGGTTGTTGAGTCTCTCAACCTCTATCCCAATATTTAGAATAAGTTGGATCTCAGACCAACTATGTATGTGAGTGTAATTGAATAAGATATATATATTATTTGTGTGTAGTTAGTGTGCTATTGCTACTTTTCCAAATTTTGAGTTGGTATTAAAGCTTGGTTGGGCTTAGATCCCTCACAGGAGTGCCCAAGAATATGAGATATGAGAAGTAATCTGCTTTAGGCGTAGGTTAGAGTAGAGTGTGTTGTTGTGTGTGTCATTTTTTTTCTGTGTGAATGATTGCTAGAGTGTGATTTGTGGAGATCGTTGTCGTGAGACCGCTGCCCAGTAGATCGCTGAAGAGATAGCTGCTTGTTTGTTGACTATTGTTGTTTGGAGATACGATGCACTGAGATCGAGTTGTCCACTATGAAAGTCTACCTGCCACTGCTGCATACAGGGAGATAGGAGCGATCTGTAGAATTATCGTTGAGGTTGCTGTATTAAAATTATTCGCCCACCTGTCAAATTATTTGCAGATCGTCCTGAAATTTTCCAGATCCATCATTCACCTTTAGAGTTGATATGTGGAAATCCATAGCTCAATCCTACATCTGTAATGTGAAAAGGAGAATATGCAAAGCTGCCCATAGATCCATATCCGAGTCAATATCACTCTTCGGAAGTCTGTTCCGATCTATCTTGCTCGGTCCCTTGCGATCAGTGGAACCATTGCATGCTGATGGTCGTATCTGTGTACAACTATCAAGATCATGAATGGTCTGTTGCTCAATATGATCATTATCGCAAAGAGTTGAATACCGGCTATAATTCAAAGGCATGGAAGATCTACTGTTGTGTGTGATCCTGATGGTGTTCGAATTTCTTCAGATGCAAATATGTGGTGTGATACGTGTTTGTTCATGTGCTATTTTATTCTTCAAGTATAGTGTGCAAAAATTCAAATGATGCAGAACCACATAAAACAAGCCAATTAAGTTTAATGCTGATGTGACCCGTTGTGCTCTGGGAGCATTAGTTACAAATTGTTCTTAATAAGGTTAAGGTCAAGCTGATGTGACTCGTTGTGCTTCGGGAGTGTCAGTTACAGGTTATTTTTATGTAAGGTCAAGTTGTATTATTGACTGCTGAAGATATTCTGTATTCAGAATACTATCCTATATAACTGGTGAATAGCGCGGAGAGCTGTGGATTCATAGATGGTGGCAATTCCATAGAATGATTTAGTATCAAGATTGTCCTTCAGGAGGTCAAGAAGCGTAAATTCTGCAAAGTATGTCAATGATGGTCAGAAGCGGTTATATGCTCTGGGAGCATTAGTTACAAATTGTTCTTAATAAGGTTAAGGTCAAGCTGATGTGACTCGTTGTGCTTCGGGAGTGTCAGTTACAGGTTATTTTTATGTAAGGTCAAGTTGTATTATTGACTGCTGAAGATATTCTGTATTCAGAATGCTATCCTATATAACTGGTGAATAGCGCGGAGAGCTGTGGATTCATAGATGGTGGCAATTCCATAGAATGATTTAGTATCAAGATTGTCCTTCAGGAGGTCAAGAAGCGTAAATTCTGCAAAGTATGTCAATGATGGTCAGAAGCGGTTATATTTTAAATGAATCAACTGGGAAGCTCGAAAGTGTGTTGAAGAAAAGAGCGGAAGCCGTGAGATTTCAGAGTGGGTGTAAGTGCTAGTGAAGACCATATCAGACAATTGTGACATGAGACAAAGTTGTATGTGTTTTAATGTTTGTTATTTGCAATGTAAGCAATAAGGGAGGGTGTTAGAGATATTGCTTACAATAGAATTCATTAGCTATTGGTTTGGATTTGTTGGAGGTTGTTGAGAGATTCTCTCAACCTCTATCCCCATATTTAGAATACGTTGGATCTCAGACCAACTATATAAATGTATTGTATATGAGTGTAATTGAATAAGATATATATATTATTTGTGTGTAGTTAGTGTGCTATGGCTGCTTTTCCAAATTCTGGGTCATGGTTTTACAAACCCACCTTCGGATAGAAAAATGCCTTCGGTGTAAAAATTCATTACAAGTTTACCATTGAATTGATTTATAAAAATATTTTACATAATAATTCTCAATATAAATGACATTCTCAGCCGCATACGAATTACGCTGGAGATTTGATTGAAAAGGTTTATGTAAATTCAACAAATGTCAAGCAAATATATATACATGCCCATTTAGCTGGGCCAAAACTTATTTACGATACAGACTTCTTGTGTCCCCAGAGGCAAGTGCGGGAGGGCCGTTGGATGTTTTCCATTTATAACTAGGTTGGGAGTTGTCTCCAGGGATTTCTGTCAACCATCCAAAACTTAAATAAACCATACCATTGCCATTTAACTCTCGTGCCAATCTTGCTTGAGGGCACCTTGAGGAAGTGCATGTAGCCAAGTAATATATATATATATATATATATATATATATATGCACCGACTGTTGTGGGTTGTGTGATAAGTAGAGTATTAATCGTTGAATTTGATGATTGGGAAGAGCGTCGGCTTAGCTACATGCACTCCCTCAAGCAAGCTTGGCATATGGAAATGGTCATCTGATTCCTATCCCCTCCAAACTCGTGGTGCTCAGAATGCCAAGAACGAGGGGACAAGGATATGGAGTCACAACCAATTTTAGTGAATTAAATCACCTTTGAAATATGATCTCGGGAAATAAGTTGTGAGGTCCCAAAAGGTCAAAATGACGATTACAAATCTTGAGTTGGATAACATCGATGAAAACTAGAGTAATTAAGCAATGTGCTAGATATTTTGAACATACTTCAAATGAGTTTCGGTTCTTCGTACTTCAAGAAAATATAGACTAACTAAAAATAGACTATACCTAAAACTTTTTCCAGATCAACTTGAATCATTAAAGAGATCAATTATTCGTCAATGAACCCAAAAATATACTCATAAATGGTAACTTTTGTTAATGCATTCTAGCATGATGATGTTAAGGTCAAGTGTGCACTAAGTCTGACAAAGTTAACTCAATATGGTGGACAACGGTAGAAAAGGCCATAATCGATTAGTTCAATGCTTCTTTTCTCAAGACAATAGTATTACAATATGATCACCATCTGTTTGAAGTCACACAATGCTTTAGGATTAAGACTTAGATCCGTTCTTTTCTTATAGGATTTGTTTACAGTATGGGCATTTAGAGTTTAACAAATCACTTCCATATGGTATTGTATATTAATTACCCAAAATCTGAGTTGACAAGATATACAGCTAAGTTAATTAACCCAAATCGCATTGGCAAAATAATGAACATTGAGCTTTTATTTCAAACCTTTTACATGAGATTTGATTATGTCATAAGTCAAATACATCACCACTAATGTTGAAATCAGATAATCAGATATACACCAGGATACTTGCCAAAATTTAAAATTACTAGAGATACTATAAAGCAGTTCTGCCCTAACATTAACCAGTAAATTCAATAATCAATGATATGGTGGTCCGTTGGTGGGGATAGATGGATTTCATTCCATCCACCCGAGTTCCATTCCATCAATTAAAACAAAGTAGAAATAACGATTTTCAGAATAATGCCACAACTTGAGGGCCTAGAATTAGATTCTATGCAAATCGTATCTAGAATTTATTATATATGATAATGTAAAGGAATCTGAATTTACTCAAAGTACTCCAAATGCAAAGCGCTCTAAATCGACTAAACAAAGTTAATTATTTCATTAGAAATACAGAACATTTAAATTCAACATTTTCTTTATTAATCGACATATATAAATAAAATGGCAACTCAACTTTTGATTTTTCAATGGAACTAATACAATGTTCCAAGTGAATAGCAGAAATCAATCAATTAAACAATTACCAACCATAGACTTGGTTGAAGTGCCAAATGCTACGAAGAGCTACTGGAGTCTCCATTGCAGGTCCACCAAATACCACCCTACCAACTCCCTAAGGGTACTCTTCTTCTTCAGGGACCCCAAGCCGCATTGGGATTGAATGCAGAGAATTCCGCTAGCGTAGTTAGAGTGTGTAGATTGCACTAAAAGGGCTCCCATCCTCATTCGCACGATAACAGACCAAAATCTCAGCAATCACCAAATAAAATGGGCATCATCTATGCGATCCAACAATAGGGAAGGGAGGTGTGTAAGCTTCATGCTATCCGCCACTCTTTATAGCTTTGAGAACATTTCCATGTGTCTCTCACACGCATAATTAGGAATTATATATTTACTTGTTGTTTTATTATTCACCCACTCATATGTCACTTTACTCACTAATTCATATTTTTCCATTTATTTATTAAAGATTTACCTTCACCCGCTTTCCTATTTTTGTGTGTGTTTGCTTGGAGTTCACTAAGTCTTAATTTAATAATTCAGTCATTTTCTTTATGCACAAGTTAATTCCATTTACAATTTACAATTTATGTTTTTTTTTTCCTATTTGGCCATAATTTTTTTTTTTTTTCCTGGGAAAAAGTCCGTAATTTTATTTCAAAAAGATGATTAAAATTACATATTGCAGATGTAGTGAGATCAACAAGGATCCCTACATTTTCACATATTGTCCCATATATGCAGAAAAACAGCTTGTATGAGCTGAACCAAAAGAAAGAAAACTAGAGAATGTTGCCACAAGAAATAGAACTCAGAAATATCCATCACGCTCCATCAAAGCCTGAATGCAAACACGCAGGCCCAGCCATAGAGATGGCGAGATTCGGTCTCATTTCTTTCCAGAGAAGCAAGCAGAGTTTTCTTTGTATAACCCACATTAACGTCTACCTTGTCGACCTTCGTTTTCGATCTCAGATATCTTGGAAACCCTCTCTTGGAATGCCACAAATCCGGGTCTGCAGGAATGCTGCACCTCTGCTGCTTCTGCTGCTCCCAACATTATCAAACGATCCTAAGCCTGCCATTCTTGTTCAAACCACAAGAAACCCGCTCCTGCAAATCCAAACCCTAAGCACAACCCTGAGGCAGAGAGTACCTCAAATTTGAAGCGGCAATCTTCGCTGAGATTCAAACTCTCAATCACAACGACTGAGAAATGTGTGTGCCAGAAACGGACCAGACAGACATCTCAGTAAAATCGACAGGCCAAGAAGGGAATGAAAGTTATGAGAGCGGCGAATGCGGAGGGATCAGAAACCTATGGCATCCCCCAATCTGCATCCGCCAAGAACCATTGAGGGATCCGAATCTGCAGGTCGAAGCCTGTGTGAAGCAGGAAAACGCCGCTAAGATCGCAACCCTCGCCAAGATCGACCTGGTATCAGCCGTTGCCGCCACGCCGTCAGTGGGAGACCAGCTCGAGGTGGAGTGAGCTGGGTCGATGGCGGAACAATGCGGATACAGTGTTGTCACCCACCGGCCTCCAAGAATCCGCCAAATGCAGGCCGTCGCAGGAGTGCCGCCGCCGTTGTGGAGCCACCGTTGGAGCTTGGAAACCGCACCTCACCGCCACAGGACCCTCGCCGTCGTCCAATACTGGACTCAGAAGGATTCTGTGACCAGGGATAGAGCCCTGGCCGCCGAGATCAACTCGGATCGGCTCAAAACCCTAGGTTGCAGAGCTCCATCCCCCAGTGTGTTCTCAATGTCAAATTTTGGCCATAATTATTTAAACCCATTTCATTTCTTTTTTTTTTAAATAAACAATTTTATCCCCTTGTGTATTTTATTTTATCAAGGTGTTTCATTTCAACGAGCATATCAACGGTGCTATGACTTCCTTCATGCCTTTCAAATATTCCTTTTACATTGGTGGGGATTGATGCGACAGTTGAGGCCACGTTAACTCAGTCACGTCAACCCTGCTAAGAGACTCATGGTTCCTGAGGAATAAGGTGGTGTCTTTATTGCGCCCCCCAGTAGATGCTCATGGGTGACTGAGCCCGTGGCCTTCCCTCATGGAAACATGCATCTTACTAGAAAAATCCTCTCTCGCTTTTCAACCCGTTGCATGGAATAAATTGCTAGTCTTATGGTGTCTCTTCCCCATTCAACCCCATTACGTTTATGTGGACTGATGGGAAATCACAATCCTGCACCTACACGTGTAAACACCATGAGCATCAAAACATTCTAAGCATAAAATATAATACATCAAATGGTACCATGTTAACGTCACCTGACGTGGTTACCTGACTCAATCTAGAGTCTGTGCGGTATCGACGCAACCTTGTGTTATATGTACCCGTCTTTCTCTGTCACACTTGACAACCCGTCAAATCACGTGATACATAATGCATGAACATAACTGCATTTATTAACCATCATTTTATAAATTTTATGGCAACATAAACATCTAATTAACATCATTCATCTCATTCATAAACAATAACTTTAAACATTCAATTTATTAATAAAGGTACTAGTTTTCAAGTTCCAATGCCAAGGCGTTTCCACACATAAATGGGTCATTCATAATCGAATGCCCTCAAACAATAACATAGTATAATAGTCAAGGTCCAAAGTAAAAGCGAGGCACTACAAACATAGATTGCAATACTCCTTTTTTTATTCGAAAAAGAGTTACATTATGATAGATCCAATTTTCACAAGTCATGAGTGAAATTGCAATATATCCTCTTTCCTTAGAAAAAAATGTAATATGCTAAAGACAAATCACAATATGCTCATTGGGACAAAAGAGAAGAAGTAATATGGCAATACCAAATTCACAATATCACTTGTATCAATAAAAGTAATATGAAAAATCCAAATTCACAATGTATCCTTTATCCATAATATGTCAATACTAAATTCACAATATGCCCCTTATAAAAAAAGTGATAAGTCAAAACCAAATTCACAATATGTCTCTTAGAAAAAATAGTAATATGCTGAAAACAAATTCACAATACCACCCTTTATAAAAAAGAGAAGAAATATCCCTTGTAAAAAAATTTGTAATATGCCAAAGTAAAAACTCCATAAACAAAAAAATTGAATTAAAAAAAGAAGACCAATATTCCACTTGTAGTAAAATAGTAGTATAAAGTTAAGGATGTGAATTCAGTGGTGGATATCACTTCATTCTTTTTAATAATTCACTTAGTAAGTGAGTGCTAATATGAACAAAAAGGCATGGCATTTTGAGTATATATTAAAATGGTAGGTATACCTTGAGTATGTATGTGGTAGCATTGTGAAAATGTTGGTATGATTAACCATTGTTGAGTGCAATGGTGGCTTGGATGAATAATCAAGTAAGTTTATGATCATTCCAAGGCTTGGTCAACGTATGGTAAGTGGTTAAACCTAATTGATTGAATTAATCAAATAAACCCCTTATCTATTAACATAAGTACGAGGGGGAGGGAGGCACCTTGTCTAACAAATACATTTAACATAATATTGATAACATATAATAAATAATAATTGAGTAGGAAGTACATAAATAATTACATGAATACATATGTTATCTGCATTAGATTTAATGCATGTGAATGTACTTTGTTCACTTCAATTGTTGAAAATATGTGTTGACAACTGAAATAATGAAATTGTTGACATGTTTTAGTTTTGGAGTTCCTACAAGGAACCACCGGTTTGTATAGGAGAGAATCCATGCAAATATTGTATGTTAACACAATCAGTGAACCGGCTTGGCAATGGTTATTTGAGTGCTTGTGAATCTAGTTTGTGTATTAGCTTGACGTTGGGTATTTGAATACATGTTTATTTAGATGCTTAAATACATTGAATAATGGAATATTAGATTGCATTTATTATGTGTTGGAAAATGCTAGATAAACTTCAGTTTCAAGATTGTGTTTGCATTGGTGAGGTCATGACTATGACTGTAAAGATTAAGAAAGGTTGAGGGAAAAAATACAATATGATAAAGCCAAATTTCACAAGTCATGAGGACAATTGCAATATTTTTTTTAATATGAAAACAATTTTAATATCCCAAAATTGAAATTGCAATATCATTTTTCCTTAGAAAAAAATGTAATATGCTAAATCCAAATTCACAATATGCCCCTTATCCATAAAAAGTAATATGCCAAAGCCAAATTCACAATATGTCCCTCATATATATATAAAAAAAGCGATATGCCAAAACCAAATTCACAATATGCCCTTATAAAAAAATGATGTGCCAAAACCAAATCAGCAATATGCCCCTTACAAAAAAAATTGTAATATGCCAAAGTTAAAACTCCATAAATTGAAAAAACTCATACCCTTGAACTTTCTTTTTCGAACTTCTTCTCTCTTTTATTTTCATGCTTGATTTGAATGATCTGAGTGATTTGAATGTGGAGAGTGAGTGACATTAAGAGTCTATACATATAACGCCCGAGATTTTGTTGAATCCAAATTTGTCGACCCGATGGGAATCTAGGGAAAATATTGTGTAGACTCAATATAGGTTCTTAGGCCGAAGTGTACCAAAACTCTCGGTCGATACTTTTAAATAACCATGCGTTAGTTTTGCAGTGGAAAAACTCTCGACCGGGACATTTAAAAGCTCTCGGCCGAGATTTCTTCTCGACTAAAAGTTTATAGTCAACGAAAACATACAATTTTTCGGTAGTTTTCACGAACATGTCAATTCAACCAAGTCAAAACCCTGCCAAATATTAGAATTATATGTCAACGTTTATACCAATAGATTCATATTTGAATCTAGTTTTTCATGGTATAAGAATTTATGATTTTCGATAAGGATTGCCATTTTTTACTATTTTTTTTCTTGACTTTATCATTAAGAATTTTATTGAGCTAAAAAGTGGTTATAATGAAAATTCAATATCATTAAAATGACGACAAAAAAATATAAAAAATCACCTCGTAGTTCCTTGCATTGTCATCTTCAAAAGGGTAGTTTTCATTTTTATGATCATAGTCACATTAAAAAGAAAATTTAGGGTCAGCAACATGTGTCGATCCAACACCATTTTTTTAATGTATGCTATTTCAATAAATAGTAAAAAATAATATGGAAGTCTAAAAAATATGAAAATTGCATAGATATATAAGGGCCTCACTTGATGTCTCCGCCAGGTTAGGCTATGTAATCAGAGTTGGTGAGGTAAGGCCCCTTTAGGTGGTTCCCCTGTGAATTCTTCCCGTAGACATAGAATTCCTCTCTGGGGTTGTGAACCACATTGAAAAAAATATGGAAGTCTAAAAAGTATAAAAATATATAGTCCAAACACAAGTGAAATCTATGTAGATCGTGACCATATATTTTTCCCCTAAAATGGATAGCCATCTCTAAAACACATCAGGGGAATGTAGGTCACTTGTTATCCTTGCCTAAAATTTTAAAGTATATGCAGTTGGTGTCCGTAAAATTTATCCCACTATATGTCCATAAATAATTTTTAAAAAAATGAGTATGGAGCTAAGACAATTATCTAAAACTCTTGTGTTTACTTCAAAGTCAAATTCTGAAGGAAAGTATGGCTTTAGAGGGGTTGAAGTTGAAAAAACATAAAATTTTCAATTTTCTTTGTTAAAAAGAAGCAAAAGTGTTACCCAACTTCATGTTTTCACCCATAATTTTATTTATTATACATACCTTTGTATGTTCACTTACTTTGTAATTTACATGTTTGCTCTTATAAAAAGAAAAATGTGTAATATTTACCTTATCCGCAAATTTTGTAGAACTTTACCATTGACTATCCCAAGTACACAGTTAATTTTTTCTCTTTGAAATTTATTTATTTCTATGGCAATTTATTCTACATAAATTTGTACTGACACCTTCTTTTTGTCTCTTATTTCAGCTGGAAGCATATGAGGTGCTTTTCCTTTGAAACTCTCATTATTCAGTGGTTTTCGAATTGAGGCTAAGGGCTAAGTTACACTTAAATCCTTTAGCTTCTACTATAGTTTATTATACGACTATGTCGTCGTAATACTGTAGCAATTAATTTCGATTATTTGACTTTTATCTTGATGTAGATTCGATAGGGTTTTAAAATGATATATGTTCTAACTTGTTAATATTTTGTTTTTACTACCAATACACCCGTTGATTACCAATGTGGGGTTTATTTTTCCGCATTTCTTCGTTCCTTTCCAACTTCCAGGTATTTAGCCTTGAATAATGCTTTTATTTCTTTAGTATGCAATTTTGTGTATAAATTCCTCATTTGGGTTACTATAAATTCCTCGTCCGGGTTACTCTTTAACCCTAAAATCTTCTTTACTTTATTGTTAACACTATTATATCTTCTTATGAAAATTCCTATCTAATAAGATACAAATACAAGATTTATCCCTTCAATTATAAGCAACGATATAAGTTTGCTTATGAGAAGCTGTAGCTTTACTAGTGTATTACTACAATTCCTTTCCAATGGATATAATATGAAATTTGTACTTCTATACACACTGGAATGACTAATGTTTCACTAGAAAGTAATGAAATACTTTTTACTTAATTAAATCAAGAAACATAATTTTAGATTTCAATTTTGTGTTTTTTGTTTTAAATGTGGTGTTTCTATCCATCATGTATACTAATAAAGTAAAAATATTGTAATGCATCTATATTCTCTATTTACTAATTTTCTCACGAAAAACAACTGAATATAACATAAGTATCGAATTCACAATTCAACTAGAAAGAAAATGAATATATTATTTTGTATTTTACATTCATAAATGTTTACAGAACTTCAACATAATATTGCTACTTCGAGATACTTATCTATTTAGTCTTTGAATAATCTGGAACCACTAGGGAAGGCCCACAAACCTACCAACCGTAGGCCTACTAAGTGTCTTATTAGCAGCCACCCCCAAGACGAACTATGATATTGTAAAGAAAAAAAAAAATCAACAAATATTTTGTTCATAAGTGTTTCTATTTTAGAGTTATACTCTGCATCAATCATCCTCTGAGACAATCTTGAATACCTAAACACACCTAACACCTCTCTCTTGGGTGCTCATAATAACACACAAAATTTCTTTTATATTCCCTTTATGCTATTATCAATTGCATCAACATACCTCCCCCCTTTCTCTAATACTTGGAACCCCTCTTAAAAGTGTTCCCCTTTCTTGATTCTTTAAATATTGTCTACTCATTACATGGAGTATGACTATTTTTAGGAGATCACTCAATTCCTTAAGCTTGACACATGGCAATAATTATCCTTTTTAAGACTAAAGTTTGGTGTCCCACTTTCCTCTCACAATGTCACGATTCCCTTCTCGGCCCCCTTCTCTTGTGTGGCATGCCCAACCATCTTCAAAAAAAAAAAAAAAAAAATTACATATGAATATTTTTTTTCTGACTTTACATAAATGCCACCATTAATATCTCAAGGTGGTTATTTTAATCAACTACTTTAATTGAATGTCACGATTCCCTTCTCGGCCCCCTTCTCTCGTGTGCCATGCCCAACCATCTTCAAAAAAAAAAAAATATTACATATGATTTTTTTTATTTTTTTTTGACTTTACATAAATGCCACCATTAATATCTCATGGTGGTTATTTTAATCAACTACTTTAATTGAGTGTAGCTATTCACTAACAATTTTAAATTCAACAAAAAACTAATTAAAATGTAATAATTTTGGGATATTACACTCCCTCCCCCTTCAAACAAGACCATCCTTTGTGTTCAAGATTTTCAAAACCTGTCAATCTTGGAATAGAAATGGATATGCCATCTTCATGGAATCCTCCATTTCCCAAGTAGTCTCCTTGGGTTTGCAATGTTTCCATTGCACTTTACTTTTTTACTCCTTTGTGTTCAAGATTTTCAAAACCTGTCAATCTTGGAATAGAAATGGATATGCCATCCTCATGGAATCCTCCATTGCCCAAGTGGTCTCCTCGGGTTTGCAATGTTTCCATTGCACTTTACTTTTTTACTTGAGTGATGGCTCGGTTCTGAAGCAATGCCTCTCTTTTGTCTAGGATGCACTGGGGTTATGACTGGAACTCTCCTTTCTAGCATACTCTCTTTAGCTACACTTGCTCTTTCATCCTCTTTATCTCAATTTTCTTGTGGATGGTTATCCAAGCCCAAAATGTTTATCCATTTCTTCTCTTATCTTGGAATGCTTCCAAGGTCTTTAGTGATTTAGAATATACCTATTTTAGTCATCACAACAAACAATAGGTTATATCCATATCCATCAATGACATACATATATTTGTATTTAACAAACCAAATATGCTTAACAATGAATTACTTATTTTGTGTATCCCTATTCTCGCTTCATAAAGTTTTCATAGTTTATATTCTACACAACATAAGGTTACTTCTTTCACTAATAATAAAATAATAGTAATAAATTTTAAAGGAAAAGAGACAAAACTATTTTTCCGTATTTCAACTTATCTCCTTGTGGTTTTTACTCAAATTTCAAGTGAGAGTACTCGTTGGATGCATAATTCAATTCTGCATCCAACAAGTACCCACGTTGCATACTTTTGATGGACCCCACCCCATGAAAAACGAGAAATACATAAAAGTAACACATTTTTCATGGGGTGGGGTCCATAAAAAGTATGCAGTTTGGGTACTCATTGGATGTGAAATTGAATTATGCATCCAACGAGTGCTCCGACTTGAAATTTGAGTAAAACCACAGAGAAAAGTTGAACATATGAATTAAAAAAGTAGTATTTTTATGACAAATATGCCAAGTCAACCATTATAGTTAACTCATTTTCTTGAAATTCTATTGATTCTCGAATTTTAATGCATCAATGGCTCATTTTCTTATAAGGCCCATTTTAAATCTCAAATTTGCTCTAATCAATTAATTAATCATGAAAGTGTGTACATTTTCATCATTTGTTATATTTGTAATATAATTCTAACAAATATTCAATTATCTAACAAATAAGGTTGGTTGAATGTCTATAACATGCTTGTCCAACTAGTATATTCCCATCCTTTGCTTGGACTCAAAGTAAGATCAATATTTTAATGCTATAAAACAAGGTAATATTAAGAAAGTAATGACAATATATAAACATAAATTTAAACAATTCCTTGAGTAGTTCCTGGCTTCTAGGAACAATGACAATGCACCCTATGAAAGTAACTTTACTTCCCAGCTTTAGGCTAACAAGAAAATCCCAATAGCTAAAGGGGGTAACCCTCATGCAAAAGATATTCAACATCACACATTGTGTATGAAGAAATTAAAATAAATAGGATAAGTCATGTAAAAGTATGATAGAAGATATGAAGAACAAACTACACAACTTATCTTACAGAAACGACCATCGTAATCTTACTATCCTAGGATATTAAACAATAAGAAATGGAAGAAATAAAGAAGCTACTTCAACACTATCAAGTAATGTCTGAAATAGAACATATAGAAGCTAATGCTAATGGAGGGTGGTAGTCCAAGACTCATACAACTTTAGAGGAAATCTTGCGAGCACCAGCCTGATGTTACAATATGCAACTATTTTAGACATGCATTAATGAAACCACGAGATATTGATACTCAAAGCGTGTATAATGGAGTACTAAATAGCAAGTCACTGTCTAAACGTAACTACTTAACACTGACTATCTTTACATTCAAAGCTCAACTAATATAACACCATGTAATCGTAAATATTGTTCATAGGTGGAACATACATCATTCAAACCTTAAATAACTTGGAAAAGAAAGTGCATGATGGAACACTGAGCAAGTCAATTATTGTAAACCATACTTTCCAATAAGCTTCATTATATAATGAGAACAAATGAGAAAAAATCATGAAATAACAAAGAGTCAAGAACTTGAAATAACATAGAGATATCAAAATTGTGCAAAAATGTCTTTACAGACTTCTCATAACTTAAACTAACTATCAACAAACTAAAAGTCCCTTCCAACTCTGCTTGAGTCGACCCTCCTTTGACAACTTTTTTTTGTGTTAAATAACTTACAACTCTAACTGTCAATCTATTATGCAATGCTAACTTATGCCCAAAAAAATAGACAATTCTAACCAAATCCCATCATTAAGACTTCCATAGAAACATTCCCCAGTTAGATCCAATTTAGAGTCCTTTTTTATGCCAAGTGCCCTTCGTTGGTCTTAGTTTCTCTAAATTTTGAGATTTATGTTTGGTGGATCTATGATCTTCATCTCCAATTAGTTATCTTGGAATTTAAATGTCGACTTCCTTTTACTTCCTTTGTATGTCTTTGTTTTGTTCCTTGGAACAATGAATTTGAGCTCTAAGCCATCCTCAACTTGGAATCATGCATACCTCTCAACCTATATTTCTTTAATTAGTCATCTCACACTAGGTTAAAGCAATTAAGGCAAATAAAAATCACAAGATGACAATGTCCCTACCCATAAATTTACTTTCTTTAATTAGTCATCTCAAAGGAAAATAAAAATCACAAGATGACAATGTCCCTACCCATAAATTTAATGTTCAATGCAAATTCATTTGAAATATTTTAATGAAAATATAGTTTTTTTTATTACTAATGTAATTTTTTATTTATTTAAAATAAATTAAAGACGATAATCAAATTGAATAAAAATTAAAAAAATTTATAATAAAAGTATAAAACTGATCAACAAAAATAATGCAATTTGAAAAATAATATAAAAAGTTTAGAATTCTATGAAAAATAAAAAACATCAAACCAAAAACCTAACATATACAAAGCCAAAAAATTCATTAAAATGAGTTGAATAATAAATTATATTTGATATTATTGAAATTTGGTAAATTTTTATTCAAATTATTATCAAAATACATGAGTAAATTTTCATAATATAATGAATTCAAATTATCTATATTAAATAATATAATGAATTTTATATTCAAATTATTTAAAATATAGATGTAATATTTACAATTTTATTAAATAAATAAATAAAATTAATCATCTTTTAATTAAAATAATTAATTTAACTCTTAATCACTTAATTTTTTTTAATTATTACCTAATATATTTTTTTCATTGAAACGAATAGAAAAATGTATTTAATGAGAAGGTCACGGCAATAGCCTAAACGACCTGGTTACAATTTTCCAAATGAATCTACTTTTGATCTTATTTTCTATTACAGATTTCATTCATCCTGCCAGATTTTTGCTATCAACATCATGTGGTGCCAATTTTATTTGCTAATTATGAACTGTCAGTTCATATCTGCCTGTATGTAATCTTGATTTGCAACAATTCTGTTTTCCTATTCCTATTTTCAATTTTTATCAGACTAATTTTGTCATACCCTTGATTGCCTATGTTGGTCAACTCCATTGCCTTTGATTCTGCGCCAATTCATATTCCTTATATGGGTTCTGTGCCAATTCTATAGCTTCGCAGTTGTAGATTAAAACGCCCTTGTATGTATACATCTTCGCTTGATTGCTCCAATTATGCAATTCCACGCTTCAGATGGATTAATGGCTCCACATTTCTGAAATGATTTGATTTTTTTTCAGTAGAATTTATTATATTTGAAATCGATCAAGTTTCCTCATCTAGTTAGCTGTCCTATGTGATCAAGTTTTCCTCATCTAGTTAGCTGTCCTCCGTGATCAAGTTTTCCTCATCTAGTTAGCTGTCCTCCGTGATCAAGTTTTCCTTGTCTTTTGTATCTATTCTATACTCCACGTTTCACTGATTGTGGTGTCTAAAGACGCCCCAATTCAAACTGAAAGCTCCTGCGATGTTGCGAGATGCTTGAACTTATGATTTTTTGGAATACTCATGCGATGATGCGTGCATCTGTCAATCCCTTTCCTCATTCTTACGGAATTATCTGGTTGATTGTAGGACCTTTATTGATTGATGCTTCTGCCTGCGCAAACCAACATCCTGTGTTGGCCAACCTGTCAGCTTTCTTATTGGAGCCACGAAGGATGTGGTAGAGTTGGAATTTAGAAAATCATTTCAATGTGTTTCTAATCCTTTCCATTGTCACATTTAATTTGGCATTTCCAAATTGCTTCTTTGTGCTCAGATTATTTATCAAGATCTGTGTATCACCAAAAATCTACACTTCAATGTATTACTCTCTCAATGCTAGCTGGCATCCTTTTAGGAGGGCTAACGCTTCTACTTGATTGTTGGAGCATTTTCCTAATCCCCAATTGTAGCTAAATTCTTGTTTTCCTCCCGGAGAGCATATCACCCCACCAGCTCCTGCAATTCCAGGATTGCCTTTCGTCGAAGAAAATAGTGACTTTGTCTTGTGCTTTCCACCATTTTTGAAATTCCACATCTGATAGTCTGAGAATCCAGGCTGGCGTGGTAGTCGATCTTTTGCCTATACTCTTCTCTTTATTATAGGTTGTGTGTCTAAGCCAATTTTTCTCTAAAGTGGTGAGAGAAGAGTCCATCTTTTTCACTTGATTTCTTACCAATTCCATGAGGTAAGCCTTAGCTTTGATCGCCACTTGTTCCAGAGTTTGAATCTGATCATTGAATATTCTGTTGTTCCGGGCCAACCAAATTTCCAGCAGATGAATTTAGGAAGTGTAAGCCATATATTTTTCCATACAGGTTTGTATGAGAGGGTATGTGGGTAACGCTTTTGCCAAGAGGAGAAGAGGGTTGTTATTGAAATCTGAGTGGGAGGAGTTATTTCCAAATTCTGTAAAGAGAGCGTCCAGATAGAATTCGTGAAAGAGCAATCCACAAAAAGATTATCTATGCTTTATGTACATTTGCAGCAGAGTGGGCATCTGTGCCGCCCTATAATTCCTCTTTTTGCTAAATTTTGGCGAGTCAGGATTTTCTTGTGCATTAACGTCCAGCTGAAGAAGTTTATTTTAGGAAGGCCGCATGTATTCCAGACTAGCTTCATAATGCAGGAGTGTGAAGTGGGTTATGTGTTGCTTGTAGCTCTTTGAATCCTTGTGCAGCAGTGTAGGCTCCCGATTTTCCCCATCCGCATGTATCTTTCATTAGCTTATGTAGAGGAGCCAACCCAATAAGATTTTGCATTAGAATTGTCTTATGTGGTAATAATTGATCTGGGACTTTAGGCAGTGACCAATCCAGCCAATTCCCATTTTTGTCCCATTGGGAGATGTCTGCCAGAGTGTCTAGGCCTCTTTGAGTGAGCCAATCCCGAATGTCTGTGAGTGTTTCTATACTTCCAAGTTTGGGATTGCCAATAATTTTGTATGTCCATATATGAGTTTTATCCCCATTTCCTGGGATGCGATATAATTGGCTTTGGAAGTATTTAACTCCAGCTCTGCATAAATTCCATATTGAAGTGCCTTTGGGTATGCTTTCTATGTGAAGGTTGCGGAGAGACCCCCCTTTAAGATATTTTTTTCATAATAATTTGCTAACCGAGTGGGCACGATTTGAGTACAATTTCCAGAGGATTTTCCCACCCAATGCCAGATTAACTAGGCGGGGGTCTCTTACCTGCAATCCACCTTCCAGCATCAGCCTTTTTACAATGTCCCAGCTAACTAAGTGGAATTTGCTTTTGTTTCCTTTTCCTCCTTTCCAGAGAAACTCTTTGATAAGGCGAGATATTTGATCCATTATTGATTTAGGTGCCAAGAGAATAGAAGATTGGTATATTGGGAGTGCAGAGAGTACTGATTTTATAAGAATCAATTTTCTTGCATGGTTGAGCCATTGTCCTCCCCAAGCATGTATTTTTGCCTTAATTTTGCTTGTGGTTTCTATCCAATGAGAATTTTTGGTTTTTCCCAAAGTTAGGGGAAGACCAAGATATTTGATTTTTTCCCATTTAGCAAACCCCGAAAAGCCTAAGAGATGTGTTATTCTATGAATAGTTTGTTGCTCTGCATTCCATCCATATACTGCACTTTTTCTTTTATTAACCACGACTCCCGTTACTTGATAGTAATTTTGAATTATATCTTTGAAGGCGATGGCCATCTTTAAAGATGCTCTCCCAAAAAGAGTGAATCATCGGCAAATAAAGCATGATTTAAGGAAGGGAGGACTTTAGCCAATCTAATTCCAAGGATTTTACCTGCTTTTCTTTTTGCCTCCAACTTCCGACTCATGGAGTCCGCCATCAATATATAAAGAAAAGGGGATAGTGGGCACCCTTGTCAAATTCCCCATGTAGCCTGGAAGAAGTTTGCAGGTCTTCCGTTTATAAGAGGAGCTATCCAATGCTTGTCGATGCAAGCTTTCACCAGATCTATAAAATTATTGATGAATCCAAAGGAAGACAAGACTTTGTAAAGGTACATAAGTTTAACTATGTCAAAGGCATTCGCCATGTCGAGTTTTATAAGCATACCTTTTTCCTTTATGAGCTTGTTGGGGTGCATTGCTTCCTGCACTAGAATCACATTATCCTGGATTTGTCTTCCTTTGATGAAGCCTCCCTGATTGGTGGAGATCAGCTTATTAAGCAGAGGTTTGATCCTGCTGGCTAGGAGTTTAGCAATGATTTTATAAGAGGCGTTACATAGTGAAACGGGTCTGTATCTGTCGAAAGCTCCAAGATTCACTTCTTTGGGGATCAAAACTAGAAAGGTGGAGTTGGTATTACCTCCAATCTTGGCATTTTTATGGAATCCTCTGATCATTTGGATGAGATCATATTTGATGATGGGCCAACAAGCTCTGTAAAAATGTATAGTAAACCCGGCAAGTCCAGGAGCTTTATCCAGCTCCATATTCCATATCACGTTAATGCTCTCTTTTTCTGAAAATGGCTTCAATAAATTTTGATTTCAACAAAATTTATCATATTGGGGATATGAGATAGGAATTCGTTCGAGTTTTCCTCATGATAATAGTTGTCCTCCGTGTACAGGTCGTGGAAATGAGTTTCTGCAACCTTTTTTTATCTTTTCAATACATTTGATTTTTTCACCGTTTGGATGTGCGATCTTGGAGATGTGATTTCATAGCTGCCTAGATTTGGCTTGTCGATGGAAGAATGGAGTGTTCAGATCCCCTGCCTGTAACCACAGGCCGCGCGATTTCAGCCTCCAATGTTCTTCCTCTTGCTGGCTAACTCTATAAACTTTTGTTTGAGCCTGTTGTTCCTTTTATCAGATCCGTGGGTAAGATGTCCTGATCTTCCAGCTCCATCTGGAGAGAAGACAACTACGTAATTGCTTCCTTCTTGTTCGTCGTGGGCCACTTAATCGCTTTCTTGATCCAATTTTTTAGTGCATGTTTTGTGTTCTTGAGTTTCTGCTCCCAGACAAAGCTCGGGGATCCTGTGATAGTAATGTCCCAAGCTTTACACACTTCTCCCGTAAATCCTTCTTGCTTAATCCATAGTGGATTGAACCTAAAGGGGATTGGTCCTAAGTCTTCCTCATCATCCAAGTGCAGGAGAATTGGCTTGTGATCAGATGCTAGGTTGGGCAATATTTTTGAAGTAATTATTTTCTTTTCAGTTAGCAGAGAACTCTGTATTAAAAATTGATCAAGTCGAGCTGCGATTTGTTGAGGACCCGTACGATTGTTTGTCCAGGTGTATTTTCCACTCTTGGGTTTTATATCTATCAGATCCCATTGTTGTATCAAATCTTCTATCAGGGGCAGCATGGGATCTCTTCCTTTGGTTCCCCCTTTTTTTCTTCTTTTGGGATCATAATAATGTTAAAATCCCCTGCCGGAATAATATTCAATGGAGCGTAGATCTCCAGGAATTCTATTAGAGTTTCCCAGCGGTCTCTTTTCTCAGAATATTGAACTGGAACATATAAATTAAAAAGTGCAAAGGTTAGCTTACTTTGAATATGGTTGAGTTCTATGTAGATCCAATGTTGTGTTGCAAAGGAATTTTCCAATCTGAAGTTCTCTTCGGACCACAGAGTAGCCAACCCTCCTAATGTCCCTCTTGCGTTTACCGCCATTCCTGCGTTCTTCTTCCACTTGGATCTGATTATGGAGAGGAGAGTTTCCTCTTCTATTTTGGTCTCTTGGAGCATAAGGATGTATGATTTAACTATTTTGAGGAGATCTTTAACTGCATCATATTTCGAAGGGTTCCACAATCCTCTACAACTCCAAGAGACCAGATTCATTACTTACTGGTTGATGGAAGTGGACCACTTTTTGGGGTCCTATATCTGGTATTTATGCCATAGGCCATGTCCATGGTTCCCTGGCTTCCTTGCATCTTGTGTCTATCAACCTCTTCTTCTCTTATTTCTTTATTAGATTTCCTCCTTGCTTTCTTCAAGGACCTCTCCGAGAAGTCTTCCTCAAAGGAAGAGACCACTTCCATAGGCTTCATTTTTGTCATTTCAACGTATGAAGGTGAAGAGGTAATCTCTTTCTGTGCAGTCGGTTGTTTTTCCTCATCTTCCACTTGCAACTCTCCTTCTTCCTTCTCTTTGGGGGCGACATGTTCTTCCAGAGTACTTAAGGTTTTGAATTGGTTTTGTGAGGCTTCTGCCCTGGGGAGGGCATTTTCCTTTTGAACTTTCTTTGTTGAGGGTTTCGTTATCCCGGGAGGGTTCCCTTTCCCTTTTGTCTTGGAGGTAGGTCTTGTCGTAGCCTGTTTCTGAACTTGTTTCCATTGTTCTCCTTTGTAATTTTCTATTTCTTCTTCTATTTTTTTTTGTAGTGTCGAGCGAAGTGACTGTATTCACGATAGTGTCTGCATTTAAAAGGAATTTGTTCGTAGCCAAGCTCTTAGACGTGGGACCAATCTATTACGGTTAGGTTTATTGCTTTCAGTAATCCTACTTCGAGATCCACTTCTACACATATCTGTGCCCAGGTATATTGATCTTTTTTATTTGCCTTGTCTATATATCGTCCGAGAGCATTCCCTATAGCCTCTAATGATCCTGGATTCCAACAATGTAGTGGGAGGTGGGGTAGCTTGACCCATACAAGGACCGTTGAAGGGATATCCTGGGCAGGGTCGAAATCAGAGGTCCATTTGTTCAAATACAAACCTTGAGGTCCCATGAAATATGACATGTTTCGGAAAATTAGGTCTCGATCCGCTATGCTCTCAAAAACAAATACAAAATATCCCTTACCTACTAGGTAGCTTTTAATGCCTTCAGCTGTGAGGGGTTTCCAATTCAGTTGTACCTAGGCTTCTATGGCTTTTGGAGATGGCCATAATCCTGTGAACTGACATATGAGTCCTCTCTCTGAGAGATTCATGGTTTTGCAGGGTCGCTCGGCTAGTAGAGCCACGATGGGAATCCCTGTGAGCTTTTTTACAAATTTCTGCTAGACCGATGAAGTTGTTCGTTTTCCTTGTGCAACAATTAATATTTTGAATCCTAAGATCTCAAGAGGAGTCGTAAACGGAGGAGGATATGATCCTCCTCATTGAACCATGGCTACGGATGCCCTAGTCAATCGTCGGTTGCCAGCTACAATCGCTGCCTCTGTCCATGCAGATCTCGATTGCTAGATCCATCGGTAATCCTTACCCGCAGCAGGCTTGAGGTGTGCCCGCAACAAGCTGAAGGTATACCCGCAATAAGCTGAAGGTATACCCACAACAAGCTTAAGAATGCTCGCAAAGCTCAACCTTGCATGCCAAGAACTATTATTACTTAATATTTAACTCTATATTATAATCATAATAAAATTAAACAACAAATTATCATTTGAAAAAAGATTACCTAATATTTAATTACATATCATAATCATAATAAAATTAAACAATAAAACATCACATTTACACAAAATAATATTACAATTTTCATATAAAAACACTTATGATTTATTTATTATAATCGTAATAAAATTAAACCATAAAACATCACATTCAAAAAAAATATTACAATTTTCATACTAAAAAAACTTATGATTTATTTTTTTTCAGCTTAATTTGATATCCACAAGTATACTTCATAAAAATTAGGACATACGTTTTTACTTTTAAAGTATTCTTCATAAAAATTAGGACATACTTTTTTACTTTTGATTATTTTATTAATTTGATATATTAATTTATAGTATGAAATTTGTGATATATAATTTTCTCTATATTTATATACATAATCAAATTTTCAATCACTAAATCAAGTATGCATAATTTCAAATTTTATATATAAATCAAACACATGATTATATTTTTTTCTACGCCTTAATACTTTTTTTTTACATTTTCACTATCATTCAATCAAATATATATAATTTTAAATTTAATTTTTTGCCAAAAGATAAATTAATGCATTGTTTTAGTTACATTTTCATTATCATTCAATTAAATACATATAATGTATCAATTTTTCAATTACTAAATCAAGTATGCATAATTCAAACACATAATTATAATTTTTCTACACCAAAAGATAAATTAGTTTTTCTACACCTAAAAATAAATTAGTGCCTTTTTTCACATTTTCACTATCATTCAGTCAAATACATATACTTTCGAATTTAATTTTTTGGCAAAAGATAAATTAGTGTATGGGTCGATTAATAGATCAGATTCGTTATTATTTTTTTTCATATGATAGGTTTGACCTTCACAATTGCTTTGGTCTAAGACCTCTAGCAATCATAAATTACATGTCAACTACCACTAAGGAGGCGTATTGTTCCAACAAATCGAGGGTCCTCCTACTGCATTCAATCTCCACCACCTTGCTAAAAAACCCGCCACCAGTGCAGCTGAGTCAATATGCCAGCCCTTAGACTTAAACCTGAAACCTCCCGAAATCCCGAACCCCCACATAAGAATGGCTTTGCCAATTCACCTACCGACATAAAATCGGACACGATACAAGACTCAAAGACGACGGCATAAAAATTCTTCTTACACAAACAGGGTTACATAGTCAAACTGATTACTTTAAATTTCTTATGACGACAAAACTTAAGTAACAATCTCGAAAAAGCGAAACCCTTAAACATTAAATCTGGAATCTTTTCTAAGAGAACTCATTAAATTTCTTATGACGACAAAACTTAAGTAACAATCCAGATTCCATAGCACTCCACGATCGGCCGTACTTTCTGTGCAGTCGGCTATTTTTCCTCATCTTCCACTTGCAACTCTCCTTCTTCCTTCTCTTTGGGGGCGACATGTTCTTCCAGAGTACTTAAGGTTTTGAATTGGTTTTGTGAGGCTTCTGCCCTGGGGAGGGCATTTTCCTTTTGAACTTTCTTTGTTGAGGGTTTCATTATCCTGAGAGGGTTCCCTTTCCCTTTTGTCTTGGAGGTAGGTCTTGTTGTTGCCTGTTTCTAAACTTGTTTCCACTGTTCTCCTTTGTAGTTTTCTATTTCTTCTTCTATTTTTTTTTGTAATGTCAAGCGAAGTGACCGTATTCACGATAGTGTCTACATTTAAAAGGAATTTGTTTGTAGCCAAGCTCTTAGACGTGGGACCAATCTATTACAGTTAGGTTTGTTGCTTTCGGTAATCCTACTTCGAGATCCACTTCTACACATATTTGTGCGCAGGTATATTGATCTTTTTTATTCGCCTTGTCTATATATCGTCCGAGAGCGTTCCCTATAGCCTCTAATGATCCTGGATTCCAACAGTGCAGTGGGAGGCGGGGTAGCTTGACCCATACAAGGACCGTTGAAGGGATTTTCTGGGCACGGTCGAAATCAGAGGTCCATTTGTTCAAATACAAACCTTGAGGTCCCATGAAATATGGCCTGTTTCGAAAAATTAGGTCTCGATCCACTATGCTCTCAAAAACAAATACAAAATATCCCTTACCTACTAGGTAGCTTTTAATGCCTTCAGTTGTGAGGGGTTTCCAATTCAGTTGTACCTAGGCTTCTATGGCTTTTGGAGATGGCCATAATCCGGTGAACTGACATATGAGTCCTCTCTCTGAGAGATTCATGGTTTTGCAGGGTCGCTCGGCTAGAAGAGCCACGGTGGGAATCCCTGCGAGCTTTTTTACAAATCTCTGCTAGACCAATGGAGTTGTTCGTTTTCCTTGTGCAACAATTAATATTTTGAATCCTAAGATCTCAGGAGGAGTCGTAAACGGAGGAGGATCCGATCCTCCTCATTGAACCATGGCTACGAATGCCCTAGTCAATCGTCGGTTTCCAGCTACAATCGTTGCCTCTATCCACACAAATCTTGATTGCTAGATCCATCGGTAATCCTTACCCACAGCAGGCTTGAGGTGTGCCCGCAACAAACTGAAGGTATACTCGCAACAGGCTGAAGGTATACCCACAACAATCTTACGGGGTAGCCCACAACAAGCTTAAGGATACTCATAGAGCTCGACCTTGCATACCAAAAACTATTATTACCTAATATTTAACTCTATATTATAATCATAATAAAATTAAACAACAAATTATCATTTAAAAAAAGATTGCCTAATATTTAATTACATATCATAATCATAATAAAATTAAACAATAAAACATCACATTTACACAAAATAATATTACAATTTTCATATAAAAACACTTATGATTTACTTATTATAATCGTAATAAAATTAAACCATAAAACATCACACTCAAAAAAAATATTACAATTTTCATATTAAAAAAACTTATGATTTATTTTTTTTCAACTTAATTTGATATCCACAAGTATACTTCATAAAAATTAGGACATACGTTTTTACTTTTAAAGTATTCTTCATAAAAATTAGGACATACTTTTTTACTTTTGATTATTTTATTAATTTGATATATTAATTTATAGTATGAAATTTGTGATATATAATTTTCTTTATATTTATATATATAATCAATTTTTCAATCACTAAATCAAGTATGCATAATTTCAAATTTTATATATAAATCAAACACATGATTATATTTTTTTCTACGCCTCAATACTTTTTTTTACATTTTCACTATCATTCAATCAAATATATATAATTTTAAATTTAATTTTTTGCCAAAAAATAAATTAATGCATTGTTTTAGTTACATTTTCAATATCATTTATTTAAATACATATAATATATCAATTTTTCAATTACTAAATCAAGTATGCATAATTCAAACACATAATTATAATTTTTCTACACCAAAAGATAAATTAGTTTTTATACACCTAAAGATAAATTAGTGCCTTTTTTCACATTTTCACTATCATTCAGTCAAATACATATACTTTTGAATTTAATTTTTTGGCAAAAGATAAACTAGTGCCTTTTTTAGTTACATTTTCTCTGTCATTCAATCAAATACATATAATTTTGAATTTTTTATAAAATAATGAAATTGCCTTGAGAAATTTTCCAAAAATATATTATTTTTATGAAAACTTCAGTTTAAATTTATAAAAATATTAATATAACATTTTCTATAATAGTGTAACATAAATAACCAAAATTATAACACAAAACAATTATGTAAATATAAATTTACCGAGCACATTAAGAAAGATCCTTTCTTTTTAACATAGATTTTTTAATTACTTTTCATTTATTTTTAATTTTTACCTACATAAGAATGGCTTTGCCAATTCACCTACCGACATAAAATCGGACACGGTACAAGACTCAAAGACGACGACATAAAAATTCTTCTTACACAAACAGGGTTACATAGTCAAACTGATTACTTTAAATTTCTTATGACGACAAAACTTAAGTAACAATCTCGAAAAAGCGAAACCCTTAAACATTAAATCTGGAATCTTTTCTAAGAGAACTCATTAAATCTGGAATCTTTTCTAAGAGAACTCGCTTTCCGGGAATTCTGGTCCTTGATCTAGCTGCCCCATGTCTGAACTGGAGGAATCTGTGAGATGGACAACTGACAAGGACTTTAAAAGTGAAGCAATTTGAATAATCAATAACACCACGTGTGACACATCATCACCCGTACTCTGACTTATACTTTTGACTTTAATTCAACTGTCGGAATAAAGAGAAGGTTCCTCCGTGTCACATCATTTGTGATCCCAGTGGACTTATCAACCCTTATTTAATTATCCACGCAACAATCTTTGCTTATCAGGTCACTTGCACTTATCAACGGTATTTTAATTATCCACGCAACAATCTTTGCTTATCAGGTACAATCTGTGCTTATCAGGTCACTTTCACTTATCAACGGTATTTTAATTATCCACGCAACAATCTGTGCTTATCAGGTACAATATTTGCTTATCAGGTCACTTTCACTTTCTCTATCACATCCAGATTCCATAGCACTCCACGATCGGCCGTACTTTAAGTACAATCCACGACTTTCAGTCGACTGTCGGGACTCGGACTAAAGAGAGGAAAAAGCCAAAAAGTAGATCACAGAACATTGGGCGTAATTATCGTCGACAAGTAGAAAATAATCGATTCCACGATACCAAGTGTGACATACCTCGGTCGTCACCTACTATGGCGGCATAAAGAGAAGAATCCTTCGATTCCAATCAAGTAATAATCAAATGTTTTTGGACGTTTCTGGGGTTTATTGTTGGTTAGCAGTCTTTCCTTCTCCAGCCCATGCATAGATTTTGCTCATTATGAGTTTTCTTCTGCCACATCCATCGCACTCCACGACTTTCAATCAACTGTCGGAATAAAGAGAAGAATCCTTAGTTTCCAAGTCCAACCACTTAATAATCAATTTTTTTGCACGTTTCTGGGGTTTGTTGGATTGCAGTATTTCCTCGGCCCCCCAGCTCATGCATTAGATTTTGCGCATTCTCTGTCACATCCATGGCACTCACAGTTCACTTATCAACTGTATTTTAGTTATCCACTCACACTATTCAATCATTGGTAGGTCGCGAAGGGTGATCTTCAGAGATGTCCTAGCGTGAGTGGTACCTGTCCTTTAGCTCCGAGTCATAATCACGTACTTCTGCTGTCAATTTAGGATGAAACCCATGAGCCATCCAAGCTCTCACTCTGAACTTCGGCATGTAGATTGTTTAGCAGAGAAGTTTTCAGACGCCTATATAAGTCTAAATGAGAAGAGGGCAAAGCACTCTCGTTTCCCAGGTCATCACCGTTTGGTCAAGGATAGATGGAAAACGGCAGGCACCATGATCAAGAGCTTCGGCTTCAGGTGCCAGGAACCAATGATCGAAATTATGTGTACGGTGATGATAGTGTGTTCGATGTCATACCAGGCAGTGATTTACTGATTGAAGGTCCTGAAGAGTGGGAGGACCTAATAGCTGAATTGAGTACACCAACTGAAAACGGCAGGCACCATGATCAAGAGCTTCGGCTTCAGGTGCCAGGAACCAATGATCGAAATTATGTGTACGGTGATGATAGTGTGTTCGATGTCATACCAGGCAGTGATTTACTGATTGAAGGTCCTGAAGAGTGGGAGGACCTAATAGCTGAGTTGAGTACACCAACTGAAGTCCTCATACAAGAACCCCCAAGTATGGTTCCTGGGGAAACATCTGTCATAGCTGCCATCAATCAAGTGAATCCAGATGCATCGACAGATCAATTTCCTCTGTTTTCCACGGGTAAAAGAGTTCCTTCCCAAAGCCTGCGGAAAAATATTCCTGCGCGTCTTCCTCAGGTGGTATAACGAAGAACTTCGGTGCCGGCCGAAATTCTAAAGCTACAGCGCGCAAGTCCCTTTCTAAAGAAGTAAAATTGCTTCGGAAGTCTATCATGAAATCGCTGAAACCAGTACATGTAGAGGAAGTCGAAAAGGCTGTGAAGGTTACGATGAAGACGACTATGGAAGCTGTGATAAAAAAAAATATAGAGAAAACCCATCGCTATTTTATTCCATATAGCTTTTGAATCATCACTTTTATTGTTCTATTAATTCGTGTAAGAATAAGGCCCGACGGGTAGCCCGACTGTCTCGGATTCCCCCAGCCAAAGACGGCCCTCTGTCACGAGGTGTTGAGTTCTAGTCTGCTTGGGTCAGGCTTGCTATAATGCAGCCGACAGGTGGTTCCCCTCTCGATTGAGCGCCTGGATTGCTCTAAGAGGCAAAAAAAAAAATCGTGTAAGAATTTAAAAATTCTGTGTTATGATTATGAAACTTTTCATCTGTACCTGCAAACTTGAATCATCACGCTGGAAGATTACTCCGCAGTGAAAACAAGGTTAGTATCATAAATGCATCTTTCAAAAGAGAATATTATGTGATAGTAGAAAGAAAGAAGGAAATGCTTAATTTCTGCTTTTAGAACACGTCTATTGTATGCTTATGGATGAAAGACCCTTTTATTTTCTGTACAAAAATTGAACCTTGATCTGTCAGAAATAGAAAAATGAAATACCCATGTGCCAGAAAATTTGATTCTCAATGCATTTTGACAGAGATCTATAACAGAAATTATTCATTTGATCAAATAGATTAATTATAGCATATTGTACAAAACAAGCAAGGGTAAGGTATGGTCAAAGATTTACCCTGATTTTATTATCAAGCATACATTGGAGTTTTGTAAGCTAATTAAACAAGTTTAAAGCCCCAAAGCCAAATCTTAAACTGGTCCCCATTTCGACTTCAAAGGGGTAAAGCATGGATATTTATTTTCTTAGCAACATGATCCATAGCGCCTGTGAAGATATCTGCATTCCCCAAAATAAATTGAAATTTTTTCACCATCCTTATTTATTTTTTATGCTTTTAGCACTTAAGATGGGAGCAATCAGTCATGCTTTTTCAAACATACAAGGAATGATGCCTGTTTATGAAAATGAGTTGAATCTGCTCAAGTAATTTTAGATATACCCATTATAATATTCATCTGCACAGCTTTAGCCTTCTCTTATCACATGATCTGTTATGCATTTAAATTTGTGTATGTATGAAAACCCCTTTTGAGTCAATCTGGTTAATCAGTTTTGGAATTTGACCCCCTGGCTACCTTCTAAGACATGATTACTAGAAAAACTCACTTTTCAGCTAAAGTTTTGAAAAGTTAAAGAGTAATTTGTTTAGAGATATGCCCTTATCTTGCTGTGATAACTTGCCATTCTTTTTTATCTTCAGTCAAATGTAACAGTTCTACCATTAATCTTTATAATAAATGAGAAAAATCAGCTTTCTAATATTAGGTAATCCCCTTTTTCCATTTTGACATTCCTGATACTAGCAAAATTTCTTGAAATCAAAAGATACTACAATAAACTCAAAAATTCTAAAACTGAAACTATCTATCAAACAGGAAAATGCATGATAACAGTAAAACAGGTATGTACTGAGAAACTGACCGATGTATTCTCAGTAAACCAGAAAATGTTTGAGATAGCACCCATTAACAAGCGATCCAATGCTCCCTCCTTGCAGATTTGTCAATGAGAATGCATTTTTGAAATTTTCCCCTCTGTGGCTTCTATTACGAAAGGTCCTGACCAGAGAGGATCAAATTTTCCATGCTTTCCTGAGTCCTATCTGCATTTATCCCATTTCATAACTAGATCCCAAAAGCAAAATTTCTTTCTTTGGCTTTCTTATCAAACAGCATTTTCATCTTGTGCTGGTATATTTGAAGTCTCTCACCAACCTGTTCCTTTGTTTGCTGTAAATGGATAAGCTGATTTAGTATTTACCCTTCTTTGCATATCATTAGGTTCATCCTGTAATTCTTGTAACAATTTCATAACTGGTATACCAAGATGAACCAGCAGTATAACATCAGCTTCATAGACAAGCTGAAAAGGTGATGTCCTGGTGGATCTTTTAGTATCGATCCTGTCAGCCCACAGAACATATTTCAACTTGGAATCCCATGATCTTATTATCATACAAGATCCTATTTATAATCCTTATGAGGTTCTTATTTGAAGACTCTGCTAAACCCATTTCCTTGAGGATAATAGGCAGTGGAATGTCCCAAAATAATGTTATAATTTTTGCAGAAGTTAATCATAACCGTGGATGACAAAGCCTTACCATTATCAATAATATTTTTTCTAGGACAACCGAACCTGGCTAAGATGTTTTGTTCCAAAAACCCTCATCACAACTGTGCCAGTAGCATTTTTTACTGGAATCACCTCTACCCACTTGTTAAAATAATCTGTCGCTGTCAAATCCATTTGTGTTGTCTGCCTGAGTGAGGGGGTTGTCTAACCCCCATTTTTGAAATGGGGATTGAACCTTAACAGGTTTTACTAGGAGTGGTGCATATTTCTGTTTTCCGTCAAACCACTGACATTCTACCCATGCTCTCACTTTTTTGTTTACCTGAGTGAAAAGAGTGGGCCAGTAGAACCCACTTCTAAAGCTTTTATGTGCAGTTGTCTTCCAGGCAAAATGCCCTCCATAAGCCCCACCATTTAACTGACATATCAAAGCATCAGTCTTCTTCAATTACACAATTTAAAAGAACCCCAACTGGATCTCTCCAATAAAGGTTTCCTTCAATAATGCAATACTTAACTGCTTTCAATTTAAGAGACCTAGACTGTGCTTTGTTTAGATGCGTTGGACACTGTAGATTCTAGAGGTAATAAACAATATCCATGTAACTGACATATCAAAGCATCAGTCTTCTTCAATTAGCAATTTAAAAGAACCCCAACTGGATCTCTCCAATAAAGGTTGCCTTCAATAATGCAATACTTAACTGCTTTCAAATTAAGAGACCTAGACTGCTTTATTTAGATGCGTCGGACAATGTAGATTCTACAGGTAATAAACAATATCCGTGTACCAAGATGATTGAGTGAACTTTTTATGAACACTTACCTGAGCTGTTTGATGTGGTTCTTGAGAAGTACATTTACTTACCGCATTTATTCCCAAAGCCTTGTGAATTGAATCTGTCATCAATTTGGCAAGCCCCTGACCTTTTATTAGCTTAGTAGGTTTGATGTCTAGATCATATTCTTGGATTTTAGCAATCCATTTACCTCATCTACCAACGCTGTCCTGCTGTCTCAAAATATCCTTCATGGTTGAATGAGGGATGAAGGCAATGATTTCAGAATGCAAAATATATTCATGGAAAGCTTTTAAGAATTTGACTAAAGCAAAAGCTTGCTTCTCCAAGATATTATATTAATTTATATTTTAACTCAGCATCACTTAGAGCTCGATTGAAAAAGACCACAGGGTGCTCAAACCCTTGCTCATTTTTCTGCAACAAAACTGCTGTGATAGTATGCTCAGAAACAAAGGGGAAATGAGAAAATCCTTTGACTAATCTGGGCTCTCCAAGGCTGGCGCTTCTCCCAAAGCCTTCTTTATCTATTGAAAGGAACTCCTAGCTGCCTCAGTCCATCTATCTCAGTTCCCTTTTTTAGCATGTTGGTAATTCCTTTTACTATCTTAGCAAAGTTTGGTATAAATCTTCTTAGGAAATTAATCTTCCAGAAGAAAGATTAAACTTCTTGCTTATTTCGGGGATAATTTATCACTTTTATAGCTTCAACTCTCCGAGGGCTGATTTTGACTCTCTCTTCCAAAACAATATGACCTAATAATTTCTCCTCAATCATAGCAAAAAACATTTTTTTTTAATTTAAATGAAAATCCATACCTTTAACATTTTTTAAAGACTTGATGCAGATATTCTAGATGCTCCTCATACGAATTTGAATAAATCATGTCATCGAGGTAAATACGTAAATCTATCTTTCTCATCTGCAAAAGCAATATCCGATGCTCTTTGAAACATAGTGACGGGTTCCTAATATCAGCAAAAATATTGTATCAAGTTTGACCAAGACATCAGCAAGAGTGTTGTAACTAAACCTTTTACTTTAATATCAACCCAGGGATTCATACAAACTAATGAGGGTCCTGCACAATATATGCAACTATGAAGGAGATAACTATGTCTGGTAGTATGTAAATCCTAATCTGATTAATCAAAACAACAAAGCTTTCAGCTATCACAAAAACAAAAGTAAATCAGCTTTTAACACGGGGTTGCTAGAGCACAAGATCCTACCTCCCTACCTGGGATCTATTTCCTTATCAACAAAATCAGATAAGTACTGAAAGATTTCTTATTCATGTAACAACCTTCAGTGAAAACATCCTAGTAACTCTTCCACAATTGATCAAATATAGATAATTTCAGACTAAAGCATTCATGCTAGTGATCACAACAGGAAGAGGTCTTTAGTTCTACCAAGCATGGATAAACAAGATCTTATGTGAACGAGAATAACATCTAACTCGCATTCGCATTTAACAAAACATATTGGTAATTCTTATGCATAATAGACTGTAAATTATGCTTAATTCAGAAAACGTCAGAATTTCTACGAGATGCAGGAATCCTACAACAGCTACTCTATTAAACTAAAATGCAAGTAAACAATAGATCTAAACTAACAACACAAGTTCCTGCACTTAACCTTGGATGGGCCCTCATCCAAGGAAATACAGGAACACAAAGAAACTCAGATAGATGCAATGATCAAAACATCTTGCATTCACATGTAGAAAAGTATCAATAACATCAGAATTTGTTCTTAAACTGTTGTTCTTAAAATGAAAAGTAAAATCATCTAAATGGGTGCTAGCTCCATCTGGCTGATATATCTAGCTTAAATAATAATGTCTAAATCTCGAAAATAATAGAACTCCTAGTCCACTGAAGCATGTGCCATGCACTGAACAAACTGATCATGCGCAGAGGTAGTTCAGGAACAGTTCTATGTGTAGTAGTAGTTTGCTTGACAACATGTGGCGCTCGGGGACTAGCCCTCCAAATGAGATGTTTTGTGGATCGTCGGGCATCACTGTGCATGTGTCGAGCAGCTATAGTTTAAATGATCCTGGACTGTGCCTTTGATGAGATGCATTATCAAAATTGGGTCTTGTTTCTTCCGCACTGTACTGGTCAAAATTGGACTAAGAGTGAGCGTTTGCTATATCTAAACCTTGTGGACGCAAAACTGAGCCTTGTGACTTGTCTTGAAAAATGTATTGGTTAGCCCTACAATCTCAACAGACACTGAAAGTGGCCAATTTATTAGTATTATATGAGCAATGAAGTTAAATAAGAGAAAGACTCGGCATCTAAACAAATAATTGAAAACCTTTTATAATTCTAACTAAGATGCATATGTAACCATCAACTTGTTCCATTTTGCTCTTCCTCTAAGCTCTGAATGCCCGAAGAAATGGGAAAAGTACATGGTTTCCTTACTCAAAAGTGGGGGCCATCACAGAGCACCAGCATTCATTAGAGCGAAGGGCATTTTATTGTACATGAAAGTTCCCCAGGAGGTTGTGAATGTCATCTTGAGCCTATCATCTTTATGAACAGCCACCTGATCATAATCTGAGAAGCCATCCATCATTGAAATCCAGTGTGTGCCAACTAGCTTTCGCAAAAAGTGATCCATTTTGGGTAATGGAAAAATATCTTTCAAAGATACCCTGTTTAAATTCCTTGAATTAACATATCCTGATTTCACCATTCTTTTTCCTAACAGGGACTAAGTTCGCTACCCATTCAGAGTATCTTAATGAAATTGTTATTTTGGCATCCAACCATTTATGGATTTCCTTCTCAATCATTGGAAGAAGGATTGGATTCACCTGTATAAGCTTTTGCCTAAAAGGATTCACGTCCTTTTCGAGAGGAATACGATGTCCAATGATGAATATGTCATAAATCTTTAAGTCTGCATAACTCCATGCAAATACTTCAATAAACTCTTTAAACAACTTCACATAACTTTCTTTTTGCTCGATAGGCAATGAATTTGACAGGTTGATTGTCTTTCGATGCTCTGGACTTCTGATATTAACTTCTTCAATATCTCCTTCTCTGGGTTGTATCATAGGTTTCACAGACATGTCATTTTCATCAAAAAAAAATTCAAGAGGGATCAACCCCCTTGGAATGTGATTATATTTTAACTGAACTCTCTTGTGATTTCCAATGAAATTGGCATCGATTGTCTTCTTTTCCTTCTTTTCATCTTTTTTATCCCTTGTCATCACCTAATTCCTCATCTATGTCGGATTGGATGGATGAGAATTCATTAATCCCCTCAAGAAATCTTCGAAACTGTTGATTGTCTTCAAAGACTTGCCAATACATAACATTGTCAAGTATCGAAGGTTTGTGCAATACATCTATTGCATATCTTGTTAACTTCTAAACATCAAATCTGATTTCTGTTCTCGATAATTTTAATGCCCATAAATAAATCACTACTGTAGCTTACCGTTGAAATTATAAACAGAAATAATTGATATTCTTAACCAATAATGCAACGCAAATAAACAGGAAATCAATCACATTTGACACAAGTGTTTACCCTAGAAAACCCCAATGGGGAAAAACTAGCAATCAATGATTTTACTAAGATAAAATCTGGGCTCTCATCCTTGGATAATGGCCCATCTAAGGAATAATACAATACAGCAAAAATAGCCTATCACACCTCAAGATCTGTCCTTTGATCTTGTTGGCTGCTATTTCCTCTACTGCCCCTTGCTCCCTTCCTCGAACCCTACCCCTGCACCCTTGGATGAAAGTCCTTCTCCAACCAATACAATGAGATCTCACTATCTCACTTTGAGTGTCTTGTGTCTCCTCCTCTCCTTACGCTTTCTTTTATAACATCTCAATGACCAAAACCCTAACCCTCAATCTCCAAAGTGATGGATGGCTAAGAAGAGATCTCAAGCCTCACTTAAAATCAACGACTATGACTTAATCTTAAGTTCACTTTTAGTCATTAGCCAACATTAAGTTAATTAATGTGCTTTCTCTAAGTTAGACTTAGGAAAGAGATATAAAAGTCACTCAATAAATTGAGCAAGTAACTAGAAAAGTAATCGACAACACCTGCATGCTTGACACCTAGCCTATGCAGAAGTACATGTCCAAGCTACAAACATCAACACTCCCTCTTAGTGAGAAAGGTATTTTTCGAAGAGCCACCTATAACTAGCTCTCCCTCAACCCTGGCACAATGTTGCACACATCATCCTGCACACCGGCATCCCTCCAACCTTGCTGGTCAGTTGCTCCTTGATCACTAGAAGTCACGGAATCGATGATGCTACATATTAGTGCGATGAAGTTTGGAAACTTCGTCAAAGGCCTGATCTCCCTCAATGTGCTCCTAGAGCCTTCTCTTGCTCCTAAGCATCCATCAATGTCATCTCATACCAAGTAGGTCCCCTGACAGAACTAGAAGGGGATAACTCCGTCTTCCCATCTTAAGGTTGACTCACCACACTAGAAGTCTATGAAGTTTACTCACCCTTCGGGGCGTTTTCCTCCTTTTGTCCTCTGCCACTAACATCAATCCATGATCCAAGATCCTATTGGATCCACATACAGTCGTGCCCTACAACCTGTATACCTTGCCCTCTCTGATAGCAAGAACTGGTGTTGAGTCTATGCCAAATCCCTTCGATCGCATAAGAACCCGACCACCCTTGTCAGAGATGGCATATCCATTGTCCTCCATTGCCGAAACGGAGAGCAAATTCTTTTAAGCTCTAAAAAATACAACACATCTACCACCTGCAAAGATCCTCCTGACTCTAGATGGAACCTGACTATCCCAACTCCCTTTATACCACACTTGTCATGGGTGCCAAGCTCCACATGCAAATCTAGGTCTGTATCTGACAAACTAGTGAACAACTCATGTGTCCCTATCTTATGACGAGAATCCAAACTCTCCATGAACCGTGCACTACCAAAAACTGTGCCCAAAATGCAAGAGACTAACGAAAAAGCCTTCTCAACAAACTCCTTGACTTGAACTTCTATGGATGTTGCTACCTATTGAGACTTACTCTTCCCTTCCTTCCATTCTAAACACTATGAAGCATAGTGGCCACGCTTATGGCACGCAAAGCATTTCACTTTGCTCAAATCCTTCAACTTCTTCCATGCCTGTGAAGTTGACTCTCCACCTGTATTTTCCTGGCTCCTCTTTGCATGACTAGCAAGAGCAACGTTATCCTCATCATCACCCTTTCGTAGGCCTCCATATAGAGATTCCTCTCGAATTCCTCTTGGATGAAGTCATCCTACAACCTCTTCCAGTTAGGAATATTCTCTCGTGAAACAATTCCTTTGACAAAGGACACCCATGGCTTGATGAAGCCATTCAGAGCTATCTTCACCAACTTTGGATCTCCGACTGTCTCCCCAATTGCTACCAACTTGTCACAAACCTGTGATCTTGGCAAGATAAGAAGCTATTGTATCTAATCTGGACATCTTGGTGCTCTTGAGTTCCTCCCTCAACACCATCTTTTTGGTTTGGTTGTCATTTTGATACAACTTCGTCAAGGCCTCCCATATTTCCTTGGCTCATTTATTCTCAGAAATGTGAGGGATCAAATGATCCTTTACCATATCTAAGATGATCCTCTTGGCTTTCACGTCCTTCAAGTTATGGGCGGCCAATTCCTTTGGATCCGTCGATGGGGTCACCATTGTGTTAGCAAACTCCCACAACCCGTTCTCCATGAGAACCAATGTGACCCTTGCCTTCCAAGGGTTGTAATTGGATGCACCCTCCAACTTGTTTTCATACCTCAAACGTGTTGCAGCCATCTCCAAATCAGAAATTTCCTGGGAATTTACCTAAACAATGTGCCCGAACTCTACTGCCCAGATCTGCTACATTAACCTAATGCCCAAACTTTCTGCATGTTGCCCAAAACACTGCCCGCAGGTTTCTACTATTGCTCAGGGTCTATCTGGGGTTTCCCGAGTCCTAATCGCTGCCCAAATTGTTCTGAGTTTCCTAGCCTCTTCTTTGGGCTAGCCTACCCAAGGCTGCCTTAACCCTGATGGCGACTACCCTGGTGGTTGTAGCTGCTTTGTTCTAACGTGGAAGCTGCTCTGCTAACCAACCGCTCCTCCTCTGACGACGACTGTGCTTTCTCACCTAGTGGTTGTCGTTCTGCCCCAGCGGTTGTCGATAGCTCTATGCCCTAGCGGCTCTACCTTCCCCACAGCTACACCTTTGCTAATGGTTGCCTACTCTACTGCAGCACGCAACTGCTACCTTTTCTACTATCGCCCAACTTCTTGTGCACCTTGCTGTCTCCACCTCCCAACTCCTTGCTCAACCTGCAGGCTCACACTTCTCAGCTCCTCTATCGACTGCTCCCTTAGCCACCTTGTTGATCACTTCTATTGTCACCTTAGCTCCTGCGTCCACCCATAACCTACTGCCCGCAACTCCTGCATCATCGCCTCATGTGCTCCCTGCACCACGTCCATGTCCACCTTGCACAACCCTGATCCCGATGTCTCTCACCTGCATCCTGCTGCTACCTACTGTTGTGGAGGCTCTGGCTGCTACTGGCGGCTCTCGTTGTGGTCACCTCCAACTTTTCCCCTACTGTTGGCAGCCTCCACCACAGTCGACCACTCCTTGTCGACTCCCTCTGCCTTGCGTGTGACTGTCCTGCAACCCGCTGACCACTCCGTGTCGACTCCCTCTGTCATCCATGCGATTGTCCTACAACCCTTACATCTGTACGACAACCCTACATCCCCCCCTTTTTGTTGTAAAAACCTCGCCAAACAATTTCCTTCTCTCACAATTTAACTATGTTCTAATACCATGTTAATTTCTAAACATTAGATCTGATTTCTATTCTCGATAATTTTAATGCCCAAAAATAAATTATTGTTGTAGTTTACTGCTAAAATTATAAACAGAAATACACTAATATTCTTAACCAATAATGCAGCAGAATAAAACAGGAAATCAATCACATTTGACACATGTGTTTACCCTGTAAAAGCCCTATTATCCACTAAATTGCACTTAGTGGATTCTGAGTGAACCGTTGAAGACTTGAACAATCAAATTGTTCATCATCAGTGTTCCGAGATCCATCAGGCCAAAAAAATTTGGCCCTTTGTAATTTTTGCATGTGTGTCCAAACCCTTGCGGCGGAATTGTAATTAGTTGGTCTAAGCATGATTATTTTGTAAAAGGCTTGGCCTACCTTAGGGTTTGTCGTCAAGGGGATACTCTAGAGTGTTTTTTCCTTAGGAATTCTGTGTTGCGCTTTAGTGGTGTATAATTCCTGAGTTTTTCACTCATACCTCCAAAGCTGGAGTATTGTCCATGGTGGTCGATCTTAGGGGGTTATTAAAGCCTATGTGTCTATGTATTTTTACATGCTAGCCATCAATAATAAGTCATATGGACATGCACTAGGCCCCCTAGGAGTTTGAGTCGATTCCAACAAAAATAATTTTTTCCGTTAATTAGACCATTTTTTAATGGTTTAATTCGAAAAGTTCAAAATGTAATAAAAGCTTCATCTGGAGGCAGAATTTGGCGTGTGGAGGCTCGTTTTGACACTCATAGCGTCCTCTTTAACCTAGGAACCACTTTTCCTAGGTTTCGGGCGACTAAATTGTCATTTTTGACAAATTTTTCCTAAAAGTGCTACAAAATGGCACTTAATTACTAATGATGCTATGAAATGCACCAAGACAAAAATTAAAAAAATATGATTAAATTGTTAGATTTTCACAATTTAATTCAAGATTATCTAGGATCTTATCTGAGAGAATAACAAGCACAACATTCAAACACAATAGACAAGAGACACAAAGTTTTTCCTTGGGGAAACCATAAAGGAGAAAACCCCGCAACTTCCTCAGAGATAGAATGATCACCAAAATGGTATCACAAAGATAAACCCTAAAATAGAAAAGGTCTTCAGCAGCTTCTCTCTTCTTCACTTGTGCGAACTCCTTCTCTCTCTCACTAATGCGAATTGAGTGAGTGAGTGAATGATCCAAACAGAGAGGCACCCTCTCTATTTATACTTTACTTTTCACTTGACTTTTACCTCAACTAGGTCGGCCCCTAGTTGTACCTGATTGGGCCGACTTCTCTAGGAGAGTCTAATAACCTACTTACAACTTAACTCTGGGGTCTAATGCCCCGACATACAATGGAGGGTTAACCTCAGTGACTTTACATGACTCAAATACAATAATGACTCTCCTAAACGGAGGAATAAACATCTCCGTCAGAGGTACAATAATAAAATACAAATACAATATAAAATATACAAGTGAATATCTTCCGAGTTACAAATACATTAACACTCCTTCTTAACTAGGAAGGTATTCTCTTGACACAGACATCAATACATATAGGCACAAGTCTTCAATGTTGGATCATCATTATCACTGCTGCTGCAATCTTCATCATCAATTGGTGCTATTGCTCAATTCTACTCATCATAGGACGTTCTACAGAGCTAGCCCTTTTTCATGCTGGATGTAGGCCTAGCCTTCATGTAGGTCTTCATCATCTCTGCGAGCAAGCCATCAAGTAGGTATAGCTAAGAACTTATTACATTGCCTTGCAAAAACCTGACACAGTCCAGGACTTATTACATTGCCTTGCAATAACCTGATGCAACATCTCAGGACTTATTACATGCTTCTGCAAAACCTGCAGGATCTCCTAGGACTGATTATATGCCTCTGCAAAACTTGAAGGAGCATCCCAGGACTGATTATATGCCTCTGCAAAACCTGCAGGATCTCCCAGGACTGATTATATGCCTCTGCAAAACCTGAAGGAGCGTCCCAGGACTAATTATATGCCTCTGCAAAACCTGAATCTCCTACTATCACCTCATCACCTTCAGATCATCTCATTGTCACACGGAGCACATCCTAGATGCACATCACAATGTCTCCAGTATGGGAGGACTTTCCTACCACCATACGAGACCCAGTTTAACAACATGCGAGGACTTTCCTACCAGCATGTGAGACACAGCACTTACATCAACCGACATGGGAGGACTTTCCTAGCACCATTCGGGAAAGGCTCTGGCACTTATGTCAACGGCCATGGGAGGACTTTCCTACCACCATGCCGGACTGGCCCCAGCCCTTACATTTGCACCATGGGAGGACTTTCCTACCACCATGTGAGAATGGCTCATGTGCATCTGCGTCTTCCGGACTCATCACTTCCCCTTAGAAGGAACCTTGATCTGAAGTACACCAAGATTCTCTCTGAAGTAATCAAACTTCACTCTAGCTAGCGGCTTGGTCAACACATCGGCTATCTGCTCGTCCGTCGCAACATACTGGAGCTTCACTGCTCCTCTCTGCACCATATCCCTGATATAGTGATACTTGATCTCGATGTGCTTCGACTTGTCATGGAACACCGGGTTCTCAGACAACTTCACACAACTCTGGTTGTGGCAATATATACAAGTCGCATCCAACTGGAGATCAAACAAATTAGACAGTAGCTTCCTCAGCCATACTGCCTCACAACTAGCCGAACAAGCTGCGACATACTCTGCTTCGGCTGTACTCAGTGCCACGCAGGACTGCTTCCTGCTAAACCAAGAGATCACACCTAATCCCATACTCAGCAGCAAGCTTCCTCTTTGTGTCAGCAATCAACCCATCCTCACCTGTCACAAACAAGTCATCTACATAAAGTAGAAGTATCATTGGGTTCCCTTCCTCAACCTTGTAGTAAAGGCTGGAATCCGCTTTACTCTTAGTAAGCCCAAACTAGTCAGGAAGTTGTCTATCCTGCCGTACCACGTCCCAGGTGCCTGTTTTAATCCATGCAAGGCCTTCTTCAACTTACACACATGAGTCTCCCTATCATGTGTCTCAAATCTGAGTGGCTGCTCTACATACACTTCCTCTTCCACTACACCATTCAAGAACGTTGTCTTGACATCCATCTGGTGTATCTTTCATTTCATCACTACAGCCAGAGCAAGTACTGATCTGATGGAAGTGTATATGGCTACAGGTGCAAATGTCTCCTCATAGTCTATCCCTTCCTTCTGGGAGAAGCCACGTGCCACAAATCTTGCCTTGTGTTTCTCTATGCTGCCATCTGCAGCATGCTTGATCTTGTAGATCCATTTGGAAGTCACAACAGACTTCCCTACTGGTCTTGGGACCACATGCCAGACATCATTCTTCATGATCGACTGGTACTCCTCGATCATGGCATCCTTCCATTCCTTCTTCTCAGTTGCTTCCTCATAGTTGAAAGGTTCTTTGTCAATGATGTCACACAGCAGGGCTACATAGCTGGAGTATGGCCTTGGTCTCTTGCTTTCTCTGTGCATTCCTTCTGGAGCGCCATATCTCTTTGCATCTTGAATTGCCTCCCGTACCCATACCGGTTTCCTCTTGTGAGATTTCTTCTCACTGGGTGGATCTACAGGTTCTTGTGGGTCTTCGTCTTCTTCTGGGATTGCTTCATTCATTGTTGTATCTTGGATCCTGGGTGCTTCTGGTTCTTCAATGTCTTCAATAGGTAGCTTTCTTGATCTTCGTCGCTTGTTCTTTGAAGCAAATCTTTCTTGTAGGTGATGGTACACAATCTTTCATACAAGACAAGTTCAATTACATGATTAGAAACATCTCATATTTTTCAGAACAAATTCTTACGCATAAAGACATCAGTCATGTAATCATGCAATTATCTTAGCCAATGCTTCAATACAACATTCATCCATATCCCGCATTCATACCATAACTTTCTAGATGCCTTCCATCTCTACCAAAACATTGTTAAGAGTGTGCACTACTCTCAACATGTTAGCAAAGAGGTTTCATTCTAGATAAGTAGCAATGGAATGTTGTACAATACCATAGGCCACTTACCCATTACTTGCATATTAGTAGTATCTTGTTCATTTATGCAACTTTTCTAACATGCATAACACATATCCTAAATCTAGGAACATAAGTATGTACATGACTCAACAATATCATTTAAGTAATCACACATGCAAGAAATAACAATTCAAATACTTATCTTTGTTTGTTTGTTGGGTGGACTCCCTCTTGATCTTTGCTTCCTTGCAGGAACTACTGGAGTGTGCTCCCTCTTGATCTTTGCTTCCTTTCCGGAGCTATTGGAGTCTCTGATAGTGTACTCCTTTCTTCTGCACCTTAACCAATGCTGAGAGGATCTTCCATAGAGCATTGATCTTTATTTGTTTTCCGGAGTCCAACTCTGTAGGATCTTCTCCTACTCCTTTCATGGAATACTGAAAGTCATCTCTAGCTTCACCTTATGAGGTGGAACCTTCTGAATGAACCCATGTAACTGGTTACCTTCATTACAAGACATATTCTTCATCACTTGAAGAATCTTCACTTTCTTCTCCGGCTCTCTTTCTTGCAGGTTCATCATCTTCTGCGATGTGAGCATGGTGTCTTTTCTTGTTGGTCTTCTTCTTGTTGGAGCCACTTCTGTTTCTGGAACAATCTCTGGAGTAGTGTCCCTTCTCATCACATGTGTAGCACCGAATAGTAGATACATCACTTTGGAATTTTCTAAAGTTCTCCCTTTGATTCTGGTGGTTTTGTTTTTCCTTCTTGTGATGAGGATGCTCCCTCTTGGTGTTATTCTTCCTAGTGTGTGTTGTGAGAGCTTGGTCTTCATTATCCATCTTTTCTTCTCAAGCTACAAGTTGAGCTTCTTCTTGTGAGCATTCCTCCCACAGCCTACTGAATATGATTAACTTCTTTCTAGCACAAATTCCTTGAATGAAGGAATCCCATGACCTAGGGAGACCATTCAAAGTGGTCATCACAATTTCTCCATTCTCTATGTTTTCTCCCACAGCTTCAAGTCGCTCCTTGATTTGAGAGACCCTTGTAAAGTAAGATTGGATGGTCTCAGCATTTTGTATCTTCAGTTCTTCAACTGGTTTCGCAATGTCATCTCCTGATTTATATTCTTTCCTTCAAATAGCTTGGTCAAGGAATCGAACATCTCTTTAGGTGTCTTTAAGGAAGACACATGTGGTATAAGGCGATCCTTGATAGAATCAGCAATAATCCTCTTGGCCTTGACCAAGTTCTTCTTGTGTAAGGCTTTAGCCTCATCTCCCTCTGGAACTGGAACTTTGTCATTTATGTAGGTGTCCAATTCATTCTCTTCAAGGACTAGTTAAATCCTATACTTCCATGCTCAGAAATTATCAGCCCCTTCAAGCTTATCCTCAAGCTTGGTGTGGTGAGACATCTTTGATGAGTACTTCAAATGGAAATAGAAAGGCTTTTAGGTCTTACCAATTGACTTGTTGAAGCTGGTTCTGGTGCTGGCTAGGGTTTGTCAGAGAAACCCTAAAATTTCAAACTTGGAATTTGAAACTTCTAATTAGACAAATAGATGCACCTCCTCAAGGAGAGTTATCCAATGTACTCACTTCCCTAAATCAGTGAACAGAAACCAAAAATATCTGATGCCCTAGTTTTCCTCCGACAGTAGTGACGGGGCGAAAAATGAAAATCCTCGGAATTGAATTATGTTTTCACAAGAAGATTTGCATGGATGAGGTGAGTATGCTGGTACACTTGGTTTCTGAAGATTCCAAAAATTGACCCTTGAAAATTGACTTGCGAATTTCGTATCTACAGTTTCTAGCTTTTTCTGGTTTCTGGTTTTTCTAGTCCAGAGTCCAACTAGGGTTTGACTTATCCCAGGGTTCTACCCAACCAAAAACTTCGATCTTGGTCTCAAAATTTCGATTTTAAGGAGAACAAACTTGTGTTGATTGCACTCCAAAATTCTTCTTCTATGAAAAGCCCTAATTTCCCGCAGCAATGACAGGTCAAAAATTGAAAATGCCAGGAATCAAATTCTGTTTCGACAGAAATATGCGCCCTCCTAAGGCGAGTTAGCCTAGCCTCTTTTTGTTGATGGTTTGTGGAGAGAAGTCCAAAAATTAAGAAGCCCTAGCTTCCGCAGCTGCATAGTGTCTTCTTCTCAGGTTAGCTCTGATACCATGTTAGATTTTCACAATTTACTTCAAGATTATCTAGGATCTTATCTAAGAGAATAGACAAGAGACAAAGTTTTTCCTTGGGGAAACCATAAAGGAGAAAACCCCGCAACTTCCTCAAAGATAGAATGATCACCAAAATGGTATCACAAAGATAAACGCCAAAATAGAAAAGGTCTCCAGCAGCTTCTCTTTTCTTCACTTGTGCGAACTCCTCCTCTCTCTCACTAATGCGAATTGAGTGAGTGAGTGAATGATCTAAATAGAGAGGCACCCTCTCTATTTATACTTTACTTTTCACTTGACTTTTACCTCAACTAGGTCGGCCCCTAGTTGTACCTGATTGGGCCGACTTCTCTAGGAGAGTCTAATAACCCACTGACAACTTAACTCTAGGGTCTAATGCCCCGACATACAATGGAGGGTTAACCTCAATGACTTTACATGACTCAAATACAATAATGACTCTCCCGAACGGAGGAATAAACATCTCCGTCGAAGGTACAATAATAAAATACAAATACAATATAAAATATACAAGTGAATATCTTTCGAAGTTGCAAATACATTAACATAAATAAACTATGGAAAAAGTGGCATAAGGTCTCAAAGAAGTGGGCGAATACATCCCTATGCTAAAGCTCACGTTGGATTAAATCAAAAGTCAACATTTGAATATTTTATTATGGGATGTGCACCCTCCCTTATTCACGTGGGCGGATGGTGAGCGAAGGTTCATGTTGTGACTTGGGCAAAGGTTCCAAGATGTGTGGGCGTTGATATCAAGGGAGAAGGGAGCCCCTCTTGTGAGGTGGCTGCCACCTCTACGATCACACCAACCAAACTTTCGTTCATTGCGCCAACCCAATTCCAAGCTTTCCAATCAACGCATTGATCACTCCTTTCTCAACTCATTCGCATGCCCTCCTTATGCATTCGCTATCCTCTTGTAACTCTATAAAAGCGAGGCCTTTGCTCCATCTTTAGTAGTGTGGATGCAGAGAACCTCTGCTAGTCTGTAAAGTATTGATCATTTTTAATATATTCTTGAAGACTTTGGAGGTCCATCTGGAGCAAATGTGGTGATTTTCATGAGGTGACATTGTACTTATTTCTTTCTTGCCTACATTTATTTGTATATCTAGCTTATTGATTTGAATAGAAATTTGCAGCTGTCAACTTGTCTATTTGTGAAAGAGTTTTAGAGATCTAGAAGTAGTCGACGATACTCGGTTGTATTTAGGCTCTTCAGTTTTCTTTTATTGCTAACACACTAGATCTACTTATCTTTGTTGTGAGTTTGTTTATTAAGCTGCAGATCACAAAGCCCATAAGACTAGAACTCGGTTGAAGCTTTTACACTTTGGGCAGCTTTTACTTACACTTTTGTTTTAGGTTCCTTCAAAAGAGCAACACCAATGCAAGCTATGGCATAAAGGGGCTTCATCCCTCTCTTCAAAATTACATCAACTATCTCTCTTTCCCTTTCTGTTTATTAACAGCGATTTGAGCAAAGCATAGCTCCATCTACAAACCTATTAGCTCCAGTAGAATAGATTGCAATTTCAAGTGTTTATCATTCTCTTTCTATTCGTTGTAGCTTTTAGATCTAGTATTTTTCAAGTTACATTTTCCTAAGTAGATTTATTCGCTCCCCTTCCTAAACTTGAGCGAAACCCTTGTCTTTCCACAAAGTTTGAGCAAGGGCAAATCTCTCAAGTTTAGTCTTGAGTCTTAGCTTCTTGAAACCTCTTTTTATCTCACTAGATCTATATTTCGAGCTCTAAGATTGTATCATTTTGTTTATAAACTAACAAAGCCTAACTATAACTAGCCTTTGTTGACCTTTTTTTATGTCTTTTCAGGAAGAGCATAAAGGGCAAAAAAGCAATCAAAGAACATTAAAATCCCAAAGGCTTGAAGGCACAAACCCTCTTTTTCCCCCTTCTTCATATCCCATATTCTTTCTTTGTGCCTTCAAAGATCAACCTCTTCAAAGCTTTGTAAAGTTTAATAAAAGAGCAAGCGGGATTACGGCTCCTGCAAAAACCTCTTCCCCTATTTGGGGGAAGCCTGTATCACCCTGTCATTTCATTTGCTTCATACCTGCAAGTAGAATAGATAGTTAGAGTTGTCTCTTTGATACACTAGATTAGTTTTCATTACTTAGATCTTTACTAATTGGTTAGATCTATTTTTTTTCAAGTTTGATATAATCTATCTAAAATTCACCCAAAGTCTCTTGAACCTCGCTGAAAAGCAGGTCAAGAGCACTCTCTATTGGAGAGTACAATTTGCTTTCTAGATTTAGATTTTATTGCTTTAATATAACATTGTTAAATAAAAGGAATCCAAAGTCTCTTGAACCTCGCTGAAAAGCAAGTCAAGAGCACTCTCTATCGGAGAGTACAATTTGTCTAATTACTTAGTTTTCTATTTTCATTTTCAGTTTTACCTTTTTTTACAATCTTAAAATCTCTTGAACCTCACTGAAAAGCAGGTCAAGAGTGCTCTCTATCGGAGAGTCAATGGTCCTTTTTCTTCAATTGGAATAAATCATTTGCCTACACTGCGTATGCTCTACCCACCAGTAGTTCGTCTGAGCTATGGGATACCAAAAGCAATTGGAAGCACTACTTGATTTTTCAACACTTAACTTAATACTCGTTAATAAAATTAACCTCCCTTTCAAGATAAGTGAAAATCTGGCACTTCGACTAATTGATTGTGTGGGGAAAGTTTTCAAGGAACGCGGGAACCACTGGGAAGTGACCTCAGGGCAACGTTAGACTACATCCTTGTTGGTGTAGTGTTGAACAGCTCGAGAGACTCCGTTCCAGCCCACATGTTGCTGTGAAGAACCACCATCAGCTAGTTTCTGGACATTCCTCCCTGTACCTCACGATATCTCGGGAGTCCCCCCTTTTTTCCCCTAATCAAGTTTCATACTTTAATGATTAAAATCAACCAAGACAGCACTGCAAAACATTTCAATTTCTGCTTTCATTTCAGCATACTATTGACTCCATAAGGCACTGATTTTTGTATTTGCTTAATATCAATATTGTGCATCTTTATTTCTTGTTGGTGAAAGTACTTATCTAATTACAAATCATTTTGCAAAGGCTATCTTGGAACCCTTCTAATCAACACCCAAAAACTCCTAAAAATACAAACACTTTTAACCATTTCACTAGAAGTTCTAACAACCTTAGAAACATTCCATAGGGACTACCCCCCTTGGCTTCGTTGGGAGTTTTGCCTAAACAGAGGAGTCAAGATCAGGTGACAGCCTTGACTCAAGACTTGCCCCCAATGGCACACCGAGCAGTAGCATAGATTTCTGTTGCGTTAACCAGGTGTGTTAATTCGACGGGAACTAGCCCAATGGGGAAATACCAACAATCAATGATTTTATTAAGATAAAATCTGGGCTCTCATCCTGGGATAATGGCCCACCCGAGGAAGAATACAATACAACAAAAATAGCCAATAACACCTTAAGATATGTCCTTCGATCTTGCTGGTTGTGACTTCCTCTACTGCCCCTTGTTCCCTTCCTCGAACCCTATCCCTACACCCTTGGATGAAAGTACTTCTCCAACCAATATAATGAGATCTCACTATCTCAGTTTAAGTGTCTTGTGTGTCTCCTCTCCCTAGGGTTTCTTTTATAACATCTCAATGATCAAAACCCTAAACCTGCCCGCAACTTTCTGCTACTACTCAAAGTTTGTCTAGGGCTGCTCAAATCCTACTCGCTACTCGAATTGTTTTGAGTTTCCCAGCCTCTTCTTTGGGTTGCTCAATGGTTCTGTTGGGCCTGCACAAGGCTGCCCTAACCCTAATGACGACTACCCTGGTGGATGCACCTGCTCTGTTCTACTACAACAGCTGCTTTGTTGACCAACTGCTCCTCCTCTGATGGCGACTATGCTTTCTCACCTGGCAATTGTCATTCTACCCCAACGGTTGTCGACAACTCAATGCCCTAACAGCTCTACCTTCCCCGACAGTTGCACCTTTGTTGACGATTGCCTCCTCTGCTGCAGCCCACAACTACTACCTTTTCTATTGTCGCCCTACTTCTCGTGTGCCTTGTTGTCTCTACCTCCCAGTTCCCTGCTCAACCCACGGCTCACACTTGCTAGCTCTTCCCTTGGTTGCTCCCTTAGCCACCCTGCTGATCGCTTTTGCTGTCACCTTAGCTCCTACGTTCATCGATAACCTACCACCCGCAGTTCCTACGTCATCACATCATGTACTCCCTGCACCACTTCCATGTCCACCCTACACAACCCTGCTCTCACCGCCTCCTGTCTACAACCTATTGCTACCTGTTGCTGCTATGCCAACTCTGGCTACTACTGACAGCTCTAGCTATGGCCTACTTCCTGCCCGTTGCCACCTCCAACTTCACCCCTGATGTTGGTGGCCTCCACCACAACCGACAACTCCTGATTGGCTCCCTCTGTCTTCCATGAGACTGTCCTACAGCCCATACATCCGTACGACATCTGTACAGCAACCCTACGTCCCCTCCCCCTTTTTTGTTGTAAAAACCTCGCCAAACGATTTCCTTCTCTCGGAGATTAACTATGCTCTAATACAATGTTAATTTCTAAACATCAAATCTAATTTCTATTCTCGATAATTTTAATGCCCAAAAATAAATTATTGTTTTAGATTACTGCTGAAATTATAAACAGAATTACACTAATATTCTTAACCAATAATGCAACGGAATAAAACAGGAAATCAATCACATTTGACACAAGTGTTTACCCTAGAAAACCCCAATGGGGAAAAACCAACAATCAATGATTTTATTAAGATAAAATCTAAGCTCCCGTCCTGGGATAATGGCCCATTTGAGGAATAATACAATACAACAAAAATAGCCTATCACACCTCAAGATCTATCCTTCAATCCTGTTGGTTGCTACTTCCTCTACTACCCCTTACTCCCTTCATCGGACTCTACCCCTACACCCTTGGATGAAAGTCCTTCTCCAACCGATACAATGAGATCTCACTATCTCACTATGAGTGTCTTGTTAAAATAATGTAACTACGGAAGATATTCTATTTATATTATTGTATTCCTCCTCCGGGACATGATGGTCATGTAATTAATAATGCAAAGGTCATTGAAAGAGTCAATGTAAACCCTAGGACATGTGTCGGCCTAGAAAAGCCCCTAAAGATTATTATATTATGTAATTGACCAGTCAAGTAGAGAAGTCGGCCCTGTTGGGGAAATTGTCACCCCGATGGAAGAATATAAATAAAGGACACCTCTCTCACTTCTATTCACTCATTCACTCAAGCAAGTTCGCATTATTGAAGAGAGAGAGGTGCGCACAAGTGGAGGGGTAGCTGATTTGTCTTGGGGAACTTTTGTACTTTGTGATTTCTATATTGAGGAAGGCTTTGCCGGGGTTTTCTCCCTTTGTGGTTTCCTCGAGAGAATCTCTGTGTTCAATGTGTTTATGTTGTGCTTGTTTATCTTTCAGTAATTGTTCATATGCTATATGATGCTCAAGTAAAAAATAACATGGTATCAGAGCTGGCCTGAAAGATTACATTGTGCAGCCACGAGAAATTAGGGCTTTTGACAGAAGAGGAATTTTGGAGTTCTCTCAGCATAGGATTGATCTCCTCAACAAAATTGAAATTTAGAGACCAAGATCGAACTTTTTGGTTGGGCAGAACCCCTGGATCAATCAAACCCTAGTTCGGGTTTTGGACCAAAAAAACCAATGAACCAGAATTTGACAGAAATTGCAGATCCGAAATTCGCAGGTCACTTTTGAGGGGTAAATTTTTGGAGTTTTCAAAATCTGAGCACACCAGCTTGCTCGCCTCAGTCAATTGCATCTCCCTGGCCTGACAAAATTTTGAAATTCCAAGTTTGGATTTTTAGGGTTTCTTTGTCAAACCCTAGTCAGCTCCAGATCCAGCAAATCATCAAAGGTAAGACCTACAAAGTTTTCTATTTCCATTTGAGGTTCTCATTATAACAAAATGACAAGCATTACCAAGCTTGATGAAAAGCTTGAGAGAGCTGAGAACTTCAGATCCTGGAAGTATAAAGTCATGCTCATCCTTGAGGAGCATGAACTAGAAGACTATGTGAAGGAAGGACTTACAGAACCAGAGGGAGATGAAGATAAGGCAAGGCATAAGAAGAACCTGATCAAAGCAAAGAGGATCATTGCTAATTCCATCAAGGATCACTTGATCCCCCATGTGTCTTCCAAGAAGACACCAAAAGAGATGTTTGATGCCTTGACCAGTCTGTTTGAAGGAAAGAACATCAAGAGAAAGATGACCTTGAGAAATCAACTCAAGGGTGTGAAGACTATGAAGTCTGAGTCCATGCACTCATACTTCTCCAGAGTATCCAAGATCAAAGAACAACTAGAAGCCATTGGGGATATGATAGAGGATGCAGAAGTTGTGATGACTACCCTGAATGGTCTCCCCCGAGATTGGGAACCATTTGTTCGTGGCATTTGTGTCAGAAAGAAACTAATTGAGTTCAGAAACCTATGGGAAGAATGTGTCCAAGAAGAAGAAAGAATAGTCGTAAGAGAGGAGAAATTAAATGACAATGAAGATCAAGCTTTAGCTACTCATGCTAAAGGCAGGAAGAAGAGGAAGAACAACCCTCATTCCCGAGAGGACTCTCCAAGAAGAGCCCAGAAGAAGAGAAGGACCAGAAAGGATTTTTCTTCAATTGAGTGTTACTCATGCCACAAGACTGGACACATTGCAAGGAATTGTCCAAACAAACCTGGACACCACAAGAAGCAGAAGAAGAGGTTTCATGCTCATGCAGCGGAAGATAGTGATGATGATAACAAGACCAGAGTTGATGAAGACTCCAGGGAAGAATATGTTCTTATCTCAGCACTCACTGGTTCAGTATCTCATGGAAGTGATACTTGGCTAGTGGATAGTGGAGCTTCAAAGCACATGACAGGATACAAAGAATCCTTGTCTCATCTCATCCAGAAGGAATCTCCACACAAGGTAAAACTCGGAGATGACTACCAATATCCCATCAAAGGTATGGGAGAAGCCTCTTACAAGTTGGACTCTAGGAAGTCCATGAACATGAAATATGTACTTTATGTACCTGGGTTGAAGAAGAACCTTCTATCTATTTCAGCATTAGATAAAAAAGGTCTTTGAGTTGCATTTGTAGATGGTGAAGTTCTCATGTGGCCTAAAGGAAAGACTATTGATGATGCAGTAGTCATTGGAGTAGGAGGACTTTACAAACTAAAGGGTCATGCAGATACAACACTAATGGCTAGTACCATGAACCCCTATGAGCTATGGCATAAGAGACTAGCTCATGTACACTACAAGGCCTTACCAATTGTAAGTAAGGTGGTGACTGGATTACAAGAGATCCAAGTGGATCATTAAGGAGTATGTAAAGGGTGTGCTCAAGGGAAGAGTACGAAGAACCCATTTCCAAGTAGCAACAACAAAGCGAAAGGTATTCTAGATATCATTCATTCAGACATTTGTGGACCAATGTCCACCACCTCTCTAAGCGGGTATGAATATTATGTATCCTTCATTGATGATTATTCTCGCAAAACCTGGATTTACTTTCTGAAGAATAAGAATGAAGTCTTTGAAAAGTTTAAAGAGTTCAAGGCGCTCGTAGAGAATCTCTCTGAAAAGAAGATTAAGATCCTGAGGTCAGACAATGGAGGGGAATATACCTCAGGGGATTTCAAAGATTTATGTAAGCAAGTAGGGATTAAGAGGGAGCTCACTGTTCCTTATAATCCACAACAGAATGGTGTAGCCGAAAGGAAGAATAGAACAATCATAGAAGCAGTGAAGGCTATGATCCACGATCAAGACTTACCCATGCATCTATGGGAAGAAGTTGCCAGAACCGTAGTCTATGTACAGAACAGGATCTCCCATAGTGCTCTTGGCAACAAGACCCCTGAAGAGATGTTCACCAGGAAGAAGCCTGAAGTCAGTCATCTGAAGATATTTGGATGTCCGGTGTTCATCCACATTCCAAAGGAAAAGAGATCGAAACTAGAGCCTTCAGGGAAGAAGGGAATATTTGTGGGTTATAGTGAACAATCTAAGGCTTTACCACATATACATCCCAGGATTCCGTTAGATCGAGATTAGTCGGGATGTCACATTTGATGAAGATACAGCCTTCAACAAGTTTAAAAAGACTCATGAGGATGAAGAGGAGCAGGAGGCTCCCAGAGTTGCAGAACCAACCAAAGAACCAATCCTAAATATTGAAGGGGATCCTATTCTAAAGGATCATGACATGACAGAACCTTAGAGACCTGAGGAAATACCTTATGAGGGGATCTCTCGAAAGAGAAGACCAGCCTAGGCACGCGAATTAATCAAAGATGCAGGAAAGTATGGTGCCCCAGAAGGGTCCAGTAGAGAGAGCAAGAGACCAAGGCCATACTCCAGCAATGTAGCCTTGATGTGAAATCTTGTTGAAGAAGAACCAACTTGTTTTGAAGAAGCAGTAAAGAAAAAGGAATGGTTGGATGCCATGAATGAAGAGTATCAGTCCATTATCAAGAATGATGTTTGGGATGTGGTACCAAGACCAAAAGACAAATCGGTTGTTTCATCAAAATGGATCTTCAAAACAAAACATTCAGCAGGCAGAAGCATTGAAAAGTACAAGGCAAGATTTGTAGCATAGGGATTCTCGCAAAAGGAAGGAATTGATTATGAGGAGACTTTTGCCTCGGTAGCCAGATATACTTCGATTAGAACCATTCTTACCTTGGCAGCCAAGATGAAATGGAAGCTACATCAGATGGATGTGAAGACAGCTTTCCTGAATGGAAATATAGAAGAGGAAGTATATATCGAGCAACCAAAAGGATTTGAAGTAGAGGATAATAAGTCACATGTATGCAGGTTGAAGAAAGCACTGTATGGGTTGAAGCAAGCTCCCAGAGCATGGTATGGAAGAATTGACAGCTTCCTGATGAGCTTGGGCTTTACCAAGAGTAAAGCGGACTCTAATCTTTATTACAAGATTATGAATGATGAACCCATGATATTGTTACTGTATGTGTATGACTTATTTTTTACTGGAGAAGACAAGCCCATTGTTGAATGTAAGAGGAGGCTTGCAGCAGAATTTGAGATGAAAGACCTTGGCAAGATGCACTATTTTCTAGGTCTTGAGGTATGGCAGTTTCCAGACGAGATTTTCCTGAGTCAAGGAAAATACACAGTAGAGATCCTAAAGAGATTTGGGATGCTAGATTGCAAGGCCATGACTATTCCGATGGTGACAAATCTTAAGCCTCTGAGTGATGCTTCTTCGGAGAAAGTGGATGCAACCATGTATAGACAGATTATTGGGTCATTGATGTATTTGACCAATACTAGTCCAGATATATGTTTTGTGGTAAACACATTGAGTCAGTATATGGTGGAACCTAGGAATGTTCACCAGATTGCAGCAAAACATGTGATGAGATATCTGAAGGGTACATTGGATTATGGACTCAGATATGCCTCAGATAGTGAGTTTATTGGGTCATTGATGTATTTGACCAATACTCATCCAGATATATGTTTTGCGGTAAACACATTGAGTCAGTATATGGTGGAACCTGGGAATGTTCACCAGATTGCAGCAAAACATGTGATGAGATATCTGAAGGGTACATTGGATTATGGACTCAGATATGCCTCAGATAGTGAGTTCAAACTATATGGGTACACAGACTTAGATTGGGCTGGAAGTGCTGAAGACAGAAAGAGCACTTCAGGATGTTGCTTTAGTTTGGGATTAGGCGTGATCTCATGGCTCAGTAGAAAGCAACCCTGTGTTGCACTCAGTACAGCGGAAGCTGAATATGTAGCAGCTTGTTCAACTTGTGGTGAAGCAATGTGGCTTTGCAAGATGTTGACAGGAATGTTCGATGCAGAGATTGGTGCTATAGAGATACTCTGTGACAACCAGAGTTGCATCAAGTTGACAGAAAATCCTGTGTTTCATGATAGATCGAAGCACATCGAGATTAAGTTCCACTATATCTGGGATATGGTGCAAAAGGGAGCTGTGAAGCTTGAGTATGTTCCTACAGAGGAACAAGTTGCTGATGTGCTGACTAAGCCTCTGGCTCGTGTGAAGTTTGAGTACTTTCGAGACAAGCTTGGTGTGGTCCAGAGGGATCTCTCTCGAAAGAGAGACTGATATTTCCAGCTCTCACGAGTTGATGCCTATCCGTAGGGATGGATGCCTCTCCAAGGGTGAGGGTAGATCAGTACTGGCTGACTGATGGTTCCAGCTCTCACGAGCTGATGCCTGTCCGTAGGGATGGATGCCTCTCCAAGGGTGAGGGTAGATCAGTACTGGCTGACTGATGGTTCCAACTCTCACGAGCTGATGCCTGTCCGTAGGGATGGATGCCTCTCCAAGGGTGAGGGTAGATCAGTACTGGCTGACTGATGGTTCCAGCTCTCATGAGCTAATGCCTATCTATAGGGATAGATGCCTCTCCAAGGATGAGGGTAGATCAGTACTGGCTGAGTCGCTGACTGATGGTTCCAACTTTCACGAGCTGATGCCTATCCGTAGGGATGGATGGCTCTCCAAGGGTGAGGGTAGATCAATACTGGCTGACTGATAGTTCCAGTTCTCACGAACTGATGCCTATCCAAGGGTGAGGGTAGATCAGTACTGGCTGACTGATAGTATCAGTATTTAGTTACTGATGTTTGTTGCAGGTGTTCCAACTAATGATGCTGCTGATGAGGATGTTCCAACAGATGGTGTTCCAGCTGACGATGATGTTCCAGATGATGGTGTTGCTGATGAGGATGTTCCAGCTGACG